>CM055278.1:8128333-8370358 GCA_029237695.1 Conchocele bisecta | reverse complement strand
ATCCTTTTAGGGAGTAAATAAAATGAAGAACAAGTGGTCCGCACACAGTATTCATAGGTATGTATGCTGTATCCTCCCTGCCACAACTGCTACATCAGATTAGCTTACCATCCGTACATTGTTAAACAGCAAGTTCTGACTTCAATAGTCGGTTGGCGAAAACACATTTGTAACTCGTGTAAGATCCTCAAATTGTATATTCAGAAATAACATAAACACACACAGACATCCGAATTACGATTAGGTCAACATGAAAATAATGTTTGTTTCTCTTCTCTGGACGTGAAACTGAGATGTGTAGGTCGATATAGCGAAGACTCGTTGAAGGTTCCCAAACAAAACCAACGAAAACGAATGGAAAACAAAATGAAAACGATCGTTGTGTACAAAGGTGTGCATAGATCATCATTCGTTTGTTTTACACGTGAAAACGTTAGTTTCGCTTAAATACCCAGCTTTCAACTATTTAAACGCCTGTCGTTTCTTTCAATGCATCGTCTTTACAACTTTTTCGTTGTTTTTAATGAAAAATGAGCAGTTCTAAAAATAAAAATGAAAATGGTATCACAACGGTGTCTAAACTAAAAGCAAACGTTCGTTTCGGAACCAGGAACCAATCCGGGCTGTAGGTGGAGGCTAATGTGATGTGGTTGGGTTGGCACCATTTCTGTGTGTTCAAAGATTGCATCCTATCAGCGTTGGATAAACATACAGTGGAACCCTTCTAAATCGGACACTCGGGAAACTATGGATGTTTAACTTAGATGTGTTTCGCTGTTATGTATCTCTGATTACAATGCCTTTTCATGATTGCAAAACACTAGAATGTGTCATGAAGTGCTAACCTGTCTGATTTACAGTGGAACTTCTCCGAACCGGACACCATGGGGACCTCCCAGGGTGTCTGGTTTGGAGAGGTTCCACTGTACAATCATTGAATGTAAATGGTTAAACGTGCATAGTAATTAGTTTCGACTGAATAATGACGATACCGTCATAGTGTACATTAATACATGTAGTTGTATTCAGATATAGCCTCAGACATATTTTGGTACTTCAAAACAATTAAAATGAAAATGTGACATGTTTGCACACAAATATCGGGTGACAGATTGGAGAAATTCCGGTAAGCTTCTTAAACCGGAACCACGGACACGGTCTAAACACTATATGCCTCTGGAATATAACGAGACATGGGTCATAACACACATCTATATCGAGAGGTGGGAGAGGGGCGCGGCTGTGTATTATTATGAGGACATGTAGGTATCTGGAAAGTAAATGTTTGATGGGTGGCCTTACATAACTATATTTCCAGAAACTATTTATTTACAGATCGATTTTGACACTCATTAATGCAAGCGACATGAGAAATTACAATGTGTACACATATACATGTACTTCAAGTGTATCGCTCTGGAAGCAAGAACTGGGGCCCGTTTCACTAAACTTCGTACGACTAAAATGTTCGTATTATCAAACTCGGTGAAGCGGTTCATGAGTTATTGAAAAATGAAAAGTGTTACTAACGTACACACGCACGCACGCACGTAAATGGACTAACGCTATATACCCTCTTGCCTATCGACGAGGTACAAATGTGGAAGCTCTATCAAACGGACACAATGAGATATCCAAGTTGTATTGTCATGTCTTGAAATGTCCCAGTCTAATTAGCTCTTTGCTTGCTGAGAAATTTGTGGAATATGAATAGCAGAATACAATTACTTATATTTTCTATTATCCTGTCAACACAGTGCGTATGTGCCGTGAAACATGTTTGATATCCTGTCCGGAGGACACAATTCTAATGAATTCCAAGACATATTTGCGATATGAGAAATAAGAAAAAAATACTATTAATTTGTTGGCTGTTATTTGTACGGCTAGCAAAGAGTTAAGGCGCAGCTGACAGCTGTCTTACTTTTTATGTTTTACTTGACATGAACAAGTTTAAGAACTGGTACAGTTACGATTTCAGCTTGCATTCCCAGTGTATATATGCGGTCAAAGAAACTATGGAATGTTGTCGGACAATTGAATCCTACGTGTTTGACAATCGATCTCAAAGGAGCGCATATATGTTCGCTTCTACGGAGCCCCGCAGGGGACATGGATTTTATTTTATTAATTTGTTCCCACGAAATAACAATTCGTTCCCTCAATTTAACAATTCGTTCCCTCGATATAACAATTCGTTCCCACGAATTAACAATTCGTTCCCGTGGGAACGAATTGTTATTTCGCGGGAACGAATTGTTAAATTAAGGGACTGAAATAATTGTTAATTCGTAGGAACGCATTGTTAATTCGTGGGAACGAATTGTTAATTGAGGGAACGAATTGTTATTTCGTGGGAACGAATTGTTAATTCGAGGAAACGAATTAATAAAAAAAGAATTCTACGTCCCCTGCGGGGCTACGTATGCTTCCAACCTGTGCTAATAGGTCAATGTAGATATTATATTGATGTGTCTGTGACTTGAGAAATAATGCTTATGGTGTAGCTCCTGGTCAAATAGCATACCCCTACAACCTGATAATGATATATGTTGTGCGTTAGAAGCATGGCGGAATGATGGAATGGCGAACAGTGTTGATCCTGATCACACTGTCCGGATACACAGGTTAATCTGGATCTACACTGGTCGCAAGACGCATAAGCTCAATTTCTGCAGTCACAGACACATATGAACATATGAAAGTTTAGACAAATCCCGGCTAATTTCAATCACAATTTTTAAGTAACGTACCAAGGTCTATAAATACATTAACTATACCTAAAAGTATCAATAAGTGAGGAAAAAACGGCTGAAAAAAAATGCTTACTCCCTGTTAGAACACAATATTGTGTTCTAACATGAGTAAACTTTTTTTTTAAAACTGATTTTGAGTAAATGGAAACATGATTTTCGCAGCTGTATACCTCACACGGACGACTGATACTTCTGTTTCCAGTGCAGAGGGTATTCAAGGTGCATGATCACGTGGTTACAACAAAAATAACAATGGCTGAAAGTTTTGAAATCGCCTACTCCAAAGTAAGTATTATTGTATATTTTCCTTAATAGGCAACGGATTTTGATGAAATATGGTGCAACAAACGCGTATTCATGAGCTGCACTTGGTAGTCCCGGGAGTTCGGTACATAATTATGTCGTCTTTGCGAAGAATCGATGTCCGTGTCGGTAGATTCTTCGCGAAAACGATAGAAGTTTGGGCCAAAGTACAAAGATCACCAAATTCAGCTTAACAAGACGCGTTTGATGCGCCATATTTCATCAACATCCGTTACATAATAAGGAAAAAATACTTGTAGTTGTTGTTGTTGTAACCACGTGATCATGCACCTTGGTATTCGTTACATCTGAACTGCTTTGTACGTGCACAAGTGTAACAGCAATGTATCCATTCTAGATGTATGGACGTCGGTTCTTGCTGCGATAAAGGCTAAGTCCAGTGACTCCAACCAAATATATATTGAGAATACCAGGCTAGCGTATTTTGATATCAAGTTTATCAGCCAATGCTAGGAAACGCGTAGGAATTCCGAGGCTTGCCGAGGAATTTCTACCGTTTCCGAGCCGAGCCAGATAAACTTGATAACAAAAGACAGTAGGCTGGTAATCTATTTATCAGGTAACGTGTTATGCTCGAAAATGACCACAGATCTATGGACAGAACGCGGACTTGTTTACGTTGCGTCATTACACTGACGTCATTCGGTAACGTCACGTGACGTCATCCGACGTCAGTTTTTACTTCGTTGTAACCCGGATTAACCAATGACACTGCTGTATCATTTCTGCAAACGCTCTTCAATGTATGTTTCAGTACTTGCAGTATGCATGTACATGTACCCATTGATTGGGGACAGGGAATCGTCAACCCAATACATAAATCAAGTACAATTATGGATTCGTTCCCTCAACTTAGAAATTCGTTCCCACGAAATAACAATTCGTTCCAACGATATAACAATTCGTTCCCTCGAATTAACAATTCGTTCCCACGATATATCGTGGGAACGAACTGTTAATTCGTGTGAACGAATTTTTATTTCGTTGCAACGAATTAATAAATTGAGGGAACGAATTAATAAAAGCAATCCATGTCCGCTGCGGTGCTCCGTATACTACAGATCGCAGAGAGCCAATGTGATATCGTGGAGGTACATTGGCTCCATCTTTGCACTAATTGTATTGGTACATCCTTAATCATAAACTCAACAAGTGGGTACATGTGTAAGGAAATGGTAAGATACACAACGTCAGCGTCAATATTGCCAAGATCATCAACGCTTATGCACGTCTATTGGCACTGCCAACTGGCGGTCAAGCAATTTGATTGTCTGAGCCTGAGCTGTTGCACAGCTCAGGCTCAGTCAATCAAGCTGCTTGACTTCAAACACAATACTCACGTATTTTGAAATAATGAAATTGACAGACAATGGCGAGATTAGCACCGGCGGTGGTGTAGCCGATGTACAAAACTGTTTCAGACGGAAAAGAATCACACGATGCATTTGCAAACAGTGTGGGATACAAACATTCACGCAGTCATACAGGCTATCCTTGTTTGCAGCGCTGAACGGTGTATAAATAGGTGACATGGACTGTAAACGGGTAGCTGGATTAGCTCAGTAGGTGTATAGAGCGACGGACTGCGAAACCGGAGAACCCTGGTTATATTGCCACCTCGATGCTCTGCCAGTGGCCGATAAGGCGTGTCGACACCTTCGGCAAGACAAGTTTCATGCTATAGCCTAGTCCTATCGGGTCGGGACTTACATGGGACGTAAATAGTTGGTCCCGACATGCAAGGTCATCGAACCAGTGCCGTCGTTAAATCAAAGCAACTTTTGCAAACTCGAAGAACCAAATCAGACTGCGCCATCGAGTGGTTTGATAAGGATCTGATGTCAGTTTCACTAAACTTCGTACGATAAATGTGTTCGTACGAATATGTATATCAATTTACTTCACACATCACTGTGATTCATTACTGCTAACACATTCCACCTATACATGCATGTGGAGGCCATACGGTTTGAACATTACTCCAAAGACATCCCCAAACCGGCAACTAATGCTAACTGTGCTGTACATATTAGTTTTGCAGTTATGAACTTCTTAATCGTACGAAGTTTAGTGAAACGGGCCCCTGATGCAGTGTCAAATATGCCGTTAGACAAACACTCATATGACTTGGACCGGCTGTCTATAAATACATTGTAGAACAAATGAACGTAATTCAATGCGATCTTATTGAGCCGCGCAGTGGACATGGATTTTTTTTACTAATTCGTTCCCACGAAATAACAATTTGTTCCCTCAATTTAACAATTCGTTCCCTCGAATTAACAATTCGTTCCCACGATATAACAATTCGTCCCTCGAATTAACAATTCGTTCCCTCAATTTAACAATTCCTTTCCTCGAATTAACAATTCGTTCCAACGAGATAACAAATTGTCCCTCGAATTAACAATTCGTTCCCTCAATTTAACAATTCGTTCCCTCGAATTAACAATTCGTTCCCACGATATAACAATTCGTCCCTCGAATTAACAATTCGTTCCCTCAATTTAACAATTCGTTCCGTCAAATTAACAATCCGTTCCCTCGAATTAACAATTAGTTCCCACGATATAACAATTCGTTCCCACGAATTAACAATTCGTTCCATCAATTTAACAATTTGTTCCCATGAAATAACGAATTGTTATTTCGTGGGAACGAATTGTTCATTTGAGAGAACGAATGGTCATTTCGTGGGAACGAATTATTAAAAAAATCCATGTCCCCTGCGGGGCTCCGTACAATCTAACATTGGCCTCGACATTATTGTTAACACACAGAAATTACATTGATATACTCGTACATAAGTCAATACACTTATTGGCATAGACCGGATAGCGCACAATTTCACAATTATTTGTTTTTGCCAAAGTTTAACGGACGTGTACACATATCGAAAAAATCTGAAACTATTTGTGTAACGAAATTCCAGGAGGTGAGGTGAAGTAATCACTACTCATGAGCGATATAATACGTTCGCGTAACTCTCAATTATAGAGGGTGGCCCAAAAAACCATGGACATTTTTTGTAACGTATATATCATTTGACATACCGTTTGAATCTTAATACATGTTGGCATCCATATTGAATAATGCCTGTGCTATACGAAGGATACACACAGCTTACTGCTCGTGCACGCATTTTGACGTCATTCTGATTATGACGTCACTATGTCATAGTCCGGAAGTTTCATTGCTGAAAACGTTGTGAAACAGTTGAAAAGCCGTTCCATATCCAATAGTTTTATTGAAAGAGTGAAACAAATGATATATTGAACCGAGGAAATGCATAAATAAATGTTATTGACATGTACAATGATATTAACATCAAATATTACACAGATCAGTTGATAAACATCACAAGCAAACATCCTACATGTACAGTAGCGCTTTTCTGCAGGTCAACTATACGTACTATACCAACACTATACGTATAATATACCAATAGGATATGTTTTCTATACGATATGCATATCATATACCGTACATACCAACCAATATCGTATAGATATACCATTCAAATCGTACGTTTATACGATTTTTATACATGTGTAAAATTCCGGTACGTTTGTATCGTACAAACATACCAGATTATGGTATCGTCATACCATATCCGTACGGATATATCGTATATACGAACGGATATCGTATGTTTGTATAATATTCGTATAGTACGTTTGTTCTATACGATGATACGGTACAAACATACCAATATTATATGATCATACGATATGCTCATTAAATATACCAATACTATACGATTGCGATATGTATACGATATTATATACGATATTAGTATTTATCAGGTAACCTGCCCTGTATTGGCCGAATACGTACTGACTGATAACATATTGTTGTATCAGGCATTGACCTGATACAAACATCCGGGTTACAATGAAGTGAATATTGACTTTCCATTGGTCGGATAACGTCACGTGACGTTACCGAATGACGTCAGTGTAATGACGCAATGTAAACAAGTCCGCGTTCTGTCCACAGATAACGACGTCATATGTGGTAATTTTCGAGCATAAAAAGTTACCTGATAAACAGAATACCCGGCTAGTGACTTTTGATATCAAGTTTATCAGGCAAGCCTCGGAATTCCTAAGCGTTTCCTAGCCTTGCCTGATAAACTTGATATCAAAAGACACTAGCCTGGTATTCTCTATATACAAATAGGTAAGGACAAGAAAAGCGCTACTGTACACGCGCAAGACTGGGAAATTGAATGCGCAATGTGACATGGATGTCAGAAATTCGCACTTTTAGCGAAATTGAGGCAAGATTGCAAATTCATGTATAATGCCTAATGTAAGCGATGAATGTATTATTAACTTGTATTTTATTACTCTATGGTGAATTTAATGTACTAAATGCAATTTTTCAGCAGGAAAGTGATTTACATCTAATGCCATTTTGCAGCAGCAATTGTATGGCGTTAAGTACAAATGTTGCTTTCGATTTCGACCCACTGACGTCAGAATCGCCATTACAACGGTATGCGTGTGGTTTCGATAAGGTCAATATAAAATTGAAATGCCAAATGTAATAACCAATATGTAATAAGTTTGTTGTGTGCTACCCTGTACAGATATCGCGTCCGACTTTTGTGTCGACAGCATCTGCTGATCACACAACATCGATGTGAAAATGACACGATGCGCTAACTTAAAGGTATTTTTTCGGTTCCAGATCCATGTATTATTTTCAGCAATAGCGAAACGGTATCGCTCTTGTGCTACTAACCGTATATAACTTTCCATGACAAAAACGTCCTTATAGAGTATTTTACAAGTGTAACTTATGTAAGCTTGTATTATTCACTATATATATTTGACTTGATTTATTGGCGTTTAACGGGATATTACCAACAACTAAGGTCAATTAAGGCCCGGACAATAGTAGGTTAGTGTCGTGAATGGGAAAAAATATCCGGCAAGGCTCAAGAATTTCTTTATTTCTCATCAGAAGTATATGTTGTGACCTCTCATTTGAACCGTCTCGCCGAGACGGTTCAAATGAGTGGTCACAACATATACTTTGGTTCAGAAATAAGGAAAATAGATAGAGAATAGTAGGTTAGTGCCGTGAATGGGAAAACATATCTGGCAAGGCTCAGGAAACGGGATGGGCGAGGCTCTGCTGAGCACATCCCGTTTCCGTGCCGCGCCAGATATTTTTTCCCATTCACTGCACTATCCTACTATTCTATTTATCCCGTCAACATCTACAAATGGCTGTAAAATGCAAAAATAGTATTGACTGGATATCAAAAATGTTTCACGGCACCGTGTTTCACGGCACATACGCACTGTGTTGACGGGATAAAATGAGTTCGATCTCGCATTCAACCTGCTGCATTGGGGAGGGGGTCCCAAAATGAGAACGGAATATTTAAATTAAAAACAATATATAGTCAGCCCTGAAATTAGAATAACCTGACCTGATATGTGGCTATAATTCCAGCACAAAAATATTTACACAATTCCCTAACATTTGATTGGCCCGTAGCAAGTCTCTGTCCAAAATTTATATCCCAGTAAACTCCCACGCCGGACTACTTTCCGTAACCGTGAAGCACAGTTAAAATAATTCTTAATAAAACGGAAAATAAACACATTTTCTTGATGAATTTATTTCAAATGCTGGAATTATAAGGAATGAATGGCCTTTTTGTTGAATTTATCGGGGATATAAACTTGGAAAAGTCGCGGGAATACTGGACGAGGCCTTCCGGCCTTCGTCCAGTATTCCCGCGACTTTTCCAAGTTTATACCCCGATAAATTCCACAAAAAGGCCATTCATTCCTATAGTATCTTCAAATTACAGATTACTGTCACATCCATATTAAATCGAAGACACACATGTTGCAGTGTGATCGTTTGAGCGAAGGTTCATGTTCATGCGAATAGGGTACGGTAATTTATCCAGTCAACACAATGCGTATGTGCCGTGAAAAACGGTGTCGTGAAACGTTTTTGATATCCTGTCAATTGTAATTTTTTATCGCTTCGTCCAGTATTCCCGCGACTGTTCCAAGTTTATACCCTGATAAATTCCACAAAAAGGCCATTCATTCCTATAGTGAGTGGAAAAATGGGGTCTATGGGATATGCGACCGTTGTAGCGCCTGATCAAATATCACACACTAGTAGCCGGATAACGATCTATATTGCATGTTAGAATCATGGTGGGTGTTTCATTGGTGGAATGGCGAACAGTGCAGATCCTGATCAGACTGTGCGGATCTACACTGGTTGCAAACACATACACATATCAGCAATACGTGTTCATTTCTTTATAATTCGAGCTGCCAATGTTATGTGGTGTATACATAGAGACCAAATATTTTCCTGGTTCCACAAACGAACGATTGCCTATCGAGTGCACATCGTTTTGATATCGTTTTCATTTTCATAATTAGAAAACGATGTTTTCGTTGGTTTAAACATGTCACGTTTAAACCAACGAAAATACCATTTCTAATTCAAACGAACGGTGTCAAAACGATGCGTTGAATGACACGACACACGTTAACATAATTGAAAGCGGAATATTTAGACGAAAATTCACGTCCAAAATCAAACAAACGATAATCGTTTCCAATCACATCGTTGTAAAAAACGATCGTTTTCTATTCGTTTTCGTTGGTTTCGTTTTGTTTTGGGAACCATCAACAAATCTTCACTGTTCTACTACTACACACAATCACAACAGTCTTACCTTTCAAAGCTGACCGCCGTGAGATTGGCTATGGACGCCACTGCCGTCAACATCTCCACGAAGCCGGACAGCTTACAGAAGGCCCGCCCCCCTGACCAGTCCCCAAGAACCATCCTCAGGGTATCGTGCGGCACAACGACGAGGAGAAACAAAATGTCCGCCACGGCCAAACTCGCCATGAAGTTGAAGGTCACAGAGCGGTTGCATTTGGCGCCAAAGATGGCGAAGATCACTAACCCGTTTCCGCTTATTCCGAGTAAGAACACCGTGCCGTAGACGAGAACTAGCGGAATGAAGTGCGGTTCAGCGACCCACGGTTTCTTCAAATTCTCAATGTTTTCGTAATAGTAGAACCCTTCTTCGTGTATCGTGTCGTCGTCGGTGTTGTTTGTGTCGAGCACGTTGCTGTTGTCATTGGTTAAGTGGTACATAGGTTGATACACGTTTGACACGTTTGAACAATTAAGGCATTGGAAGTCACTCGCACTTGGCGCGTATACCGCCATTGTAATCACTGTATCGAATAGACGCCGCTGGCGTCACTGAATGTTGACGTCGACTATGAACTGAGGTAGTTGACGTAAACGACGTAGGACTTTGAATTAATCGGCGTAGTGGACGTCACTGACTAATTGGCTGAGTAGACATAACGAGTTATTCTACTTGACGTCACTGACGTAGTTCAATCCCACAAGTGTAGTTGAAATCACTGATAAGCTGACTTAGCAGACCGACTAACTTGGTATAGCGCCTTTACTGACGTCGTTGGCGTCGTTGACGTTACCTGTACGTACGTAGGCTCCAGTTACACGTAGGTGAGTTAGCTTTCCACTGTATGTTTGAGGTGAACAGCGTGTACATCTGAAACATGAAGTGAACAAAATACTGTAATACATTCCGGATCATCTCGGGAATTATCCAGTCATCGCAACGCCATGTTTCTACGATGGTAATTCAGGAAATCTTCCACGTTTTCCGTAAATGATGTCGGAAGTGGACACAAATTACACATCAGCAATTTTTACGACATTTACAGCAGATATTGTACATTTTCGAAAACGAAATCTGTGAAAAACTGTCACCGTGATAATATACAATGAAACCTTTCTAAACCGGACACCCTGGGAGGTCCCCAGGGTGTCCAGTTTAGAGATGTTCCACTGTAAATCAGAAAAATGACTATGCTAAGATATGCGGTTGCGCTCTGCGAACTTGAACCGGCACTATCATCATAAGTATACACGAATGAAGCTCATACACTTAAGGATTCACAGGTTCTATTCTACTGTACATGTATGTCCATATTGGATCCTCATGTTGGCACACTTATTATATAGAGGATATTCCATCGTACATTTTTAATAGCGGGAAATAATACATGAGTGTGCGTCGGCTTCCGCGTAAGCAACGAGTGAGCGTATCGAACGAGTTGCTTGCACGGACGCCGACGGACACGAGTGTATTATTTCCGCTATTCAAACATGTACGATGGAAAATACTATTTATTACACTTCCACCGCGGATATATATGCACATTTAGTCTATTTTTTGAGATTATAATCAACGAATTGTGATGTGCGTATGAATACAATGACGTCTTTTCCCGCGTTTTGGCGTTACGCTGTGTGACGTCAAATGTGACGTCATGTAAACTTTTTGAAATGCAAATTACTCAGCTGTTTCTATGAGCCAGATATATTTCAGTGCATGTTTGGAATGTGTTCAATCACATTAACATTCTAGATTAGTCGAGACCCTTTTCAAATTTTCAAATAACTTTATTTTGACTGTAATAAAAATTAAACATTTTGCATAGTAGCTCGTGGTTTCCAGGAAAACAGGCGCGCAATTACGGGAGTTCTCTTCACGGTGTATTATTTGTAAGGAGTTGATTACGGGTTTTCTCTCACAGCGAGATCACACACATCCGCACCCGGATACATTACGTGGACTCGTATGTCAGGGTATGGAATGTTATACATGTACAGCCAAATCCCACCCTTAAATAAGTATAAACTAAACAAAACGGCAATGAGCTAATGGAAATAATTCCAAAAACTAAATGAATCGTATATTTGTATGTTTTGTTTAAATCTGAAATGTGTATGTCAACGATTAGATGTATGTTTGGTCATGGAATCTGTTCATCTGCGGACCCCAGCAGGGGACATTGATTTTGTTTAATTAATTCACGAAATAACAATTCGTTCCCACGAATTAACAATTCGTTCCCACGAATTAACAATTCATTCCCTTGATATAACAATTCGTTCCCAAGAATTAACAATTCCTTCCCACGAATTGACAATTCGTTCCCTCGATATAACAATTCGTTCCCACGAAATAACAATTCGTTCCCACGAACTAACAATTCGTTCCCTCGATATAACAATTTGTTCCCATGAAATAACAATTCGTTCCCTCAATTTAACAATTGGTTCCCTCGAATTAACAATTAACAATCCGTTCCCACGAAATAACAATTCTGTTCCCACGATAATCGTTATATTAAGGGAACGAATTGTTATTTCGTGGGAACGAATTGTTAAATTGAGGGAACGAATTGTTAAATTGAGGGAACAAATTATTATTTCCTGGGAATGAATTGTTATTTCGTGAGAACGTATGAATAAAAAAAAATCTACGTCCCCTGCGGGGCTCCGTATTCATCTGGGCCCGGTTGCTCAAAGCTTCAGTTAGCTTAACAGACTGTTAAATCCTTAGCAATGCTAAGGATTTAACAGTCTGTTAAGCTAACTGAAGCTTTGAGCAACCGGGCCCTGGAGTTCATGTATCTGTAACTAATATTTGATTTATGGCCTGTGATGTTGAATGAGTATAATTATGTATGAATCAGAGTTTTCTAGAAAAATAACGAGCACAATTCCGCACAATTATTCGTTAAAAGTGCTAATGTACTGAATCAATGGTGAACATACTACACCTTGTCAAAACAACACATTCGTGTTAGGATTCGATTTTACATTCATGTACATTCACATGAATGTATATGTGTACAGCGATGAGTCGCTGAATGTTCCCAAACAAAACAAACGAAATGGAATGGAAAATGAAGTGTAACCGATCGATCGTTCTGTACAACGATATGTATAGACACAATCATCGTTTTTTGTTGTACGTGAAAACGATATTTTCGCTTAAATATTAAATATTTTCGCTTTCAACTATTTAAACGCCTTTCGTTTGTTTCAACGGATCGTTTTGACATCGATGTCGTTGTTTTTAATTAGAAAATGATGTTTTCGTTGGTTTAAACGTGATATGTTTAAACCAACAGAAATATCGTTTTCTAAGTATGAAACTGAAAACGATGTGTAAACGATAGCCAATCATTCGTTTCTGGAACCACGAACAAAACCGGGCTGCTGATACATGCTAGTATCATGCAACACCTAGTAGTCAGTATTATACCTTGCTTCCTCGGGGAGATAATCCATAGAATTCCCCTCAACAATGGACACTATTTATATAACGCATTTCTGTTGGGCGAAATTTATTTCGAAGATTTGCAAAAGTATGTGATTGATAACACACGTCGATGGATTCAGAATATTCGAGACCATTTAGAAGCTAAACTGGAATTCTATTTCGGATGCAGTTATAACAAAAAAATCCTGTAATTCTGACAGATCCGTACTCATTTAAAGTGTGTCTTAAAATCCATTTGTTCTGATTGAATACATTGGCGAGCCATTTCAAATTGACGTCATTAAGCTGGCAAACGTCGTATTGTGGAAATCGAAGCTGTATTGCAACTGAGCTGCGGTGTGCGCTGGTGCGTAGATGGAAATCTAACAAACATATATCAGGGGCCCGTTTTACTACGACGTACGACTAAAATGTTCGTAAGTGCAAAATTATGATAGTCTGTAAAGTTCACATTAACAGTGCTTTCTTGTAAACAATTATTGGATTTACATGTATGGAGCATAGACTGCATATGCAGCCTATGCTCCATACATGTAAATCCATCAATTGAAATTTCCAAACAATACTAAATTCGCACTTACGAATATTTTAGTCGTACGAAGTTTAGTGAACGGGCCCCAGGTAACGAACTTTGCATTGGTCGAACATGTCCTGACTGATAACAATTTGCGTTGCCTAGATACGTATATCCGAGTCACAACTACTTTCGATGTCGTTTCATTGGTCGAACGACGTCACGTGACGTTACCGAATTACGGAAACGTAGTGAAGTAAAGTAGACAAGTCCGCGTTTGCTTCGACCAAAACAACGGCTTACATAGTATTACGGATTTCATAATACCACGTTACCTCAAAAGAATTTTTTTTTTTTTTATATTTAAATATTTTTATTTCACTTTTAAATACAACATGTACATTTATACATACAATATTGACTAACAATGAATGGCTTACGTGATCGCATACAGTTACACATGTACTCAATGTATTCGAAAGTAAGGTTTTTTAGTAGAAAAATAGTAAGGGAGAAAAGATAGAAATAGGAAAGTTGTTGGAGTAATATAGAAGGATAGCAAAAAGTGAAAAGTGGACTATGTCCCTATGTGTTCATATGTGCTACACTAGATTGATATTCGTTACTTTTGTGTAGTTTGTGTGATTGACACCTGTCTATAGTGCTTAAGATATAACTATGTCTGAAACCTGCCCCATTTAACTAAGCAAGTAAGTAAGTAAGTTAGTAAGTAAATAAGTAAGTAAGTAAGTAACGTCTTTATTTATAGAAGAAGCTCAGTTGGCCTAGCCAATCTTCCCTGAGATCATCTATCTATCTACAAGTGCACGTATATTTAACAAATAATAATGATACAAGTACATGTAAACATGAGTCACAATGTAACAATCGCATGAGTATGATTTTCTTATATATATGACGAAATCGTACATGAGTATTGAATTAAGAGCTAATCATGTTGAGTACTTGTATGAACATGTACTCTGTATTTGCTCTTAAAATCTTCCACGGACTTGGCAGTTTTAACATACAGATCATTCCATAGTTTGGCTCCAGAATAGACGAAGGTTGACCTGTATAGTTCAATATTAGGTTTTTGTAGATACATATTGTTTTTATCTGCTGACCTTAAGTTTAACCCATGAATTTCTATTGTTTGTTTAGGTAATTTGGGCATAAGTTATTCATTCACTTACACATTTGAATGGCTTTTTGATATTTTATTCGGTCTTCTATTTTTATCCAATTAACTTTCTTAAACTGTTTGTCGGAGGGGTAGTTTATAGGTTTATCCAAAATAATTATTGCTGCTTTCTTCTGTACTTTAAGAAGTTTAGAGAGTGACTCGGTGCTGCAACTTCCCCAAACAGATGCACAATAGTCGATATGTGGTAATATGTATGAATTAAAGAATAGTATTAATAATTTAATAACATGTTGTTCCCGTTTGTCTGTTGTTGTTGCTATAATCTCCTGTGTGTATATCCTATGTCTTAAATAATTTAGAAATGGACCGAAAGCTATATCATTATTTGCATATTTACATTTAACAATGAAATATTTGGCTAATATGATTATAAAATTAAATTGGTGTGCTTTTTGTGCTTTGTCATTTATTCCTATAGAAATACTTTCGAAATTTACGACATATATTATATATATTTTTCAATTACATTAAATATGTCCGAAGCTGTGACCACAAATGTTGTACATGGGGACATTCCCAAAACAAATTTTTGCTTAGATTTTATGTTTTTCATTATTTGTTTTGTCTGTTTGCATCGTGTCTAGTATTTCATTAACGTATTTGCTTTTCAGTAATTTTGACTTAAGTGTTTCTGAAGGTTGTATCGCGTTGATGTGTTCTGTTTTGACTATATCCTTCCACAGTGGACTTATACTATTTAATATACTTTGATATTTCATAAAATAATCATTTCTTATATTGAACATTTCTGCAAAATCAGTGGATCTTAAACAAATATTTATTCTATAATCGTATAAATGTTCAATGTACTTAATGCCCTTATCGTACCAGTTCCTATGGAATATAGGTTTGTTTTGATGTTTTATGTTAGAGTTATTCCAAATAATTTCTTTAGATACTGTGCCTGTTTGAGGGGAATAGTTTATACTTGCCCAAGATTTTAAAACATTATTTAAAAACGTGTTGTGTTCACCTATGTATTTTGTGTCTATTGGTTTCGAGTTGCATTCAAAGATAAAAATCCCACCATATCTTTCAAGTATTTTTTCATAAATTGCTTCCCATTTCCCTATGTTGGTTGAATCGCATATTCTTTTCACCCATGAAGCTCTTACAGAAGTTATAAAACTAACTATGTCTAGCATTTTTAGTCCACCATTTTTCTAAGATTGAATTATTGTATTTCGTAACTTTACCAGGCTTGTTGTCCCATAATAATTGAAATAACTTAGTTCTAATTCGTTTTATCATATTTTCTGGTGGATCATTTAAAACTGTCAATGGATATATCAATTTTGGGACGGCAAACGTCTTCATAACCGTACTTTTTCAAGTAAGCTTAACTTTCTGCGTTTCCATCGGTCAAGACACTGTTAAAATTTTAATATGTTTGGTAAAACGTTATGTTCATGAGTAGCACTACTATCGTTCAGGAATGTGATGCCTAAGGTGTTTGAACTGTGTGAGGTCCAAGTAAAATTTGTGTTTGGGCAGAATATGACATCTGTATGTTTTAAAGCACCTCCTCTCATTACTGTAGATTTGTTTATGTTAAGTTTGAGGCCGGAAATCTTACTGAACTCATCTATTATGTATATTAACTTTTCAAAGGATTTTTGCGTACCGTCTGTCATAAAAGTTGCATCATCAGCAAACATTGTATTTTTTAGCTCCATATCACCGATTTTGACTCCAGTTATATCTGCATCATTGATGACAGATTTTAATAATATTTCAATGGCCATAATAAAGAGATACGGAGATAACGGACAACTCTGGCGTACACCTCTATTTATTGAAACTAAATCTGCTAAGTACCCATTATTTGTTACACAACTTTTTACATCAGAGTAAAACAGTTTTATCCAATTCAGTAGATCGGTGCCAACATTGAAATATTCAATTACTTTTAAAATATATGTATGTTCAACAGTATCAAATGCTTTTTCGAAGTCTGCGAAGAAGAATAGACCTAGTGCATCAGTTTCGTTAAGTTGCTCTATTGTTTCATAAAGAGTTCTAATGTTTTCTCCTATATATCTTCCCTTAAAAAACCCAGTTTTTTAATAATCTATTATTGTCGGTAGGGCAAATTCGATTTGTAGTGGCCTTAGATGCTATTATGTAATCAACGTTAATTAATGATATGGGTCTCCAATCTGTTAATATTTATAAGTCATTGTCCTTCTTAGATAGTAATGTTATTATTCCTTGTTTTTGCAATTCGCTTAGTGACCCGTTTGCTAATGAATAGTTAAACGAAAAGTAAATTGTGTTGAATGATTATTATCCTTGCGATATCATGTTTATCAAACTCGGCTCAGAAACAATATACAATTATTGTCTTTCGAGGAGGTGTACATGATATTTACGGACCTGAGAAAAGTGATGTTCACCGAAAATCTCCGTAAATCTCATGTACACCGACTCAAAAGATTATAATTGTTGTATTATATAACCCTTACCACGAGTTCACTCCCAGAAACAAATATGTTTACAAACTTCTCCAGAAATCAATCGTGTGTTTCAAAACAAAAGGTGAATAAACTTTATATTTGATATATAAACAATTAGAATGTCTTGACTGAAATACTTAGTCATATAATAATAGGAATTCAACACGTTTTCTAGCCCTGTCTGATAAACTAGATATCAGAAGATTGCTTCTGTCACAGTGACGCGATGTATAACCCCCTATTGTTCACCCTTCCCTAGTGTTACCCCGGTAACAATAGGGGAGGGTGAAAAATAGGGGGTTCTACAGTCCTCCCCTATTGTTAACGTCACACAAAAAACTTGTTGCATGGACGACTAGAATTGTGATATCGGCTTTGTGAACGGTGATATTGGCATGTAATTGTGCGCGATATCGAACTCCATACATCTCATATAATATCCCGGCATCTGTTTGGGGGTTCTACAGCAATAGGAACGGGTGAACACTAGGGGTTTCTTCAACAATAGGGGAGGGTGAACAGTATGGGGTTCTACAACAATAGGGACGGGTGAACACTAGGGGGTTCTACAACAACAGTGCAGGGTGATCAATAGGGGGTTATACAACAATAGGGGAGGGTGAACACTATGGGGTTCTACAACAATAGGGGAGGGCGATCAATGGGGGGGGGGGGTCTGCAACAGTAAGGGAGAGTGATCAATAGGGGTTCTACAAAAATAGGGGATGGTAAACAATAGGGGATTCTACAACGCGTAGAGGTATAATACAGTGTATATAACATACTATATTTAATGGTATTAACCTATTCGTGCATTTCCGGAAATAAACAGACAGTGTGTCCATTAAGAAGTGTGCAGGCAGACACTTCTATCTAATTTGTGCTGAGGCTTTTTCTAATTTCTGTCTATTATTAAAACGACGTCTGGTCAGGAAATTGAAGGGTTTCAACTGAATTATGTCGTCGATTCAAGAATGAAACATATCCGCCGTTGAACGAGATACATTCAGAATAAGGTGTGAGTATTAGAGAAGTTAATTGGAATGGATGTTATTCGTATATGACCAGGAACTTGTTTTCAAAATAGAATACTATTACATGTATATGTCGCAAATTACAAATATGGTCGCAAATATGGTCCATGTTAACCCTTTGAACCCGAAAGCCCGCTATAGCGATTTATGCAAACAGTGCAGATCAAGATGAGCAAGTAATTTTCATATTTCTTAGAACAAAAACACCCCATTTTCATGAATGGACGAATCTGAAAATCATTTTGTGACCATTGGATTGGTCGGAACATTAGCATATCCAGTTCCTTAGGGTTGAAAGGGTTAATGGTCAACATGCACACCGTCTGCGTTAACTTGCCATGGTGTCAATGTTTCTCAACATGTATTGACAACCTCAACTCGCAATCAAACAGCTTGATTGACTGCACCTCAGTTGTAGCACAACTCAGGCTCAGTCAATCAAACTGCTTTCTTTCAAACACAATTTCAAAGTATACTGATAATCGCAACTCGCAATCAAGCAGCTTGATTGACTGTGCCTGAGCTGTAGCACATCTCAGGCTCAGTCAATCAATCTGCTTTCTTTCAAACATAATATCCAAGTATATGGACAATCTCAACTCGCAATCAACAGCATATTTCCTTTAATATCTTTCTAATGGAATGACATATGTTTGTGAAATTTACCGTACCGTGCGGTACACGTTGCCCTTTATTGTATAGGCGGATGTTGTTTTGACGAAGAATCGGTTACCGTAAATGTAAATAAAAACTAGCGCAAATGAATGTAAGATTCTTGATTCTTTTTAAGTTATTGTAAATATCGTTCAGAGCGCCAATAAAAACACATATGGCATCGTATTTGGTGTTCTACATATCATTAAAATCCGCCCGTTTGTTAGGAAGCTTTTAAAGAAATCGCGTACGGACGTGATGTCGAGCGACGTTGTTGATTCGTTAATATTTATTTGACGTCTATATAATCCATAACGTGTATTTGTACATGTCACGCTATTGACCGGCAAAGTCGCTGTTTCATGAATTGCGACAAAATGACGTTAAACAATAAGATTTTAACGCCGTATTTGGTTATTTATATTGTTTAAACTATCAGAACATGCAGTGTACATATTAGTAATAAAACCATTCGCAGTTGCGTTTACTGTAGTATGAAAAACATTTGGTCTGTTTAAAGTTTGCGCAGAGTCCTTCGCCTATGCTCAATAAATATAAATACATCAACTGTAATTTACAGACCATTCTAAATCTGCAATTACGAACATTTTAATCATACACAGTTTAGTGAAACGACCCCCGGGACCTTGATGTAACCAATAGTTTAACCCACCACCCTTAACATTGAACTGTATTCAGTACAAGAGTGCCGAAGCTCACAATATACAGTGGAACCCCGCTAGACCGGACCCTCGGGAACATATGGATGTTTAACTTAGATGTGTTTCGCTGTGATGTATCTCTGAATACAATGACTTTTCATGATTGCAAAACACTATAATGTGTCATGAAGCGCTAACACGTCTAATCTACAGTGGAACATCTCCAAATCGTACACCCTGGGGGCCTCCCAGGGTGTCCGGTCTGGAGAGGTTCCACTGGGGGCCTCCCAGGGTGTCCGGTTTGGAGAGGTTCAACTGGGGGCCTCCCAGGGTGTCCGGTTTGGAGAGGTTCTACTGGGAGCCTCCCATGGTGTCCGGTTTGGAGAGGTTCCACTGGGGGCCTCCCAGGGTGTCCGGTTTGGAGAGGTTCCACTGGGGGCCTCCCAGGCTGTCCGGTTTGGAGAGGTTCCACTGGGGACCTCCTAGGGTGTCCGGTTTGGAGAGGTTCCACTGGGGGCCTCCCATGATGTCCGGTTCAAAGGCTTCACTGGGGGCCTCCCAGGGTGTCCGGTTCAGAGGCTCCACTGGGGGCCTCCCAGGGTGTCCGGTTTATAGAGGTTCCACTGGCTGCCTCCCAGGGTGTCCGATTTGGACAGATTCCACTGGGGGTGTCCGGCTTAGAGGGGTTCCACTGGGGGCCTCCCAGGCTGTCCGGTTTGGAGAGGTTCCACTGGGGGCCTCCCAGGCTTTCCGGTTTGGAGAGGTTCCACTGGGGACCTCCTAGGGTGTCCGGTTTGGAGAGGTTCCACTGGGGACCTCCTAGGGTGTCCGGTTTAGAGAGGTTCCACTGGGGGCCCCCCAGGATGTCCGGTTCAGAGGCTCCACTGGGGGCCTCCCAGGGGGTCCGGTTTATAGAGGTTCCACTGGCAGCCTCCCAGGGTGTCCGATTTGGACAGATTCCACTGGGGGTGGGGGTGTCCCGGTTTAGAGAGGGGTTCCACTGGGGGCCTCCCAGGCTGTCCGGTTTTGAGAGGTTCCACTGGGGGCCTCCCAGGCTGTCCGGATTGGAGATGTTCCACTAGGGACCTCCTACGGTGTCCGGTTTAGAGAGGTTCCACTGGGGGCCCCCCAGGATGTCCGGTTCAGAGGCTCCACTGGGGGCCTCCCAGGGTGTCCGGTTTATATAGGTTCCACTGGCTGCCTCCCAGGGTGTCCGGTTTAGAGGGGTTCCACTGGGGGCCTCGCAGGGTGTCAGATTTGGAGAGGTTACACTGGGGGTGTCTGGGTTAGAGAGATTCCATTGGGGCCTCCCAGGGTGTCCGGTTCAGAGAGGTTCCACTGGGGGCCTCCCAGGGTGTCCGGTTTGTAGAGGTTCCACTTGGGGTGTCCGGTTTAGAGAGGTTCCACTGGGGGCCTCCCAGGCAGTCCGATTTGGAGAGGTTCCCCTGGGGGCCTCCCAGGGTGTCCGGGATGGAGAGGCTTCACTGGGGATCTCCCAGGGTGTTCGGTTTAGAGAGGTTCCACTGGGGGCCTCCCAGGGTGTCCGGTTTGGAGAGGCTCCACTGGGGACCTCCCAGGGAGTCCGGTTTAGAAAGGTTCCATTGGGGGCCTCCCAGCGTGTCCGGTTTCAGAGGTTCCACTGAGAGTGTCCGGTTTAGAGAGGTTCCACTGGGGGCCTCCCAGGGTGTCCGGTTTGGAGAGGCTCCACTGGGGACCTCCCAGGGTGTCCGGTTTAGAGAGGTTCCACTGGGGGCCTCCCAGCGTGTCCGGTTTTTAGAGGTTCCACTGGGGGCCTCCCACGGTGTCCGGTTTAGAGAGGTTCCACTGGGGGCCTCCCAGGATGTCCGGTTCAGAGAGGTTCCACTGGGGGCCTCCCAGGATGTCCGGCTTAGAGATGTTGCACTGAGGCCTCCCATGATTTCCGGTTTAGAGAGGTTCCACTGGGGGTCTCCCAGGGTCTCCGGTTTAGAGAGGTTCCACTGGGGTTCTCCCAGTGTCCGATTTGGAGAGGTTCCACTGGAGGTGTCCGGTTTATAGAGGTTCCACTGGGGGCCTCCCAGAGTGTCCACTTTGGAGAGGTTCCACTGGGGGCATCCCACGGTGTCCGGTGTGAAGAGGTTCCACTGGGGGCCTCCGAGGGTGTCCGCTTTGGAGAGGTTCCAAAGTATGTCCGTCGAGGTGTAGCCAGTTACTAGTAATCCAATTGATTTGTTTTCGGAATAAAAACACCAAGGTCCACATGTACAATATATAGAAGAAGTGTGTACGGTTTCAGATAGATTGACTGAAAGGTTTTAGAGTACACAAACTCTATATAGGATTGCATACACAATGCAGAAACAACTGGCTAAGTTAACAAGAGTTGTCAGAGGACAACGAAGCGCGCCCGGTGGCAGCAAAGGAACCGAGGGCACATTTGAAAACACAACGTGCTGGACAAGGGAAACACAATTTATGAGCCATTTACCAGAGCGTGTTAAGGTTTCGAGCGAACAAAGTATTTGACCTTGACCCTGGGCTTACGTAGAAGACCCTTGGAGCAATGCGTGTGTGAAATATGAAGCAAATACAAGCAAGGAAACAGAACAAATAGGCCATTTACCCGAGCGTTAAGGTTTCGGGATGCACACAGTATGTGACCTTGACCCTGGGCTTAGAAGGGGCGGCACGGACGTGGATTTGCCACAGCGCAGTGGAGGACCCTTGGAGCAATGCGTGTGTGAAATATGAAGCAAATCCAAGCAAGGAAACAGAAAAAAATAGGCCATTTACCCGAGCGTTAAGGTTTCGGGAAGCACAAAGTATGTGACCTTGACCCTGGGCTTAGAAGGGGCGACACGGACAGACAGACAGACGGACGCCTACGACGCCGAGGGTATGCCATAAGCACTTCTTCCTTCGGAAGGCGCGCTAAAAATGTCATATCTGTGTTAAAATGTGTTTCCGGCAAAAGAAAAAATGTGGAAATTGACTCCGAAACCTGGCTAGATAGCTTGGAAAGGATCTAACTAAGAAAACAAAGGTTATATTTTCAAAATGGGTCCAGTATATCTGAAATTATAAAACTGTCCGCATGTTAAATCCCCAATAGACATCTTCACAGAGTTAAGATGTCTATGTGGATTTAACATGGGGAAATTGTTTTTTCGCAATAAGCTCTATATTTGACAAAATTTCACGAAATGAAAAGAAGGCACATTCTTAATTTTGCTTTAATTTAATATTATCGAATGCAAGTATTTGTTCGCATTGTTTATTTAGCCGTACAATTGTGTCAGCTTTCGTGAAATAGACAGTAGTGGCTACATGTAGCTAGTTCTACAACTCCATCTGATATTTGCTGTCAGTTGGGGCTTCCGTGTCCCAAGGATATACATTTCAAGTGCATTGTATACCTTGAGAGTTCGCAGTTCAATAACACACTATATTAAAATTCATAATACACTAGGATAAATATGAGATGGTTGCATAAGACATACTGCGTGATCAGTACATCTTCAATTTATGATTTCCTCCTTATGCAATACATACGATCCGACATGTTATGATTTTATATGATATTTATTAAACTCATTGACTTATTTCATAAGACAATCGACAAAACCTCGTTTCATATGAACTCATTTAATAAATGTCATATGGAACCCATGATCGCCATATGATTCAAACATAAATGCTTCCTAAATGTGATGGCATATATGAATAACATACAATCACTGCCTCGAAGTTGTATTCTATACGGCACATGGAGTGGCCTAACTGTGCCATCTTTGTTCAAGCCATCAGCCAAGTAGAACATAGTATAGTAACTAGCTATACGTAGAAAAGACATGACAGAAAAATAAACGACAACTCATTTTTGAGATTGAAAACAGAATTTGAAATCCGTCACGAAATAAGATTTGTGAAGATTTACGATTATGACACATGTAATAAAACGTATTGTATATAATTGCAGTTCAGTTGTCAGTGAATGGTCAGTGCAACTGGTTTCATCGCCTCACACAGTTGTAGGTACAGCCCGGTAGCCTATTTCACCAACATTGCAAAGTATACTTATCTAGCAAAGTATACTTTGAGGGAGAAATTTTCAATTAAAGGATACATTTTTATTATATTATATGTATTACATTATCACAGCCATTTTGGCTGTGACAATGTAATAAATTCAGTATAATGATTGTGCATACTTTTAATCATCAAATATATGCAGTGGCTAGTTCTATATGAAATAATGCATTTCCCGAAAAATAAATGATTACTCCCTCAAAGTACACTTTGCTAGAAAAGTATACTTTGCAATGTTGATGAAATCGGCTACAGATTTGTTCCTGGTTCCACAAACGAACGAGTGTCTATCGTTTACACATCGTTTTGACATCGTTCGTACAACATGCGTTGAAAAAAAAATCACATAGCATGCGTTGAAAGAAACGACAGGCATTTAAATAGTCGGGAGCCGGGTATTTAAACGCATGTCGTTTCTTTCAACGTATGTTCTGTCGTTTTTGTTCAACGCATGTCATGCCGTTTATACATAGTTTTCGTTTTTTTCGTGACACGTTTAAGCCAGCGAAAACATCGTTTTCTAATTTATTGAAAAACGAAAACGATGTCAAAACGATGTTCAAGCGATAGACAATTGTTCGTTTGTGGAACCAGGAACAAATCCAGATTGCACGCTGCATGATGAACGAGGGTAACACCGTATGTATATACATGTATCGTGTAATTGTTGGTTATGTCACATATAATTCTTTCGAGGGAGAATATTGACAAAGTGCATTTCACTAACTCGATCTTCAGATAGATCGGCCTCGCCATCACATAATGTGGGTGGATTATGTTTGTGACCGTTGTTGTCCCGAGGCAGTCTGCACATCTGTAGCCGATTTCATCAAAATTGCAAAGTATACTTATCTAGCAAAGTATACTTTGAGGGAGTAATCATTTATGTTTCCTGAAATGCATTATTTCATATAGAACTAACAACTGCATAAATTTGATGATTAAAAGTATGCAGAATTATTATACTGAATTTATTACATTATCACAGCCAAAATGGCTGTGATAATGTAATAAATTCAGTATAATAAAAATTAATAAATTTATCCTAAAATTGAAAATTTCTCCCTCAAAGTATACTTTGCTAGAAAAGTATACTTTGCAATGTTGGTGAAATAGGCTGCTACCCAGATTGATCCACAAGAGAACGCTAGATGAACAGCTACTCCCCTTGTGTGGCCCTGACTGGAGAAATGGGGCTTTTGAGATTTGTGCCATGTCGATGTCTTTCTTTCGCAGAGTTAGGCCCATTTCGTCGTTCAATGTTTGTATAACCGCGCTCGTTGTTTCATTTACTGTTTCAAACGCGTTGCCAGTGACGATGCCATGTATGTGCGTATATTATTAATACGACTGTACTGTTCAGTGTCATTTCTTATTTTCGTCATTTTATCTTCATGCATTTCTATTTGCTTCCTTAGGGTTTCATTTTCGTTCATTTGCGCAGTGTTCACCAGGCGTGTTACTTCGGTTTTTAATTCATCATTTTTCTTCTTATCTCTGTCGTATAACCTACTTTCTAACAGTTCCAACCTATTCACTACGGAGTTTAATAGGAGGACTTATGTTCACCTTGTTTGTAAAGCATAGATGTTAACGTTTTTTAATTATTATTCTCAAGGCTGCTATGTCCTTGATATGCATGTTCGTGTGCGTTAAAACACGCAACTGTGTTATACAACCAACATCCACATTTGAGGTATTATGCAAATGAGCATATGTCGGTCATAGCACATATTTTGCGGGTTTAACTTTTTAAAAACACGAAAAATAGTTCCAACAGCTGGATCGCCTTTTCATTGTTCAGTGTAATAAACGTTTTGTTTGATTTTTCTGCGCTAAATTTATGTTATTGCAAATACATGTATATTCGTATTCTTCTAAGAGTGCGAAGATTAACCGCCACGTTGGATTATTCGCGATTCGTAACTCCATGGTTCGGTGCACGAATACAATCTTCGTTTTCCCTTCTCAGAATAAAAAATATGTTGACGTTTTCGACGTTCCGGAAGTGATAACACGAAATTGGCGATCCCTATAAGCCGGTACCGGTACCAACCTGGACCGTTACAATCCGGTACGTCTACGAATGTAACTGTAATGCTTGGCTAACGCGAATATGGGACGTGTAATTGACCTCATGTGCTGGTCAAATACCAAGGCTAAAATAATGTAACATATGAGATTTGTGACCAGGGTTGCTCCTGATCAAATATCACACTCATGTAGCTGGTTAACAATCTGTAGGCAGGTGTTTCATTTATGGAATAGCGAACAGTGCAGATGCACAGTCTGATCTGGATATACACTGGTCGCAAACCCCATAAGCCCCATTTCTCCAGTCACAACCACATTTAATCGTACTACGGACTCGTTCATAATGCAATGTCTGTAGCAGTTCCGGAATAGACGGCGCACTCCTAATTTTGCCTCGGGATGTAAGTCTCCAATTCCCTGTCGCACAATCATTTGCCGCCGATATTGTCTTTAAATCAAAGGACTGAATGTCCTGGAATTATTCACAGTATGTGTTTGTGGAAGCCAAATAGACTAATGATTAATCTAGAGTGGAAAAACGTTTCATTGCAGTTTGAAGACTCGGAATAGAAGGATGCGGAACTTTTGACACGATTGACAAGTCGATGCGCGTGTTTCTGACAAATTATGAAAACGATCCGGATAACTGTTCATAGTCACGTGGTCAGTTAAAGATGTTGTCCAGTTTTTGCTACGGCATGCTTGTTTTAATTTCAGATGAAGATGCGAGTAGGTTTGATAAATAAGGCTTCTATCGAGTTTACAAGGATATACATGCATAAATCCTTGTGGCATGATGAGTCATTCATATGCAATATCGCATTCATGATGCACGGCCATTCGCATATGTTTAAAAATTACATGCACTTTATGTTCACATATTTTAATATTTACGTTTATTAATATGACGTAACCTCATTTAAAACATTTCTATGACGTCACCTTTTGTTAAATCTATCCAATATTTGGTGTACTGTGTCCTGTTAAGGGCCAATATTTTCCACAACAGTCCAATATGTTTTGTTTAATGTACAATATTTTGAACATACTGTCAAGTATTTCAATATTGGACAGGTATTCGCAAAATACTTGACACTCTCGGACGGGCAATGATTTCGCAGTATTTTAATCCGCGTGAACGTACATTTCCCTAAACGTGCCCAATCACTGCATGAGCGAAGATGCTAGAACGGGCAACTATAAAGGTATGGGATCCACGTGGTGTCCGAATGTTGCCGAACCACATTCACCGACTGACATAATATTTATGGGACGTAATTTTTACAGTCGATTGTCTTTAAAATCTTCCTAACAAACGGACGATTTCTTATGATACGTATATAACAAACGAAATAGGTTATTTCTTACATTCACATGCTCTGGATTTGCATCAATATTTTCTTTTATTTCTCCTTGTAAATATCATGACTATGTCTTGGAATTTCATTAGAATTGAGTCCTGAGGACTCAATTCTAATGAAAGTACAAGACATATTTATGTACAGAGAGAAATAAAACATATACTCCTAATTTGTTTGGCGGATATTTTCACCGCTAGCATGCAAATAGTTAACATCACAGATGTAATGTATACCTACAGCTCTAGATGTGTATTTACATTGAAGGTAACTGATTCTTCTGCAAAATGACAGAAGTATGCAAACTGTACAATAAAAGTCCACAACAGTCGCCCGTTTCACTAAACTTCTTACGATAAGAAATTATCGTACGAACTTCTTAGGCGCATTTTACCGTTTCACTAACGTAAATTTCGTGCGAACTTTCTTGCGAAGTTCGTAACTTTCCTCGTAAGTCTGCGATAGGTATTGGGCTGTCGTATGAAGATTTTTTAGCGCAAGTGTCACGGCCGCCATACATGTACATGTATTTCATGAATAACATCGCCATAAAATCGGCCGTTCATATTTCGCCCTATAGGTTTCGCCCTGTGCTTCCGTCTGTCTGTCTGTCCGTCTATGTTTGGCATTACTTAGTAATACATTACCCTCACTACTGATCGTACGTCCGTTCGTCTGTTTATTTTGTTTTTAAGTGTTTGTCTGTCCATCTGTCTGTTCGTGTGTTTAATTTTTGGAAGTTTTTCAAATCACTTATAGAAGCCCTAATGCGTAGACAGACCGGATTATCTAGCTTTAGCTGCTTATCAGTTAGCCAGCAAATGCAACCCAGATATAACGTGGCTTATAGAGTAGTGACTCACTATACTTGTAGCTGTTGATCAGTTAGTGCAGCTAATGCAGCCTGATATAACGTGGCTTATATAATAGTGACTAGCTATACTTGTACCTGCTGATCAGTTATACCAGCATATGATATAACGTGGCTTATGGGGTAGTTACTCACTATAATTTTACCTTCTGATCAGTTAGCCAGCAAATGCAGCTTAATATAATGTGGTTTAAGGAGGAGTGATTCACTATAATTGTAGTGTGGTGTAGGGGTGAAATGGATGAAAACACGAATCAAATATTTCCAAAAGTAATATGTATGTAATGTGTTGTCATATCATTTTTTTTTGGTTACTGTATACTATATGGTACATCGAGTTGCCATCTCCGCCATCTTTGTATGTACAGCCATCTTACAGTTTCATCACTTCGACGTTTGGGACACATACAGCAAATAATATGACAGAGAAAGTATTACAATGTGGTGCAATACATTATAGACAGATATGACAACATCGTGCTATAAATATTATGCCAGAAAGCTATACAACAGGTTAAGGTCATATAAGGCCTGGCCAACTGGTTCGATCCCCGTTATTCAATCCTGCTGCATTTCGGGGGGGGGGGTCCCAAAATCAGAACGGAATATTTACATCGAAACAAATATATATTCAGCCCTGAAATTAGAACCCGATCTGGTTCCAGGTCCATACCAAACCAAAGCCACTTGGCCCCTTCCCCTAAATGTAATAGGAAATCAGAATTTGTATATAAGTGTGATGAAAACAACCAATAGGACGTTGCTCAAACTTGTATATATGGGTATGTCAAATTATTTGTGGTATGTGTAAAACGCCACGAGATGTATTGCATATACTAAGATGGCCAATACGGCAACTCCATGCCCCGTATAGTATACAGTACAAACTAAAGCAAATAACAAGAGCTGTAGGAGAACAGCATAGCTCGACTACGAGGGTTGTCGATGTACACATAGCTTGACAAACAAGGTGGCTGCGGCCTGCATAAAAACCTTAACCAAGGTTGACTAAAAAACTTAACCAAGGGAAATTAAGTAAGTAATTCAAGGTTAAATGTAGGTCAATGACATATATAGGTCAGGGGTTATTGATGTACATCACTAGGAGATGAAGTTTTCCAAATATGGTTGCTGTAGGCTCAGGAGTATTCCATATACAAGCTTGACTAAAAACCTTAACCAAGGGGAAATAACTAAGTAATCCAAGGATAAAAGTAGGTCAAGGTCAAATATAGGTCAGGGATTATTGATGTACTTCACTAGGAGATGAAGTTGTCCAAGTATGGTTGATGTAGGCCCAGGAGTATTCCATATACAAGCTTGACTATAAACATTAACCAAGTAATTCAAGGTTAAATGTAGGTGAAGGTAAAATATAGGTCAGGGGTTATTGATGTACATCCCTATGAGAAAAAGTTATCCAAGTATGGTGTCTGTATGCACAATAGTATTCCATATACAAGCTTGACTAAAAACCTTAACCAAGGTTGACTAAAAACCTTAACCAAGGGGGGTGGGGGGTTAATTAATTAATTCAAGGTTAAATGTAGGTCAAGGTGAAATATAGGTAAGGAGTTGATTTGAGTACATCACTAGGAGATGAAGTTGTCCAAGTATGGTTGGTGTAGGGCCAGGAGTATTCCATCTACAAGGTTGACTAAAAACCTTAACCAAAGAGAATTAACTAAGTAATTGAAGAGGAAATGTAGGTGAAGGTCAAATATAGATCAGGGGTTATTGATGTACATCCCTATGAGAAAAGGTTGTCCAAGTATGGTGTCTGTATGCACAATAGTATTCCATGTACAAGCTTGAGTAAAAACCTTAACCAAGGTTGACTAAAAACCTTAACCAAGGTGACTTAAGTAAGTAATTGAAGAGGAAATATAGGTCAAGGTGAAATATATATCAGGGGTTGTTGATGTACATCACTAGGAGATGAAGTTGTCCAAGTATGGTGGGTGTAGGGCCAGTAGTATTCCATATACAAGCTTGACTAAAAACCTTAACCAAGGGGAATTAAGTAAGACATTCAAGAGGAAATGTAGGTCAAGGTCAAATATAGATCAGGGGTTATTGATGTACATCACTAGGAGATGAAGTTGTCCACGTATGGTGGGTGTAGGGCTAGTAGTATTCCATATACAAGGTTGACTAAAAGCCTTAACCAAGGCGTGACGGTGACGCCGACGCCGACGCCGACGCCGACGCCGACGCCGGGGTGACAACATAAGCTCTACTTATTCTTCGAATAGTCGAGCTAAAATTCACATTTGAGATCATCAAAGACTTAACACTTGAAATTGTGCAGACATTGGTTACCCTGCGCTGCCTAGCGAAGGGTGAGTTCTACTCAGAGGCTGGCGACATCCACGGTGTTTCTAGGAGTTCGGTTTCTCGGTGTATTAATGATGTTGTCTCAGCCATCAATAATCGACTGGACAACATCAGTTTTCCAACCAAGGAATAAGACCTGGCCAACTGTAAAACAAGCCATTTATTGTGTGGCCAGGAGTCCGAACACCCTGGGCGCCGTGGATGAGACACTCAGTGTCAGTCCAATTCACTTTCCTGGTTTTCAACTTGCTGGACTAAGGCAGTTGATTTAACAGCTATTGTCTGGTTGTCAAAGTCGGACCGGATGTTTGCATTCAAAGGGCTTGGTGGATTTCGAGTACTGAAGAATTCTTAAGAAGTTCGTAACTTAAGAAATTTCGTACGCACATGTTAGTGAAACGCACGTAAGAAGTTCGCAAGAAGTTCGTACGAAAAGTATCGTAGACGTAAGAAACTTCGTAGCGTAAGAAGTTTAGTGAAATAGGCCACAGGTTCCTCATTTGCTGCGCTATGTTTCATCATAAAATCTGTCATTTCGTTAGAAAGATATTAATTGAAAGCTACTGTAGACGCATCTCAAAACATGACGTCACGCCGTTCGGAAACCACGTAAATCCACACCCTTAATACCGGGGAACACAATATTACATGCGTAAGGCAACCCAAATGCACAGTAATTCCTTAAACCATGGTTTGGAGCTTAAACCCTAGATTAGGCTCCTCATACCCTAGTTTAGGCTTAAAATTCCATTTGAGATCCCAAATGGTAGTTTTCTTAAACCCTGGTTTGGGCAATTAGTGTGCACTTGGCGGCTCAGACCACCGTTTAGACTCTCAGTAGTATATAAGAGTCACAATGATACCACCCCCCCCCCCCGCCCTCTAGAAGGCACCGGCTACGTGCGATGCCTCCCACCGCATGGTGGTATCATTGTTGACTCTTATAATACTACTTGGATTTTCCCCACTGTTCGGCGGGTATGTATGAGAACATATTTTTCATCAACCGCGAGACCATATATGTATGACATGGGAAGATACACCCTATTAGAGATAAGAATCCCTATGTTATACTCAGTATATATAATAACATAATGGTTCTAGTTAAGTGTGCGTGGTTGAAGACAGGTAGTCACGAGAGATGTTTTCGTACCGGTATTTACGAATATTGCAAACATCACCGTGCATGGATGCGAAGAGGTTCCGTTTCGCCTCGCCCATGTAGGCATTGTGGGGTAGGGACCAAATCCGAGTCATTGCTATGTCCACCATGTGGTGGCACTCAGGCTACTCATCGAATGGTTAACAAGGGATTACGTGCTCGCAAGTATTATCGTTTAGTAATAATTCAAATCGGAAAGTCAGTTAGAAAGATAGAATAGATGTGTAGTTTTTGATAAGTCACGGTGTTTCTACAGCATTAAAACACTGTAAAAAAAACATTATCAAACTAATTTTATACTAGAGCAGCTTGAGCTGCATCAACGGTTTGAGCCTCAAACATTGATTTCATGTGTAACTAAGCTTTAGCCCAAGGTGTAAACTATCGGTTACAAAAAGAATTTCTGAAGTTTTAGAATGAACAGTCCAACATTATTGTGTTCGCATCATCACACCGATGTGGGGCCGGTTAGCTTAGAGGTAGAGCGATGGACTCGGTGCGAGGGATTACCGGGTTCGATCCTCAGCAAAAGTTTTAGCTAAAGGACTGAAATATCGACACAGCAAAAACAATTGAAATCGAATGATAAATAACGAAGCTGACGTCACATCCGTTTGCTCTATTTTGAAAACTTGAAAAAAATACATTCATCTTTGACATCGAATAGAGCCGTAAGTAGACAAGATATAGCTCTGAAAATTATCATCGTTCATGCGGCTGACACTCCCCTATCACCCTGGCAAGAAATTATGTTGCTGACAGTACTGTACAAATTGGAAAACGTTTGTAAAGACCACCCGTTATCAGCCGAAATTCGGCAAAATCGTTGAAAAGTATGTACATTTTTCAAATTCAAATGCATATAGATCTTTTATTTGAGCAGATAGCCGAAAACTGTCAGTGAATCTGAGATAGAGAATTTTGTTAGCTTTCCAATGCAAAAAGAATTCTAAAATCGGTTGGAAAATAAGGAAGTTATAGGAAGTATGACGTCATTTCCGTTTTCGTGGAAAGTAGCATTAAAAGATATCTGAAAATCTCTGAGTCTCTGCCCACACTTGATCCGAATCGGCATGCAAAATTTGAAGTCGATCAGACCAGCGGTTTGGTGTAGATGGAGAGGGAGCCCGTAAGTCGCGGATGATTATTTTTCGATAGTTATCGCCCTTACATTGCAGTTTACGCCATTTGTAAACACACCTAATAAAACGGAAATTAAATATGTGCAATATTCCGCCAGTGAAGTTTTCGTTTGTTTTTCACCATATTCCAGGCACAAGCGGGAAAGTTTTAGCTAAAGGACTGAAATATCGACCGCAGCAAGAAATTTTGAAATCTATTGATAAATAACGAAGCTGACGTCACATCCGTTTGCTCTATTTTGAAAACTTGAAAAAAAGACGTTCATCTTTGACATCCAATAGAACCGGAAGTAGTCAAGATAGATCTCTGAAAATTATCATCTTTTATGCGCCTGACACTCCCCTATCACACTGGCAAGAAATTATGTTGCTGACATTACTGTACAAATTGGAAAACGTTTGTAAAGACCACCCGTTATCAGCCGAAATTCGGCAAAAATTCGGCAAAATCGTTGAAAAGTATGTACATTTTTCAGCTTCAAATGCCTATAGCTCTCTTAGTTGACCAGATAGCCGAGAACTGTCAGGAGGCCGAGATAGAGAATTTTGTCGGCTTTCCAATGCAAAAAGAATTTTTGAAATCGGTTGGAAAATAAGGAAGTTATAGAAAGTTATAGAAAATATGACGTCACTTCCGGTTTCGTGGAAAGTGGCATTAAGATATTTCTGAAAATCTCTGAGTCTCTGCTCACACTTGATCCGAATCGGCATGCAAAATTTGAAGTCGATTCGACCAGCAGTTTGGGCTGTAGACTGAACGGCTGAATAAAAAAAAAAAAAAAAAAAAAAAAAAAAAAAAAACCAACGAATACAATAGGTTTTCGGCGCAGCCTCAAACCTAAAAATTGGAAATTGAACAGAAAAAAACAACTGCCAATATTATTAGAGAAAATGGATAATACAATACAATTGGAATTGAAAGTTTTTAATGCCTGTATGAAAGAAGTTTACGAAGAATACGGGGGTTATAGTCTTATATATAAATTCTATAAAATGAGAACACTAGGCGATATCGAATACATGAAATATCAGCGTAATTTATTACACTCCGATAAAAACGTTGCATTTACAATATTATACCGACAATTATGTGAACTATACAAGAGGCAAATACAAACATTAAGACTGATAATGCGTATCGGATATAAAACTAAGCTGTATTATATAAAATTGTTAAAACCCAACGATTCGTTTACGAATATACATTTCTACGATATCGCTTATAAAGATATTTTGAACAAAAAATAGCAAAAGCCTCCACTCGTGCACAACACACCCCCGCGACTGGGCAGATTTCTAGCCGGCACCCAGCCACTGGGGGTGTTGGGACCTTTCTTAAGCCCACGCATCTGTTGGCTCACAGTCTAGTTTTACAGGTCGCCTTGAACCCCATTGCCAATTCCTCTAATTAAGAGAAACCAGCGAAGTAAGGCGAGCCTATGTGTGAATTTGGTTTCCGAAATTGCAAAGCTCTTAGGCAGAAATATTTTAGGCCGGCACCTTTGAGCTACGCAATTACACCACCAAATACACACATATTTATGAACTGCTACCATTAAACAGACGAGACGGACGTCATACCGGATCAACATCATGGCACACACGAGATGAGAGTAACTGTTGTAAGGTCAACAAACGTATATATAGTTATCAGTTTTTTCATGCGTAAATTGATAGCCGAGGTAAACAGACAGTTATTTATAGCCGAGTGTATCAATTACATGGGTTATGAACCATGTGTAAATTGATAGCAGAGGATTACAGTGTAATCCTCGACTGAATTTGTTATGCGATTACGGCGTAATTCTCAGTGAAAAACACATGTTATATAGGTATTTAAATTTGTTTACTGCACCAATATAATTAATTATTTTTTAAAAATTATTTTATAATGGTGCTGTAACATTTCCTCCGACTTTATTTCCAAGTTTTACCCTAAATTTATCCCAATCAGTACACTCAATTTTGGGCATGGTGGCGCGCGCCTTGATTCCTGTATCATTTTTTAATTCTTCATATCTCCCCATTTCTTCCACCACGGATTCAAACTCTAAATTTGATATTTTCTTATCGGCCAACGCTTTGGACACCATAACGTCGATGCTATTTTTCTTAGACCTAGCGAGAACGGATATTCTATCATGTTTTCTACTTTTTTTCTCGAGTTTTCCACCCGCCGCCCTAATTACCATACAAAGTATTCCAGATAAAACGGTAATTCCACTCAAACCCTTGCAAGTGGAGCCGTTACAATTGTAGATAGCGTTGCAGCAGTCCCCGCACCACTCATTACATTCCTCTAACCGCAACGCACCATATGCCTCCGTAATGGTCGCCTGGTGCCCTTCTAGTGCTTTTTCAACACCCGACCGGGCCTCTTTTTGAAATTCAGTTATTTTTCCGTCTAGTTCAGCAACCGCCGCTTCTCTGATGAGAGAGTCCTCTGAGCGCAACACCTCATAAGCCTTCGCAAGGGCTGCCTGGTGGTCTTCTCGGCTTTCTCAATACCAGTTCGGACACCCTCAACACCCAACCGGGCCTCTTTTCGAAATTCGGTTATTTTTTCGTATAGGTCAATAAGTGCCGCTTCTCTGTTGAGAGAGTCCTCTGAGCGTAACGCCCCATAAGCCTCCACAATGGTCTCCTTGTGGTCTTCTCGGACCCCCTCAACCCCCAACCGGGTCTCTTTCAGAAATTCGGCTATTTTCCCGTCTAGTTCAGTAAGTGTAGCTTCTTTGCTGAGAGAGTCCTCTAAGCGCAACGCATCATAAGCCTCCGCAATGGCCTCCGCAAGGACGTTTCAATGTTGTTTCCACCCAACCGTGAAGGTGATTGATCTGAGGCCCACCCGGCGTTTTCCGCAGCAGTTGTCTATTAATTTTTGAAGTTCACAACACCCTTTTTGAACATTAGTGATAGTAGCAAACATAATAATATCTTTCAATGGATACCAAAGCATTTAGCTTTAACTCTAATGCAAAGTACGCGGTCGGAGGTAAATACACGCAAAAAGACGTTGTTAACCGCCTTGTACACCCAACCGTAACGGTTAGACCGGACAGTGGCTTTGTCACCAACTTCCCCGACATCTTTGAACAATATAGGCTGCCCAAGATTACTACGATGGAGGCGGTAAACGGGTGGAAAGCAACACCGATGCAGTTTTGGCAGAACCAAATAAATTTCGCTGTATGGTGCGCAACAGCCGGGTGTGGAGTTTCACATAAAGACCATCTGACATCCAAGAATATCATGCTCCGAAGTGTCTACAACTTTCATGCGTATTATACTATTAGGAGGATTCTCAAAGAACTAGGTATTTCACTACCTCAAGACGACGCCTGGGATCCCATTCCACGCATACGACCCTATGGCGTTTGAAGACTGTGTAACGAATTTAACGTTTCAAAAGACGCGGACTGGAGACAGAAAGCATTTCCTACCAGCACCGGCCTCGGGGACGTTCTCATTCGGAGCCAGTCCGGGAATTGGACTCAGACTGATTTTAGACACGATCACTCCGGCGACCACATCGTCAGTCGGAACGCCGGGAATTTTGACCCCGCGACGATGACATTCGGGCCGGAAGTGTCTGGAGGTCGGCACTGTGGCGTGTTTTCCTTTAAAATGTTACCTCCGAAACGGGCTCACGTCGATTACATACAGCAGGCTGCTGAGGTTCAGGACGCGTGGGGTACATTTATGTTAGATACGGGTCTAGGGTTCACGCAGACTTGTAGAGGACGCCATCTCAGATAGGGTGGACCTGGAGAAGGCGATCCAGAATTATCAAGACGTTTTGCAGAATGCCAGCACCCCAGTAGACTATGTATTTGGAATAGGTCTTTACATGGCGCCGAGCAATATGATACTACGAGACGATCCGGTTGACGGTTACAATAATCAGATCGTAATCGCCACCGCCAATCAAAAAATCGGCCACAACGGTAACGTGAACACGGATATGATCGGGTTCAACAGTGTTGATGTTGTAAATTCAAATAAATTTGAAAAAGATTTCATAAAACCCCCAATTCACGAATTGGCCACCCCATCAAGTTCATTTGAACCCGTTGTTTCACCCACACCCCCAATTCACGAATTGAGTTCCCCCAATTCAATCGTCAACAAACCAATCGCGATTGGAGAAACACCAATCATCAACACCAATCGCAGATTGGGTGAAATTGGAAGCACAACACACGAGGAGGAGAAATTAGGGCTCGTCGTCGCCCTCGTGGTGATAGGACTACTCGCGCTTTGGTTGTAGGAACTCTCTGGCAGAGAATAGTAGGAGACCGGCGATTGCCACGATTAAAGCCCAAGTATTATTGGCGAGCCATCCGACCGTTTTTGATAATATAGATAACAAGCAAGAAACGATACTTCCGATCAGTCCAGGTTGTGCGGCAGCCGCCTTTCCAGCTAATTTAGCTAGAAGATTTGCGAGGGCTTTTAGTTGTTTTTTACCCACTCCTTGGCTCCACGGGATGGCGCGGGTGCTGGTGGTGGCGCGGGTGGTGGCGCCGCACCACCAGTAAAAGCTAGAACTATGGTTGATATAGTCATGCCGACAGCTGCGAGGATGCTTGCTATCGTGACGCCCTGCTCTCTGAACAGAGTGCGAAGACGCTCACCGAGTGTCGTTTCCTCGTGCAGGACCCTCGAGATTGTTTCGCGGATCAGACTTATTTGTGTGCGGAGAGCCTCACGGTTAGCCGAGGCGGCCTCCAAGCGAGCTTCTCTTTCGTCCCGCAAAGACCGCAGTCGTTCGGCGATCCGCTCGGTAGATTCTCTATCGTCACCGGCTTCCTCCAGTTTTCTTTCTTCTAGCGCGATATGTTCATCCAGCGCCGTGAGGTTGGAGAGGTTAAGGACCAGTTCGCCCCGGACCGTTTGTAGAGCCTTATCGAGTCCACGGAGTTCGCGAAGAGGTAACGGTGGGTCATCGTTGAGTATTTCGTTTTCGCTGAACGTGGTCTCCATCGTGTTAATAACCTCACTGAGCTCGACCGTTTCTATCGCGGTGGCCGTCTTCGCCATAGTTTCGTCGGTAGACTGTAGGGCCTCTACAGCGCGGGCCGGCACAATTGTTTTACCACGCGTCCAATCTGGAAATCCTAGTTCGTTCTTTATGATTTCGCCACCGCCCCGGTTTCCGGCAATGGTTTTTAGCGATAGGGGTTTACCGGTATTCGTGTTGATGATCGGGATATTTGATGATTTTAGTCGCAACCTACCACGCGTATCCAATTCGAACTTGGAGTAGTCGCGACAGACAGACGGGACCAGACCGATTTCTGACAAAGTGTTGTAGTAGTCGTTTACAGCTCCCTCAAGTAATACCTGACTTTCACCAACGTTGCTGGTAGCGCCACCTGTTTCCCCCAATTGCGATTAGATTGGAACTGGAGTCTCTATGAAGGGCGTTTCGTTATCATCATCATAATCATCGACGTAATCGTCTCTGCCGATTTCATCCATGTTAATATCGTAATCATCCATTTTAATTTTTCCAAAATTATTAATTATGTATTAAAGACAAAACCATACGGGTTTAATAGTTTCAATAATTTTCTTAAAATTAATTATGTCTTCGAGTCAATACGGTCGCAAACTCAATCCATACCGCAGACTGCGTGAGCCCCTTGGGCAAAAGGCGTGAGACAGAGTGTCGTTATTACGAACAACCCATCGACGATCGACCAGAACCAGCAGCTCTTAGTCCGCTTCCCCAACCTCGGAACTCACGACGTCATTGTGCCGGGTACTGTTCGCCTCGCTTTCACTATTTCGCTGACGTCGACGGACCGAACCGTCGTTCAGAACCTGGGTCGCGCCATAGTCAAGAAGACTATGATAAAGATTTCTGGTAATGAGGTGATGTCGATTGACGACAGCGACGTCTACCATTGCTATCAGGACCTGTGGAAGACGGCACAAGAGCGCGAAAACGCTGTATATCAGGGTATTGACACCAGCAAAAATAAGAACGTAACCAAACTTAGAATCGGGGCTGCTAACAAGGTAGATAACAACGCGAGTGACAACGCGGTCGCGGGTGCTTACAGCAACCGCTTCTACATCCCGCTCGACTTTCAGTTGCTGGAGAGCCACATGCCCTACTATCAGAGTGCTTTGGCTGACCGCCTCGAATACGAACTAACGTTCAACGACTACGGCCGAGTTCTCATAACCAGCGACATGTTATCGACGTATACGATCGACAATGTTTCGCTGGAGTACGACATGGTCACGATGCCCGAACTCGCGCGATTGATCAGAACCCAGTACACCGGGCGCGTTGCCATACTTTACGACCGAGTTCTTCGCCATCGCAAGATGACGAAAGACAAAGGCGACACATTGTGGAATAGTAATGTCAACGTACCCGCCCGCTCGATGAAAGGTATACTGATGCTGTTTGAGGATGCTCGGTTCGCGTTCGGTGCTAGAAAAACCGACAAATTCTATAACCCCAAAATCACGAAGGTAGAGGTGACGATCGAGGGAGTCCCCAATCAACTCTACAGCGCGGGTCTTCGCGCGCACCAGCAGTGGGACGAAGTAAGAAAGCAGTTTGCTGCCGGCTCTAAGCGCTCTCCGGAGGTTGCAGCAGTTGCCAAAGACCTGCACCTCTCGGCCGTCTCCCTCGCGGAGTTCCTGAATACCAAATACGCGTTATGGCTAGACATGCGAGCCAGCGACGATGACCAAATACACGGTAGCGGACGCCAAGTTGAGAACGCTAGTGAGGGTGTGACGATCCAGATAACCAAAGAGGCGGACGGAGCCGGGCCATTGAACGTGTACTTATATATAATTACAGACGCACAACTGAACATCGAAGATGGCCGATACGTATCAGCGATCTACTGATTTAATAAAAAAATCATCTAACGATTTATTAATTAATAATTTTGAAAAAATAAAGAAAATTAGCAATCATTCTAACGATTTATTAATACTGAATTTTGAAAAAATTAAGATATCTAGCAATCAATACCAATTCACGATTGGAGATGCTCACTCTGCCATAATATGTGGGCAGACAGGATGTAGAAAAACGGTTTTCATCCTCGACTTTTTCGAGGAGTCCTACCGCGATGTCTTTCGTCACATTGTGATCCTGTGTCCCACTGTGCGGCACAACGATACTTATCAGCGGCGCCCGTGGATATGGACCGACCCTGAGGTATACGTTATTGACCCGGGTGATAGGCTTCACGATTGGTTGCGTGGTTTATACCAAAGATTCCAGGGTGAGCCCACCCTATATGTGATTGACGATTGCTCGGCCAAGGCGGCGATGACCAAAAAGAAGGACATGCTCTCCGAGCTCGCATTTTCTGGCCGCCATGCGAGGCAAAGCGTATGGATCTCCACTCAAAAATACAACGCCGTCCTCAAGGATCTGCGCGAGCAAACGAAATGGGTCGCCCTCTTTCACTGCAAGGGCCGAGACTCATTCGATGACTGTCTTCGAGAGAATGACGTTATCCCAACGCGCGAGGAGCGCCTGGAGGTTCGACAGATGCTTTCCGAAACTAAGCACGCCAAGCTTCTGCTAAAGACTGATCAACCAACTGCTTATAAAGTTATCAATTAACAATATTTTTTTTTTTTAAATTAAGAAATTAGTTACTGCTGAGTAAATGCTTAACAATTAATTTTTTCAATTAGCAATTGCTGAAGAAATGCTTAGCAAATGTTGAACAAATGCTGAACAATTGTTAACAATGTTGACAAATTTGGTTGTTCGCTTTGGTGTTCCGCTGCGAGCTTTGTTGCGAGCATAACGGTGATCATAAGTATCGGGTGGTGCGCTTTTATTATTTTTGTAATAAATAAATATGTTAAAGTGGTGAGACTTGTTAGAATAGTTAAATTAATTTTAAGAAAAATGAACTGCGACGAACTTTTCGATCAGCTAGTGGAAGAAACCTGAACTCCGACTGCTGACATCCTGAAAGATAATGATCTGACAGAGCAATCGGGGTTGACAATCGCGATTGGGGCCGATACGAATGAAAATGCGGCGCGACGCGAGCAGCTAGCTGCGCTGGTTGCTGGGGGACAATCGGAGCATTATCTCGGTAGGCGTCTCTCAGTTTGTCAGGTGGATAAGATGTCAGATGCGGAGATTGATAAAATGTATGCGCGATACGAATCCAAATTGGGAGCAGAGATGACAAAAACTCTTGGATCGGCGGCTATTCATTTGTACGCCACCGCCGTTAGTATACTTCTCCCTATACCAAACACCGAGGGGTTGATTCACGATCTAGAGACTGACCCTTTTATAGGACATACTCTTAGAACACCCTGCTGCTCAATTTATCACAAGTTTGGAATGTACTTAGCTCCACTGACAACCGCGTTGACCACGGGTAAACACTGTCAATTTGGACATATATGCCCACGAACTATAAGCTCAGAAAATGATGACACAAGACACACCCGCGAGAGTGACGGAACCGCAATCCCCGATTGCTTCAACACTGTTGAACCCGATTGCAACTCCAATTTCGAACCCGATTACAGCACTTCCAACCCAATCGCGATTGGATTTGGAGTTGAACCCGATTACACGACATAAAAACCCGAAAAGACAGGCAGCTGGGCGGGAGGCGGCTGCCACCCGAAAAGTTAAACAAGATAAATTTTTACTCGCCGAGCTTCGGGAGGCCAAACTCCAATCGAGATTGGGGACAGAAACAGCAAAACATCTGCAATCTGTTCCGAGTGTAACAACACCCCCGGAACCGATTGCTCCAACTGAGTCTTACAGTTGTGGGCATCCTGAGTGTGGTTTACCATCTCTACAACAGAACAGCCCTCAACACTGTTGAACCCGATTGCACTCCAACGGCGGTTCCTAAAAAAGTTACGAAACCCCATTTAAACATTGATCGCGATCCCTTTTATATGCAATAATTATAACAATGGCTGAACAAGATGGTAAAATGATAGTGAATGCGCTTTATCACGCCGTGGTGATATCGGGTTTCAGTATCGGGTATGCTCGACTATCAAAGATGGCTCTAGGAGGGTCCTCTCCCAAATTGGACTTTACTGTGAGAGACGCAGGGCTCGCGACCTTAGATGTAGGGCCTCAGTTTGGACCCGAGATTATCAAATTAAAGTTGGAATTCTACCTGCTAATATATGGAAATAAATGGCTTCGATCGGAATAATGATAGGTGGCGCACTTGTAAACGCATTGGCGTTCAGCGGTAGCAACTTTATATTCTCGAAAATAGGAAAATCGGACGTGGATGAGGAGCGCAAGCGTCACGATTTAGCTGTAGAACAACTCAATAGCGCAAAGGAAGCGTGGTCGAAAAAACGAACCGCCCATCTGGACTGGGTCAACGAAGAGCTGCGCCGTGAGAATCACGCCGCGCAAACTTTTCAGAACGTTGAAGAAGCCAACCGCGAGTACGCGCTGGCATATCCGCAGAAAAGTCTCGATCCAATGGATCCCGAGCCCCAACTTTCAGATTTCTATGTACCGTCAGAGGCCCAAAAAGACCGCGAGAACGCGTTCATCGTCGTGGGAATGGGTGTGGTGGGTCTCGTCGGCTACTATATTGAACAAATTAATTAATTAAAACAATTTCTTTATATATATATATAGAACGTTGTTAGTTGACGAACTTTATTACGCTATGATCGATGTAGGCTACACTGCCCAAAAACATCGTATAGCTGGTGCAAAAGAGTATGATTCGTCTGGCCCGAGATTCTCTCGAGACGTGGCGTAGATGAAAAAGCGGCCACCCTTTTCGCAAAGCGGAGTTAAATCCTCCTCAACTCCAATCGATGAATTAGAATTCCTCCGAGTTCCTTCAGAACTTAACCAATCGCGATTGTACTTCCAACAAAGAATTATTATTTTTTAAACGACGCAGTTACCGACGAAATTGGCGAGGGCATGTTGGAGATTGTCAGATATATAGAATACTTTTCGCATACAATGAAACACGCCGCAAAACTTGATACCAAACTAACGCGCAAGCTGTCGAATACTACTATATCCCACGTGCTACTGGAAGGGACTCGCGGCCATCAAGAACCTCGCGGCGTCGACCAAGGTTTTTCAGAAAACGCTGTCAAGTAATGGCACAAGAAGCAGGCCATCTGCAGATCTATTTACCCGCGCCTCAACAATATTCCGGCGCCCGAAATTCGACGTGCCCGGTGCCGAACCAAGTTCACCAAGCGGATCTCCCTGTTTCTCCCTCACGATCGCGTCGGTCACAAAGCGTACAAGTAACGCACTGACAATCGTGACGTAGCGAGTCGTTATAAGGGTCTCAGCCGTTGGCCACTAAAAGAGTCTAAGGAGGTGGCCGAGGCTCTTTCCCGAATATATAAGAGGAGTCCTCTCAAATGGCCCCGAATCTTCTCCAGGTCGATCCCGGCCGCGATTCATGGGCGCGGTCCCTCTCATCTATTGTCTAAGCACAAAGTTTCTATCAGACGCGGCCGCGTCAACATCCACCGGGGAGCACGGATCGTGGAGCGGTTCAATCGAACCTTGGCTGAGAGGCTTGTTGGGACACCAATATGCTAAAGAACTTTGTAGACCCTCATTCGCGATCGACCGAGTGGTGGCCAGAACTGCCCGCCGTGGTCTCCGCACTGAACGGAGAGGTGACCAAATTGATAGGTAAGAAGCCCGTAAATGCCATCAATCTAAAAAGGTGACGAGCAAGCCCTCTGCCGTCTCGCGCGGACGACCCGTTGGTTTAGAGGAGCAGCAATCGCCGATTGCGCTTCCATCGGATGTTACGTCCAGTACCTCTATCAACCGGAGACTCGAAGGTGGGGCAGCCGCCGCGCGACTGATCCCGTGTGGTCTCTGAATGTATATCATCTGGATCGCTCTATACCAAAAACCCCGATGAGCCCGTACTCCTATTATTTGGCTGATGTTCCATCTCGCGGTATGTTCACAGAAGAAATTCTTATGGTACCTTCTGACACCCAGCTACCCCCGGATCGTTAGAGTCTTTAGTATTCTATCCTTTTTTACCTATCCTATAGGCTCTGTGTGCAACCCGTCTTCCATCACTCCCTCTTGTCGTAGTAGGGCCGAAAACAACCCCAACTTCTCCTGCCTGTACGTCTTTCATCACCCCGTTAACCATTCGAATCCCCTGTTTCTCCGCCATATCCTACCCCCTTCGAGAGCACCTTGTATCTTCCCCAAGTCACATCGTTAGATCTCCTTCGACATCACCTTGGCCGAGTGCTTAGATTTTTCCGTCACCACTCACGTAGTAACACTGCTAACACAGAGCGATGGCTCTATCTCCCTCGAATTCCAGCATGAACAATCCCGGAGTTCTTGTTGCTCCACGCGTCCCACGCCAACCACTCGGTCTTCTCCATATTGAACTTTCTCTTCATCTTCTTTCTCACCACCTCCGCCAGCGTCTTCTCAGACACCGCGAAGTACATACAGTCAGTGTCCATCTGAATTAAGTTCGAAATCTCCGCGATCCACGTACTTGTCCAACGAAGTCGTAGTAGAACTCCAGCATCCGGAGCTTGGCCAACTGGTAGACCGCTATGCCACATGAAACGGTCTGTTGATCACCACTCGAGTCTTCCTGCTCGATATCTCGTAAGCCTCCCCAATCTCCTCCAGGTCTTCGAACCACGCCGACCTCAGTGCCCGGTCGACAGTCTTCTCATCCTTCGTATATGTGGTGTTCAGGTGTCTCTCTTGTGCCTCTATCAGCTTGCCACAACACGCGTTGCCAACCAGTTTGAATATCTCCGCCAACACCGCCTTGCTCTTGTCTACGTCCACCGTCCGTCTGGCAGCGGTGACCTCTTCCACGAACCATTGAAACTGTTTGCCGGGCGTGTAGTCTATCACCCTATGCACCGCCTTGACGATCAGACCGTGCTTCAGATACCACTTTAGCAGTGGGGAGTATATGATCATCTTCTTGGTGGACATTGTCCCAAAGAGCTTTCTCTGTCCTTCGACTCTTTTCCTCCCGGTCCCGGCCAGGTAGTCCTTCATGTGCTGCGGAACCTCGTTCTCATCGACTTCTCGATTAACAAACAGCGGTGACATTTCCGAGAACTTGTCTCTCAACGTTTCCGGGACCTCTATATCCAACTCCGCAAATCCACTTTTCACTCCTGACCTTCGTCACGAAACAGTCTATATACGACTGTCTTTCCGGGTCGTCACACGTCCATATCGTCTCCTCCCCGCACGGCATGTCTTTCGACAGGGTAGACAGATACAGCGCATTGGCGTCGTACCCCATCACCGCCTTGCACATCTTCTCCTCCCGACTACCTACCTGACCCCTGATCGTCGACCTGCGTATCTGGAGAACACTATGGATGGACCACCGACCAATCCCTGCTTCAGCATCTCATAAGTTTCAGACTTCGGCGACCACAGCTCGGGCGTGTCCGCCTTCCCATCGATCGACCCGCGGAGTAGGTATTGAAGGGAAACACCGGGCAGAGACACAGCATCCTTGAGTATATACACACCTCTTCCTCTGTAGAACTCCGTCATCTTAGTCAGAGACTCCAGGAACGGTCCGACATCCAAGTCGTTGTAGTGTTGCAACCATTCATTGAACGTCTTCATCCCATTTTCTTGGAATACCTTCTTACACCCTTTTCACTCGGACAACGACAGTAGGAACTCACCCTTCAATTTCGAGTACCACTCGGGATAGTCTGGCAGCCCCGGATGGTCGAGCTTGTCCGCGCTATCGAACCACTCGTATGGGAAGTGAGACTTTATCGTTTTACAGTCGTACGCCTTAACCCACCGGTCGTACGTGGTACCGGGTCCCAGATACTGGATGATGTTGAGAAATCTAAACTCCGGGGTAAACAGAAACATCGTCGTGCTGGCTCTCTTTCCGACCATCACCTTATTCACGGTGGCCGCCAACTTCTCTACAAAGTACTGCTTGATGAGGTTCAGGTCGTACCTGCTACAGTTGAACCCCACCACCGGGACTTGGTCAATCCAAGAGACAATCTTTGCTTGCTGAGACTTCGATAGCATATCTATATCGGCCTGCAGATACTTCTTCCTTACCCTCTCCCTGATTGCCTTGCCTCTCATCTGTAGCTCGGTCACGAACTTCTCGACTAGCGTGTCAGGATCTCGTTCGCAGATGTGGGTTATCCCTTCATGCATCGTATCCCCCAAAGACACAGATATAGGAAAGTGCTCGACCTCGAAGGTCAGGTCTTTGGTGGGTTGAGTGGTTTTTGACTTGTCGAGATACGCCTCGAAGTCATAGACTATCTGGTGAGGGTACAGAGTCGTCTCCTCCTCCTCGCGCGATGATTGTGGATAGTAGGTATTCACCTCATTCAACCACTCGCACTCCCACATCACCACCAGCTCGTAACCCTCATCCCTTATCTTGGCGTCTTGAATGTTCGTCCTCTTGTACAGCGATCTCGCGTTACCTCTCATGCAATGCCTCGGACACCCGTGCCAGTAGCATCCGTGAAACTGAAACACGGTTTCAGTCTCGTGACAGTAACCGTCGACCGGATCGCCGGCCACCCACCTCTCACCACCGTGACCACAGTCGGCGTGATGTATGTGCTTTCCCACCCTCTCCTCTTCTCTGTCCAACCATTGAATCGACCTGGCACTCGCTGACACCTTAGGATAGAACGCCTTCTCGTAGGCCGACTGCGGTCTCTCTACCCTCTTACCTGGACATGTCACCACGGTCTTCCCACCCATGCAGGTGGTCGCGTGCCTGTGCATGTTACACGACTTTCTGAACCGTTGTTGGCATCCGGAGCACCCGTACTCGTTCGTCATCTTGCGGAGGTTCGCTATGAGGAACGAGTGACCTCCAAACATTCCTATCGTCATTGTCTTCTCCCCAACCGCGTCGTAGTTTGCCGGACACTTCATTAGGTACCACACTCCGTCGGTGGTGGGCTCGTAAACGCGAATGCCCATCTTGAAGTGCTCTTCGACCTTCTTAATATCTTTCAGGGGAATTCCCTTACTATCCGGTCCGTTATCGTGACCGAGATATTCGTTAGCTAGAGTTCGTGCCTTCTCACAACAGCGGTCTGGTCTCCCTCCACGGTGGATGGCTATGCACCTAAACAGACACAATTAGTCGTCGTACGTGTCGACGGAATACATTCCCTTTTTCTGTCTTAACCAGTCTGGGAGTTTTCCCGCTCCCATGAGAAGTTGTTGAGCGTCGATGATCATCTTCACCTCTACCGATATCCAACGAACGAATGTCCATTTTGTGTTTGGTCTATCAACTTTGTCGATGTCCATTCGACCTCTCTCTATCGGTTATCCAACTCTCCGCTTTGGAAATCTCGTTTATCCACGGACTGCCCTTTGATAGTTTGTGATAGATCATCGTTTCGTCGTTCTCGATGTTCCTAATACGATACGAGCACGAATACCTCAGATAGCACGCCGTGGTCATCTCTGGACGAACTTTATTCATTATGCGATCAGCGATCTCCCCATCTACCCCCCTCTCGAAAGTCCATACTATCTTCCTCCTACCCCTATCAACAGTTTCCCTAACTTCGGCTTCTTCGGCGAGAATCCTGGGACCCTCCTCCACCAAAGCTCTGGCGATATCTCTCCTACTCTTAGGAGGTCTCCCAACCAACCCTTGATAAATCTTATTGTAGTACGCCTTGTATAGTGGTTTTCTACGCGCTCTGGGATCTTCTTTTACACGCTGCGCGTAAGCAGTGGCACGCAGACTGGCCGTCGTCTCGTTCTCCAATTTCTCGGAGCGTTTTTCAGGGTCAGCGGGCAGTCGTCCAGTCGAAACCGCTCATCGCAGCCTCTCCTCGTAGACGACGGCTCGCGCGTCACTTATCCTATCTGCTATATCTTTCTTGAGTCTCAAACCTCTTAGGGAAATTCCGCAACTCTTAGCTTGCTCTCTAATTTGCTTTATGGTAGACATTATACTGAGTATAAACAATAGATTTTTATCTTCAATAGGGTGTAAGTTTATATTTTATTTGTAATAAATGTATGACAGATTGCTGTAATATATTGAGTATAACATAGGGATTCTTATCTCTAATAGGGTGTATCTTCTCATGTCATAAATATATGGTCTCGCGGTTGATGAAAAATATGTTCTCATACATACACGCCGAACAGTGGGGAAAATCCAAGTAGTATTATAAGAGTCAACAATGATACCACCATGCGGTGGGAGGCATCGCACGTAGCCGGTGCCTTCTAGGGGGGGCGTGGTATCATTGTGACTCTTATATACTACTCTCTCAAACTAGGGTTTCTAAACAAAAATGCCAATCGTGATCCCAAACGCAATCCTACGGTATCCTACGTGCTACTAGATTCACTTGGCCCTGTATGACCAGTTTAGATCCTGATCAGGATCTGCACTGTTCGCTATTCCATAAATGAAACACCTGCCTACAGATTGTTAACCAGCTACATGAGTGTGATATTTGATCAGGAGCAACCCTGGTCACAAATCTCATATGTTACATTACATTAGCCTTGGTACTTTACCACCACATGAGGTCAATTACACGTCCCATATTCGCGTTAGCTACGCATTACACAGTTACATTCGTAGACGGACCGGATTGTAACGGTCCAGATTGGTACCGGTACCGGCTTATAGGGAATGCCCAGTTCGTGTTATCGCTTCCGGAACGTCGAAAATTTCATCATATTTTCTATTCTGAGAAGGGAAAACGAAGAATGTATTCGTGCACCGAACCATGGAGTTACGAATCGCGAATAATCCAAAGTGGCGGTTAATCGTCGCACTCTTAGAATATCGGAAATATTTGCCATAAATGTAGCACAGAAAAGCAAACAAAACGTTTATTACACTGAACAATGAAAAGGCGATCCAGCTGTTGGAATTATTTTTTCTGGCGTAAGACCCGTGTTTTTAAAAAGTTCAACCCGCAAAATATGTGCTGTGACAGACATATGCTCATTTGCATAGTACCTCAAATGTGGATGTTGGTTGTATAAAAATAATAAACATCCATGTTATTTTCAGAAAATGATGTCTTAAGATCACATAACTTTCACTACGCATGTCGAATAACCTTTTGCAGGTTTTCGGCCTACTTGAGACGTCAAATACGGAAACTATATTATTGTTTTTAAAGCGATATCCGTAGAAAAAGACATGGCCATGAGATAAGGAAGGCTATTCCAGAGACGGTACAATGTCCAAATCGTCATTTCTAACATGTCGTAGACCGTTTCAAAAGAAAACAGTTACCGGTATACGTGTAGATCCTGGTCGGAATCTTATCAGAATACATTGCTGCATTGTACGGAGCTCCGTATGTGACGTATAATTTTTTTTTTATTAATTCGTTCACACGAAATAACAATTCGTTCCCACGAAATAACAATTCGTTCTCTAAATTTAACATTTCGTTCCCTCAATTTAACAATTCGTTTCCACGAAATAACAATTCGTTCCCTCAATTTTACAATTCGTTCCCTATGGGATTATTAATTCGTGGGAATGAATTGTTATATCGTGGGAACGAGTTGTTAATTCGAGGGAACGAATTGTCAAATTGAGGAAACGAATTGTTATTTCGTGGGAACGAATTAATAAAGAAATCAATGTCCCCTGCGGGGCTCCGTAGCTTTGTACATATTGGCTACACAATCGACCTTGCCAAGATCTTCAACGTCTCTGATATGTATTGGCACTGACAACTCGCAATCAAGCAACTTCATTGTCTGAGCCTAAGCTGTAGCACAGCTTAGGCTCAGACAATCAAGCTGCTTGATTTCAAGCACAATATTCACGCCTTCTGAAATAAAATTGGCAACTATTGGCAAGATTATTGCAGGCGTTGGTGCATCAAAGTAAGAAATAGGCGGTATATGGTGGAAAATTACATAGATTTAAACATTATGTTATAATTTGAAATATATTATGAAATACGTATCACTGGTTCAGAAAGTATGTGTGTACCAAAAAATTGTATTAATTAGGACATTTTTTTTACATCGAAAAACATATGAAACGTTCAACACCGTTGCGTGTTTTAACACACAAGTACGTGTATAGCAAGGGCATCGTTACCGCTAAGCTAATCCCATCACTTGATAAGCAAAGTGACCTTGACGGTCGGACGTGGGTCGTATGCAAAACAAAACACCATCACTAGACACAGATTGTAGCCAAATATTATTGAAAAATAAATGGTGCTACTAACGCACGCACGCACGCACGCACGCATGCACGCACGCACGCACGCACGTGCATGGACTACGCTATATCCCCTTTGCCTATCGGCGAGGGGATAATTATTAAATTCATAGAAACCACAAAGGTCTATATTTCTGCATGTGCCGATTCCTAGCAAAGCCTGATAAACTTGATATCAAAATACACGAGCAAGGTATTCTATTTATCAGGTAACGTTTTATGCTACACAATGAGCAATTATGACGTGGTGGTCCTTGAAAAAGAATGTGTGACCAATGTAGTTCCTGATCAAATAGCACACAAATGTAGACTGATAATGATCTATATTGCTTGTTAGAAGTATGACGGGTGTTTCATTGATAGGATGGCGAATAGTGCAGATCCTGATAAGACTGATGCACAGTCTGGTCTGGATCTACACTGGTCGTAAAACCCATAAGTCCAATGTATCTTGCCACAGCCACATTTATGTTGCTTCAGTGCGCTGGCGTCATTCGGTAACGTCATATGAGACACGCCATGTGATTTTGTCCCTTCGGACATCTGCGTAATTTCATTAAATACGTTTACAAAATTTATAATAAATAAAGTCAAAAGTTGACCAAATCTTCAGAGTACATACAGAATATAATTCCGCATGTACTCTGAAAATATTGTCAACTTTTGACGCCATTTACGGAAAATATTGTAAATTTTGTAAATGTATTTCATGGAATTACGCAGATTCCCGAAGGTATAAAATGACATGGCAGGTCACAATTATGACGTCGTTCGACCAATATGAATTGTTATAAACGTGTTTACTCAATGCAATTTGTTTTCACTCAGTATGTATTCGGCCAATGCAGAGTCAGATACCTGATAAATGTATACAATATGCCGAGGATATAGTTGTCATATTTAGACTATAGTTTGTCCAGCTGCATGTTAGCTACAGCGAAGATTATTGAAGGTTCTCAAAGGAAACAAACGAAAACTAATCGAAAACGAAGAGAAAACAGTCGTTTTTTCACAACGACATGCATGGAAACGACTATCGTTTGTTTTTTGTTTGTACGTGAAAACAAGTTTCTTTTAAATACCAGACTTACAACTGTTTAAACGCATGTTTCTTTCAATGCTTCGTTTTCGTTGTTTTAAATTAAAAAACGATATTTTCGTTGTCTTAAACACGACACGTAAAAACCAACAAAAACACCGTTTTCGAATTATAACTACATGCAGATGGCCACCGAAAAACTTTAACCAAAAACTTTAAACCGGACGAACTCACGGACGTACGTACGCCAATGTGCCGACTATATTGATATGCCCCGGCATAGGCAAAATCATTTACCTCCATTTTCATTTAGGCAAAGACACGGAATTGTCCTTTAACTCTAAGTCTGCCATACGACTGTACGTTGAAAATTCGTTTGACAGACCGTGAAGATGCAAACATAGCGTATGATCTGGATTTATACACAGACCAGACACGCATATTTGAAATCACGACCCGTCTGTGAATCTGCAGCTCTAATGTTCGTTTTCACTTGTTTTACCCTACTGTCGGCCATTTTTGGTATGAACTGGGAGCTGACCTTAGCAACACAACGAAACGAAGTTCAGCAAGCGCTAAAGATGAAACGAATGTAACAAAGGCAGATGTATGGTACGTATTGCATACACTATTGTTTATCACTGATTCTGTAACTTGCCAGAGTCAGAATATGCCAATGTTTTGCCAATTGCAGTGCTCCTTGACGTTGTTAAGGTAGCACGCGCAAATTCATCATCAATAATAATCTGACGTAACTTCCGGCACGTGCTTGGCCAATTATTTTGTCCAGGCCCCATTCTCGGGCTCAGATCCCATGTTCGGGTTGTCCCCGTTTTCGGGCTCAGGTCCGATTTACTTGATTATGCCGCTTTTCGGGCATATGCCCCTAGAAAGGGGACTGAGATTCCCCAAAACGGGACACATGTCCCATTTTCGGGCTCAGACCCATTTAACGGGCTTGCCCATCCCATTCTAGTATAAAAAGACTGGATTTTTCACCATTCCTCCCTCTGGCAAAGTAAAATCTTAAGACAACGTCTCCACGCTAATTTACGTGAAAAATGCACAAAAAACATAGCAGTAAGCTTATTTAAATTCTAGTTCTCATAACAAGAACCGTTTAATATTTAGACTAATGATGATGTCTAGCCAGAGTCACTTTTGGACATTACTCTATATTTAAATAGATATAACGTCTTATGGTGGAATTGCACCATTGCTAGTCACAGGGATCTGTCATACACACTGATGAATAACTAGTTTGTTCATGCACATCTGTCTTCCTGGCAATACTTCGACTGGTATTAGATGACCAACTGATACACATTACGCTAGCCATTTAGGACAATATAGTTAATCTACAGTGTATTTCCAAAAGTACATTACTTGTGCCACTCACTTGAACCGTTTCATGGATATTTGTTGTTATGGCAAAAGTTAAATGAATAGTTGAAAGTTTGTCCGATCTGTTATACGTTCCCTGGACTGTTGGATTTACATTTATTGAGCATAGGCTGCATATGCAACCTATGCTCAATAAATGTAAATGCAATAGTCAGCCTGCATCAGTACCCGTGTTCCCGTCCCTACAGATGAGCAGCCGCTAAACCAGATCTGGGAGACACAGGCTACAGGCTACATGGAAACTTATTGACAACTATTCGACGCAGACGCTACCACATTTGCGTTTGATGATACTGGGGTATTCTGTGGTACACACATAGCAAGGGTTTAGTCCAACGGCCAAGGGTACAGCAAACAGCTGGTTTGGTACAGCGACTCTTCACAACCCATACACCATAGGCAGGGTCCAAACGGGGTCATATCTATGCACCACTACCGGCGCGTAACAATGTCGCGCTGTCGGCAAGCGGGCGCGACAAAAGCTAAAACGATGTCAAAAGGATGTGTAAATGATAGGCAATCGATCGTTTGTGGAACCAAGAACAAATCCGGACTGTATAAATGGTTATCAATTCGAATTTGCCACACATGCCTGCCGTATATGACGCAATACGTGATTGTCTGTGATAAATTACATGCAAACTATTATCCGTCTGAATAGGCCATTATACGGAGCCCCGCATGGCACGTAGCATTCCTTTTCTTTTTTATTAATTCGTTCCCACGAAATAACAATTCGTTCCCTCAATTTAACAATTCCCACAAATTAACAATTCTTTCCCGTGGGAACGAATTGTTATTTCGTGAGAACGAATTGTTAAATTGAGGGAACGAATTGTTAATTCGTGGGAACGAATTGTTAAATTGAGGGAACGAATTGTTATTTCGTGGGAACGAATGGTTAATTCGAGGGAACGAATTGTTATACCGTGGGAACGAATTGTTAATTCGAGGGAACGAATTGTTAAATTGAGGGAACGAATTGTTATTTCGTGGGAACGAATTAATAACAAAATATCCATGTCCCCTGCCGGGCTCCGTAGAACAGGCCATTACTCTCTTCCAATATTATGTGGCCTAGAATTTGAGTCACGGAATGTTACATGTATACGAATCACGTGTTCATTTTCATCCCTTACGAGTTCCTGCAAATGACTGTAAATTATGATTGGATAATCGGGGCGTATGGGTGTTACGACCATTGAAGATCCAGATAAGACTGTGCATCCGCACAGTCTGATCTGAATCTTCAATGCTCGCCATTCCATCAATGAAACACTCGTCATTCGTTGAACAAGAAATGTAGCTCGTTATCAGGCTACATGTGTGTACTATTTGATCAGGAGCTACACTGATCACAGATCCCATAAGCCCCATTTTCCCGTCACAGACTTAATTCCTGATGCAAGGTAAACAGTCTCGAGACTTGTCAGCGTCAGCAGTTGTCGGATTTGAGTTGCCCGTTCATAAAAGGGTCCTTATGGCTCTTGTTTCGATTCTAGCGCCAGGCCAATTTATGGATTTACATTTATTGAGCATAGGCTGCATATGCTTCACTAAACTTCGTACAACTAAAATGTTCGTAAGTGCAAAATTATGATAGTCTGTAAATTTCACATTAACAATGTTTTCTTGTAAATAATTATTGTATTTACATCTATTGAGCATAGGCTGCATATGCAGCCTATGCTCAATAAATGTAAATCCAATAATCAGCTTGCGGGTATTAAGGAAGCAGCATGGTGCCAATGCTAAAATATATTTATCTCCTAATTAGGAGATAGTAACTCATTATTAGGAGATTAGAAGTTAGTACATGTATCTCCTAATTAAGAGCTAGTATCTCCTAATTAGGATTTAGTATCTCCTAAGTAGGACTTACTGTCTCCTAATTAGGTAGTATTATCGCTTAATTAGTAGATACATTATTTTGTTAGCATCGGCACTGATACTAACTCCTAATTAGGAGATAGTAAGTCCTAATTAGGAGTTAGTATCTCCTTATTAGGAGATAAAAACATAGTTTAGAATTGGCACCAGGACGCTTCCATCATATGTACTTGTATGGGGTAAAGATATATTATGATATTATGATAATTATGCTATTATGATATATTGGTAAACAAACATGCTGTCAGAAATTCGCTTGCCGAGTTTCTGATAACATAGTCTGATCACGAGAGTGGAATTAAGAATATCCTTTATATGTATTTGTGTGAGACTATGATATTCCACGCTGTCAGAATGTATTGCCGGAAACTGGTCTTGTCGAGTTTCTGCCAGCATAGATTGATCATCACATAAAGAATATATTGTATATGCATTGGTGTGTGACAAGGATATTCCACCAGAGTGGTATATGTAAGAATGTGCTGCCGGAAACCTGGGGCCCGTTTCACTAAACTTCGTACGATAAAAATGTTAATACTAACATTTCTATGAATTTGCCTCTCACATTAACGTGTTTCTCTAACGCTACCATTTTGTACCTACCATTTCGTTCATGTCATTAAATTTACAGTGGGGTCAGCGTGTAAGTTCACACAAGAACGAACACGACAGGTTGGTCTAACCGTGTTTCTGGCAACATATGCTGATCACGAGAAATTGATATTCTTATAGTACATGCTACCCTGTGATTATTGTAGAATGTATTTCCTTTAAGGAAATATATCCTCCTAGACTTTCGCGAGACACAATTGACGTCACGTGTTGACGTCATTTCCGGCTATGAAACAATTCATACGCTACCGTCAAACTTGTCAATTTTGACAACATTATAGCTGATCAAGCAGCACATTTCACATTTTTCGAAGAGCATGTAATATTCTGAAATACCGGATTTATTTCCCTTGACATCTGTAAATCCGACAAAGAAACGAGTGCTCCGCTGTCGTTTCTTTGTCGGATTTCAGAATGGTAGTGGAATAAACTATATGTACCATTTCCGTGCGTATGATGGGCATCTTTCCTCACCCATTTATCATGATATTTATTATTTATCATGATATGTATCATTTATCATGATACATATCTACAGAAATAGAAGATCTTACATGCGTGTTGATTTAATATGATATTTCTGAGTTTACTGATTTCACAAGAAACGAGGCTATGCCGAGTTACGGAATTAGTGAACGAGTTTAATAAATATCATAATAAATCATCACAAATGTTATATTATATTCTTGCATAAGCACATCACCATTGAAGCTGTACTGGTCACCAAACATGTTTTCTGTACTGTAACGAGCTAATTTGTATATTTATTACACTAGTGTAATATGACTTTATTAGACTGTGTTAATGCTCTACGAGCGCCCAACGTATGACATAAACTATGATACTGTATGTTAATGAAGTTATAAATTGACGAAATGTCCACAGCAAACGCGGAAAATACGCTACATTTGCTCAGAACATTTCGTCATTTCCATGTGATACCTACGGTGGCACAGAGGGACATGGACATATGTTTTACTTTCACGTGCGCACGCAATAGCTTTGCAAAGGTTAGAAGATACCAAATGGTATCAGTCATTATAGTGTGTTTTTCATTTTTTTTTTCTTGATATTGGCTTCCTGATGGAAAATTAAGAAGTTTGGGAAAGTGGCGCGACATCGCGACGCTGTTCCTAAATTTGCCAAAATTAGGCGTAAGTGTATTGTTTTCACATATCGGTATAGTACCAATACACTAGTACTCAAAAAACATTGTTTTTCCTTTCCTCCTGTGTCATAAAGCAAATTTCTTGACTGACCGTTCCAAGCCAGTACACTTTTGTCTGTCGACCATTCCAGAGTGGCATACATGTTGGTATAGTTTCAGTGATGAGTCTTTATATGTAGAATGGTTAGCTATAACACTATTTAGGGTAATGTTATGTGATTTTATGGAGATTTGTGCTTTTAATTCATCATCTATTAAAATTCTCCATAGTTCTGTAGTAGCTCAATTTAAGGCAGAATGTGGACAGTCACATGGTGGAGTTACATAGCTGCTGTGTGACAACCATTTGAGATATTTGCTCCAAACTTGGTACTGTATCCAGGAATAGAAGCTAGTTTTGAATAGTGAATATTGCAGAATGAGTTGTAGTGGGACTGGTACACTTATAGGTTAGAAGATACCAAATGGTGCGAAACCGCCCAGGGTGTATGCAGAAGTAGTCCGGTATAAAAAAATAGTGCGGGTGTTTTGAGGTCACAGACACCGTTTGCTTGCAAATCTTGATCCATTACTACCCAGTTTCACTTGAGGAACATTTTGGGGTGCCTTTAACACCAGTTTTCAGCATATTTGTAGCATTTAAAAGAAAACACTGAACCTGTTGGTCACTTGATGTACACGGAGTTTCCGTGGCCAACAAATGTACACAATATTGGAGGATATGACAAGTTTGGATTTTTCTTTCTTAGGAGTAAGTGAACCTATTGTTTAGTTCATGCAGAACCAGTACAGACTGGCTGCAGGTCATGTACAAGTGGGTTCCACAACATCCATACGAATAGTGAAAGTAGGAGAGACTGGCCTTATTGGATGGCATTCGGTTAAATTATATAGTAAAACTATTTGGTGGTGTCTAACCTGAAAGTAAAAGCAAAGAACAAAAGCATGCCTTGTTTCATATGAGAATAATAAATTATTAACCAGGGGCCCGTTTCACTAAACTTCGTAAGACTGAAATGTTCGTCATTGCAAAATTATGATAGTTTGTAAATTTCACATTAACATTGTTTTCTTGTAAACAATTATTGGATTTACATTTATTGAGCATAGGCTGCATATGCAGCCTATGCTCAATAAATGTAAACCCATCAATTGAAATTTCCAGACGATCCTAAATTTGCACTTACGAACATTTTAGTCGTACGACGTTTAGTGAAACGGGCCCCTGGCCTGGAATTAGATTTGCCTGTTTTCATTGAGTTTGTGCCATTTTTGATGTGTCCAACATGCTCGCTATGTCAACGAACGTGTGCAATGAAAGTTTTCAACAGAAACTTAATTACACTCTAATGCACTTTTAGAGGATACAGCCCGGATGTGTTTCTGGTTCCACAAACGAACGATTGATCATCATGTACACATCGTTTAGACATCGTTGTGTTTGTTTAATAGAAAACGATACGTTTAAAGGGGCATGTCGGGATTTAAAGGGGCAAAACGTGTTTTCATTATATGAATTTATCAGGGTATAAACTTGGAAAACTCGCGGGAATACTGGACGAAGCGATAAAAAATTACAATTTTCGAAAAGAAATCAAAAAAAATATATATTTTTTTTTTTTTTTAGAAAATTGTATTTTTTTAAGGCCTCGTCTAGTATTCCCGCGACTTTTCCAAGTTTATATCCCCGATAAATTCCACAAAAAGGCCATTCATTCCTTATAATTCCAGCATTTGAAATAAATTCATCAAGAAAATGTGTTTATTTTCCGTTTTCTTAAGAATTATTTTCACTGCGCCTGACGGTTACGGAAAATAGTTCGGCATGGGAGTTTACTGGGATATAAATGTTGGACAGAGACTTGCTACGGGCCAATCAAATGTTAGGGAATTGTGTAAATATATTTTTGCTGGAATTATATGCAAATGAGGCATGATATTTTTTAATTATTTATATTAATTAAACGCGTCACATGAAAAAATAATTTTGTCGACATATTATAAAGTATGTTCATTGCACATCAAATAATAAATACAGAAGATAAATAGTAATATCCGTTAACATTTTAAGGAAACACGTTTATAAATCGCTCCTGATATCAGTGTGGAAATTTACGTCAGTAGTAGTAAGGGAGTCAAAATGATACCACCTACCGTGATATCATTTATAACCCTCTATAATACCCCCACCACCCCCGAAGATCAAAAAATTGGTTAACGAGGAAAATTGGGTCTCCCGACAGCAAATTTATGAATTTTTGGAGAAAATAATTTTGAAAAGAGGGAGTCCCAATTATATTGGTAATTGACTTTTGAAAAAAGTCGAAATCATTCATGCAAGTACAATAGTTTATATTCCAACACCTCATTTTTCTCCTCCGATATAGCTAATTTATTTCGCAGATCAGCAACTAATTCTACCAGCTCTAGTCTACCACGTTCACCTTTAGCCACCTGACAGCGTAGTTGCTTATGTCTACAAAGAGTTTGGGCACTAACGAATTTACAAGGGCGTCTAGGGCATTGAAATTGTGGTCGGAAACAAGGAAACTTTCTACGTCTCGCTAGATGCCTTCGTAGATAGTCTTTACACGTAAACGTCTTACAACAAGTCTCACACTCCATTATATATGTATATAACCTATGAAATTTATCTGTTCAATTGGACGTGAAAAAAACATTATGTAAATTTTCGACGTCCAATTGAACAGATAAATTTTATAGATTATACAAAAGTATATATACAAAAGTATAATACAGAAAATATGATAACGCCAGAAACTAGAGCAGAAATAGAAAGTTTGAGAAGAGAAGCCGAATCTCTAGGGATTACTTATAGTACACGGTTGAGAGTTAGGGGCTTGACAAAGCTGATAAATGCCACAAAGAATGAGGCGTTTATGAAGCGGTTTACCCGCGCCTATAAAAGAGGGGCATTTACAAACCTCTCACTAGCTGATGAAGTTGGTAACAGAATTAAAAAAGAAAGTATTGCGGAGTTAAGGGCTAGTGTAATAAAACCTTCAAGCACCAATAATTTGTCCCAAATTAGACACACAGGTGGCCCAATACAAAATAATGAGAACAAATCTCTCGTTCGCGCGATAGTGGAAAAAGGTGAAGAAATATTAGGGGCTCACGATGAAACATTGGAAAATGTAGAAAATGGAAGACGGGTAGTTACATTATCCTTTCGTAAAAACATTAACATTAACGAGTCTGAATGCATGTCCGAGAAACTCGCTCCGTATCTAACAACCAATTTTTATTTGAGATATTCATATTCTTACAAGCTAGAACATATGGAGGAAATTAAAAATGGAAAACCTGTAACTATAATAATGCACAAAAATCTCGGTGGTAGCGAACCACAATCATCAATGAAAACCGTTAAAAAATGGCTGTCAGATAAGGAGCAAACACGAATAATGTCCGATAAAATAGACAGACCGAATACAAAGTGGAAGTTTGGAAGATGGGTAGAGGTTTTCGTAAAGCTAATACAGGGTAGTAGGGGAAAAGATTTGGGACTACAATCCAAAGAAACAGCAGGAGGAGAACTTCCAGAATGGCTGAAGAATAAAAAAGGTATGTATTCTTTAGATAAGTATAATGACGACCTTTGTCTGTTCAGGTGTCTAGCTATGAATATGACAGATAAAAGACCCGACAGATGTACAGAAAAGGCGAAAGAACTTAGTAAGCAATATTTTGGTAGTAATGTGGTTTCACCAATTCCCTTTTCAGATCTGAAAAAGGTTGAAGAATTTTTTAAAATCGGTATAGAAGTATATCAACCCACCGAATGTAATGTATGGTGGTTGAAAAAGGTACCAGCGCACTATAAGGCAATAGGTAATAAACCAATGACAATAGGACTGTTTAATAATCACGCATTTCTGATAAAAAACCTTAAAAACCTATCTAAAATTTACGCCTGCGATAATTGCAAGCAGAAATTCACGAAAGCGAGTAATATGAAGAGACACGGACCAAAATGTATGAAAGGTGAGACAAAAGTAGTATATGATGGTAATTATTTAGAGCGCCCGCGTTCGTCGTTCGAGAAAGCGTTCTACACAAAAGGTTCTAAAAGTTATGGGGCGATCGATTGGATGTACTCTGTGGAAAAGCGCGAGGGAATTCACATTCACCACGAACAGTGTGGACACGGGGGTGAAAGATGGATTTTAGGAGCTCCAGTAGATGGATACTGTCCAGAAACCAATACCGTATATCAATATCACGGCTGTTACTGGCACGGGTGTGAGATTCATGCAAAGCATAGAAAAGAAGAACGCGCATCCACTATGAGAAGAGATACACTTATTAGAAGAAGCAAAGAATTCAACCTAGTAGTTATGTGGGAATGCGAATTTCAAAGAACGGGTAAAGACATAAAGATCGGTTGCGACACTACTCTTTTACCATATCAGATAGTATACGATTTTGAGGCATATCTCAACCCAGAATTTGAAACTCTCGGTAATAATCTAGAGTACGAAGCAGAGCACGTTCCGGTAAGCGTTAGTATAGGAGATAATTTCTCAGGAACAGTAACTCATAGTTGTGATAAAGATCCCGCAAAACTTATAGAAAAATTCGTAGAAGATTTGAAAGTCAGGGGAAAAGCTATAAGAGAAGAAGTGTGGTCAAGATATGGGTTTAATACAGAACATTTACGTAAAAACCAAATCGCCAAGATCGAACAGTGGATAGAGCAAGTACCGGTTATAGGTTTTAACAGCAGTAAGTACGATATAAACTTAATAAAGAAATACCTAGTAGGCGAACTGGCATCAACAACAAAGAAAGTAATGATCGGAAAACGTGCAAACGCAACAATATTTCTATTTACTCCAGAGTTTAGATTTCTTGATGTAATACTTTATCTAGGACCCGGTGTAAGTTACGATAGTTGGATAAAAGCCTACGAATGCAAAGGACAGAAATCTTTCTTTCCTTATGAGTGGTTCGATTCTCCAGACAAACTGGATTACCCAGAACTACCGGATATAGAGAATTGGTATTCCAAACTATCTGGGAAAATGTTAATAGATGAAACAGAATTAAGTAAATGTCGTAGAATTTTCGAAGAAAATAATATGAAAACTTTCAGAGATTGGTTGAAATATTATAACGATTTAGATGTAGCACCGTTCCTAGAAGCGGTGGAAAAAATAAAAAATGTGTGAATTTTATAAACACAGAGGTGTGGATATTTTCAAAGATGCGGTAACACTACCTGGAGTAGCTATACAATATTTATTGAGAGGAACCATTAAAGAACAAAAATCTTCTAAGACGATTATACCGGAGGATGCTCTATATGCACCAAAAGAAGAAACATACGAAATGATGAAGGACGCTCTAGTTGGCGGTCCATCAATAGTATTTACACGATATGCAGAAGCTGGTTTTTTCAAATATTAGAGTGGGTTCCAAACCTTGCAAGGCTGTTTTGGGGTACGATGCAAACGCGTTATATTTATCTACGTTAAATAAAGAGATGCCGTGTGGGAGAGAAACTATACACCATATAGATACCCCACATAACCCTAAATTTATTAAAAAGTTTTGTAAAAGAGTTTTATCTGGAGACTGGTTTGGGTTTGCGGAGGTGGATATAGAAGTTCCACACAACTTAAAAGATAAGTTTTCTGAAATGTCCCCAATATTTATAAACAGAGAAGTAGAGGTTGATGAAGTTCCCACACACATGTTAAAATATTTAAAAGATACTGGCCGAACAAGAGGAGATGGAAAAAAATTGGTGGGATCTATGACCGCCACTAAAGTATTGCTGTACGCGCCACTGTTGAAATGGTATTTAAAACACTGCCTAGAAATAACTGGAGTTCATCGTGTTATAGATTATATCAGCGGAAAACCATTCGAATGGTTCGCAAAAGAAGTTACAGCCGCAAGACGAACGGGTGATGTAGGACCAAATAAGAAACCAGTAGCCGACATAATGAAATTATTAGGAAACTCGTGTTGTGGAAAAATGATAGAGGCAACGGAGAGACATTTAAATACGACATATACACAAAACGAAACCTGTGTTGACAAAGCATTAAGATCTGCATTCTTTGACGATTTGGAAGAGATAGGAGATGCATACGAAATATCTTCAAGAAAACCCAGGTGTGCGGTAAAGAGACCATTCCATTGTGGAATAGCGGTTTATCAACTAGCTAAATTGAGAATGTTGGAATTTTACTACGAATTTCTCTACAAATACGTAAAAAGAGAAGACTTTGAATTAATACAGATGGATACAGATAGTATGTATATAGGAGTTAGTGGAAAAACGATAGAGGAATTGATTAGACCTAACTTACTAGACGGGTTTGAAAAAGAAAAAAAGAAATGGTTGGCTTGGGATAAATGGAGCGAAAGAGAGCCCGGACTTTTCAAAATGGAATTTAGCGGAGATAGGGCGATAGCGTTATCTAGTAAGTGTTATTTTATAGAAAAATTTAATTCTATTAATAAAAACTCTGCGAAAGGAATGTCCAAGAGAAATAACAATTTAAATTGGGACAGATATAAACGAGTACTAAGTGAAACTACAGAAGATGGAAAACACATTATAGATGTAGCACAAAATAGGGGATTTAAAATGAAAGACGGTGTTATGAAAACGTACTGTCAACACAAATTAGGACTCTCGGCATACTACGATAAAAGACGTGTGTTACCAGACGGAATACATACAGAACCTCTCTAATGATTTATTTAATAATTTTGAAAAAAATAAGAAAATTAGCAATCTAAAGACTCTGACGATCCGGGGGTAGCTGCGTGTCAGAAGGCACCGCGAGCGGGTAGTCTGGCCACCCACTCGGTCTATCGCGAATGAGGGTCTACAAGTTCTTTAGCGTATTGGTGTCCGAAGAGTCTCTCAGCCAGGGTTCGATTGAAGCGCTCCACGATCCCCTGGTCCCGGTGGATGTTGACGCGGCCACGTCTGACAGAAACGTCGTGCTTAGACAATAGATGAGAGACCGCGCCCAAGAACTCGCGGCCGGGATCGACCTGGAGAAGATTCGGCCATTTGAGAGGACTCCTCTTATATATTCGGGAGAGAGCCTCGGTCACCTCCTTAGACTCTTTAGTGGCCAACGGCTCAGCCCCCTTATAACGACTCGCTACGTCAACGACTGTCAGCGCGTACTTGTACGTCTTACGACCGACGCGATCGTGAGGGAGAAACAGGAGATCCGCTTGGTGAACTTGGTTCGGTACCGGCACGTCGAATTTCGGGCGCGGAATATTGTGAGGCGCGGGTAAATAGATCTGCAAGATGGCTTGCTTCTTGAGCCATTCCTTGACAACGTTTTCTGAAACCTTGGTCGCCGCCGCGAGGTTCTTGATGGCAGCAAGTCCCTTCCAGTAGCCGCGGGGGCTATAGTACGCGTTCGCTAGCTTGCGCGTTAGGAGAACCGATAGTTTGGTATTAAGTTTGCGCGTTTTCATTGTATGCGATGTATTCTAATATATCGGACAATCTCCAACATGCCCTCGCCAGATCGCCCGGTAACTGCGTCGATAATAATAAACCTTTGTTGGGAGTACAATCGCGATTGGGGGTTAAGTTATGAAGGAATTTGGGAAAATCTAATCCCCCAGGATTGGTGGAGGAATCTAACATCCGCTTTGCGAAAAGGGTGGCCGCTTTTTCGTCCTACCGCCACGTCTCTAGAGAATCTCTGGCCAGACGAATCATACCCTTTGCACCAACCATGCGGTGTTTAAGGGCAGTGTAGCCTACATCAATCATAGCAAAATAAAGTTTGTCAACTGACATCGTTCTATATATATATATTTATAAAAAAAGTTATTTAAAATAATTAATTTAAAATCTCGATCGGATATAGTAGCCGACGAGCCCCACCACACCCATTCCCACGACGATGAACGCGATCTCGCGGTCTTTTTGGGGCTCTGACGGTACATAGAAATCTGAAAGCTGGGGCTCGCGATCCAGCGGCGCGAGACTTTTGTGCGGATATTCCAGCGCGTACTCGCGGTTGGCTTCTTCAACGTTCTGAAAAGATTGCGCGGCGTGATTTTCGCGGCGAAGCTCTTCATTGACCCAGTCCAGATGGGCGGTTCGTTTTTTCGACCACGCTTCCTTTGCGCTATTGAGTTGTTCTACAGCTAAATCGTGACGCTTACGCTCCTCATCCAATTTCGAGCTTTTCATTTTAGAGAATAAAAAGTTGCTACCGCTGAACGCCAATGCGTTTACGAGCGCACCACCTACTATTACTGCGATTGAAGCCATTTAATTCCATATATTAACTGGTAGAATTCCAGCTTTAACTAGATAATCTCAGTCCAAACTGCGGCCGCAACATCTAAGGTCGCGAGCCCTACGTCTCTCGCAGTAAAGTCCAATTTGGGAGCGGATCCTCCTAGGGCCATCTTTGATAGTCGAGCATACCCGATACTGAAACCCGATATCACCACGGCGTGATAAAGCGCATTCACTAACATTTTACCATCTTGTTCAGCCATTATAATTATTGCATATAAAAAGGGTCGCGATCAATGTTTAAATGGGGCGCATCCAATCGAGATTGGTGTTTCGTAACTTTCTTCTGAACACTGGCTTGTTGTTTTTTCGATAATGCGGGGTATTTCCACACGCACAGGGCACCAACAACTGCCAGACCACCACCAACAACCCAACTCCAATTCACGAATTTGGGTTCAATCGGATTCGCCCAACTCAAACGGTAGTTGGTATTGGGTGACAAATTCAAAGAATTTGGGTGTGCTTCCAATTCGTGAATTGGGGGTGTACTCAATTCTGTCTTCAGATGTTTTGCTGTCTCCGTCCCCGATTGCAACGACTGTTTAGCCTCTCGAAGCTCGGCGAGTATTTTATCTTGTTTAACTTTTCGGGTGGCAGCCGCCGCCCGCCCAGCTGCCTGTCTTTTGGGATTTTTTATATGCGGTATGTCATCCAGTGGCAGAGTAACACTCGGGTTCGATTGGGTTGGAGCAATCGGGTTCAACTCCGTCACTCTCGCGGGTGTGTCTTGTGTCATCATTTTCAAAATTATATTTTGTATTAATATTAGGGCTTATAGTTCTTGGGCATATATGTCCAAATTGACAGTGTTTACCCGTTGTCAACGCGGTTGTCAGCGGAGCTAAGTACATTCCAAACTTGTGATAAATTGAGCAGCAGGCTGTTCTAAGAGTGTGACCTATAAAAGGGTCAGTCTCTAGATCGTCAATCAATCCCGCGGTGTTTGGTATAGGGAGAAGTATACTAACGGCGGTTGCGTACAAATGAATAGCCGCCGATCCGAGAGTTTTTGTCATCTCCGCTCCCAATTTGGATTCGTATCGCGCATACATTTTATCGATCTCCGCATCTGACATCTTATCCACCTGAAAAACTGAGAGACGCCTACCGAGATAATGCTCCGATTATCCCCCAGCAACCAGCGCAGCTAGCCGCTCTCGTCGCGCCGCATTTTCATTTTCATTCGGAGTCGTTGCACTCAACCCAATACCAACCGCCGTTGGAGTTGGAGTTGATTCCGATTGCTCTGTCGGATCATTATCTATGTTGGCAGTCGGAGTTGAGGTTTCTTCTATTAGCTGATCGAGAAGTTCGTCGCAGTTCCTTTTTCTTAAAATTAATTTAACTATTCTAACAAGTCTCATCACTTTAACATATTGTCAAGCGCACCACCCAATACTTATGATCACCATTATGCTCGCAACAAAGCTCGCAGCGGAGCACCAAATTGTTAACATTGTTAACCATTGTTCAGCATTTGTTCAACATTTGTTAAGCATTTGCTCAGCATTGTTCAGCATTGTTCAGCAATTGCTAAGCATTGTTCAGCATTTGTTCAGTAATTGCTAATTAATTATAAAATTAATTGATAACTTCGTAAGTAGTTGGTTGATCAGTCTTTAGCAAAAGCTTGGCGTGCTTAGTTCCGAAAGCATCTGTCGAACCTCCAGGCGCTCCTCGCGCGTTGGGATAACGTCATTCTCTCGAAGACAGTCATCGAATGAGTCTCGGTCCTTGCAGTGAAAGAGGGCGACCCATTTCGTTTGCTCGCGCAGATCCTTGAGGACGGCGTTGTACTTTTGAGTGGATATCCATACGCTTTGCCTAGCATGGCGGCCAGAAAATGCGAGCTCGGAGAGCATGTCCTTCTTTTTGGTCATCGCCGCCTTGGCCGAGCAATCGTCAATCACGTATAGGGTGGGCTCACCCTGGAATTTTTGTTATAAACCACGCAACCAATCGTGAAGTCTATCACCGGGGTCAATAACGTATACCTCAGGGTCGGTCCATATCCACGGGCGCCGCTGATAAGTATCGTTGTGCCGCACAGTGGGACACAGGATCAGAATGTGACGAAAGGCATCGCGGTAGGACCCCTCGAGCAAGTCTAGGATGAAAACAGTTTTTCCACATCCTGTCTGCCCACATATTATGGCAGAGTGGGCATCTCCAATCGTGAATTGGTATTGATTGCTAATTTTCTTAATTTTTTCAAAATTATTAATTAATAAGTCGTTAGAATGATTGCTAATTTTCTTAAAATTGAATCAGTAGAGTGCTGAGACGTATCGGCCATCTTCGATGTTCAGTTGTGCGTCTGTAATTATATATAAGTACACGTTCAATGCGCCATTTCCATCCGCCTCTTTGGTTTTCTGGATCTTCACACCCTCGCTAGCGTTCTCAACTTGGCGTCCGCTACCGTGTATTTGGTCGTCGTCGCTGGCTCGCATGTCTAGCCATAACGCGTATTTGGTATTCAGAAACTCCGCGAGGGAGACGGCCGAGAGATGCAGGTCTTTGGCAACCGCGGCAACCTCCGGGGAGCGCTTGGAGCCGGCAGCAAACTGCTTTCTTACTTCGTCCCACTGCTGGTGCGCGCGAAGACCCGCGCTGTAGAGTTGATTGGGTACTCCCTCGATCGTCACCTCTACCTTCGTGATTTTGGGGCTATAGAATTTGTCGGTTTTTCTAGCACCGAACGCGAACCGAGCCTCCTCGAACAGCATCAGTATATCTTTCATCGAGCGGGCGGGTACGTTGACGTTAATATTCCACAATGTGTCGCCTTTGTCTTTCGTCATCTTGCGATGGCGAAGAACTCGGTCGTAAAGTATGGCAACGCGCCCGGCGTACTGGGTTCTGATCAATCGCGCTAGTTCGGGCATCGTGACCATGTCGTACTCCAGGGAAACATTATCGATCGCATACGTCGATAACTGGTCGCTGACTATGAGAACTCGGCCGTAGTCGTTGAACGTTAGTTCGTATTCGAGGCGGTCAGCCAAAGCGCTCTGATAGTAGGGCATGTGACTCTCCAGCAACTCAAAGTCGAGCGGGATGTAGAAGCGGTTGCCGTAAGCACCCGCGACCGCGTTGTCGCTCGCGTTGTTATCTAGCTTGTTAGCAGCCCCGATTCTAAGTTTGGTTACGTTCTTATTTTTGCTGGTGTCAATACCCTGATAGACAGCGTTTTCGCGCTCTTGCGCCGTCTTCCACAGGTCCTGATAGCAATGGTAGACGTCGCTGTCATCGATCGACATCACCTCATTAACAGAAATCTTTATCATGGTCTTCTTGACGATGGCGCGACCCAGGTTCTGAACGACGGTTCGGTCCGCGTCCGTCGACGTCAGCGAAATAGTGAAAGCGAGGCGAACAGTACCTGGCACAATGACGTCGTTAGCTCCGAGGTTGGGGAAGCGGACCAAGAGCTGCTGGTTCTGGTCGATCGTCGATGGGTTGTTCGTAATAACGACACTCTGTCTCACACCTTTTGCCCCGAGGGGCTCACGCAGTCTGCGGTATGGATTGAGTTTGCGACCGTATTGACTCGAAGACATAATTTAGTGAAACTATATTAAACCCGTATGGTTTTGTCTTTATTACATAATTAATTTTAAGAAATTAATATGGCTGATTACGATAATGACATGTATGAAATCGACAGAGACGATTACGTCCATGCGGATGATGATGACATAGATGATTATAATGACGAAACGCCCTTGATACAGCCTCCAGTTCCAATCCAATCTGGGGAATTAGGTGGCGCTACTACTAGTCAAAGTCGGGAATTACTCGAAGGAGCAGTAAACGACTACTACAACAGTTTGGCAGAAAAAGGTCTGGTCCCATCTGTCGGTCGCGACTACTCCAAGTTCAAATTTGATCTGAACGGTAGATTGCGACTAAAAGCAGCATCAAATATCCCAATAGTCAACACGAGGACCGGTAAACCCCTAGCGCTGGGCACCATTGCCGGAAACCTGGGCGGTGGCCAACTCATAAGGAGCGAACTAGGATTCGTAGATTGGAAGAGGGGTAAAACAATTATGCCGACCCGCGCTGTAGAGGCCCTACAGTCTACCGACGAAACGATGGCGAAAACGGCCGCCGCGATAGAAACAGTCGAGCTCAGCGAGGTCCCTCGTGTAGCCACCGACGTTATTAACGCGGTGGAGACCAAGTTCAGCGAAATCGACCTGTCTAACGATCACCCATCGTTACCTCTTCGCGAACTCCAAGGACTCGATAAGGCTATGCAAACAGGTCCGGGGCGAATTGGTCCATAACCTCGCCAAACTCACGGCGCTGGATGAACATATCGCGCTAGAAGAAAGAAAACTGGAGGAAGCTGGTGGCGATAGAGAATCTACCGAGCGGATCACCGAACGCCTGCAGTCGTTGCGGGATCAAAGAGAAGCTCGCTTGGAGGTTGCATCTACTAACCGTGAGGCTCTCCGCACCCAAATAAGTCGGATCCGCGAAACAATCTCGAGGGTCCTGAACGAGGAGACGACACTCGGTGAGCGTCTTCGCACTCAGAGAACAGGGCATCACGATAGCAAGCATCCTCGTTGCTATCAGCATGACTATATCGACCATAGTTCTAGCTTTCACTGGTGGTGCGGCGCCACCACCCGCGCCAGCACCCACACCACCAGCACCCGCGCCATCCGGTGGAGCCAAGGAGTGGGTAAAAAAACAACTAAAAGCCCTCGCCAGTCTCCTGGCTAAATTAGCCGAAAAGGCGGCTGCCGCACTACCTGGACTGATCGGAAGTATCGTTTCTTACTTGCTATCTATATTATCAAAAACGGCCGGATGGTTAGCCAAAAATACTTGGGCTTTAATCGTGGCAATCGCCGGTCTCTTACTATTCTTCGCCAGAGAGTTCCTAAAACCAAAGCGTAAATAATCCGATCGCCACGAGGGCGACGACGAGCGCTAATTTCTCCTCCTCGTGTGTTTTGCTTCCAATTTCAACATTGTTGATGATTGGTGTTTCAACATTGTTGATGGAACTCGATGGTGCATCCAATTTACGAATTGGGGGTACTGGGTTCGATTGTGTTGAGGGAGGTGTATCCATTTTGTGTTTTGGGGGTACTTGGTTCGATTGTGTTGAGGGATGTGTATCCATTTTGTGTTTTGGGGGTTTTATGAAATCTTTTTCAAATTTATTTGAATTTACAACTCCGCGCCCGATCATTTTGGGGGTGCGCTTGATGATATCAGTGTTCACGTTACCGTTGTGACCGATTTTTTGATTGGCGGTGGCGATTACGATTTGATTATTGTAACCATCAACCGGATCGTCTCGTAGTATCATATTGCTCGGCGCCATATAAAGACCTATTCCAAATACATAGTCCACTTGGGTGCTGGCAGTCTGCAAAACGTCTTGATAATTCTGAATCGCCTTCTCCAGGTCCACCTTAGCTGAGATGGCGTCCTCAACAAGTGCCAAGAACTGTTTTTGCGCGTCAAACGCCGTTCCGACTCCTATTATAGAACTGCGAGTTTGCTTCTGTGCGCCAAGGATGGTCCAAACGTATACGCGAATGGAGTCGTTGAGGCGGGTAACACCGGCTGCGTAAACCCTAGACCGTCGTCCAATATAAAGGTTTCTATACCCTTATGCACGTTTTCGTCTTGTAAAATATAATCGACGTGAGCTATTTTTGGTGCATTATACCAGCAGTAATCGTAATTACACTGTCTCTTTGTACTAACTTCATACCCGAATGTCATTTTATTTACTACATAATCGGCGGCGGTCCAATTTTTATAACCTCTAACTGGGTACACAACACGATTTGAATAGTAGAAATCAAAGGTTACATCTGGGGTGGCATACTTCGTGCTTGCACCGTAGTCTAGACCACTGAGATAAACAGTACCTAAACCTCCGGTGTCTGAAAATGTTTTCTGTCTCCAATCCGAATCTTTTGAAACTTTAAATTCGTCACATATCCGTTCGAACTCCTTACGGTTGTATGTGTTGGAAATGGGATTCCACCCGTCGTCTTGAGGTAGTGGAGTACCTAGTTCTTTGAGAATCCTCCTAATGGTATAATACACATGAAAGTTGTAGACGCTACTGCTTAACATGCTGTTACGGTTTGCTATGTGGTCTCTGAAGGAGACGCCACACCCGGTTGTGGCACACCACACGGCAAAATTTAGTTGGTTCTGCCAGAACTGCATAAGATTGTTGTTCCAGTTTGTTATGACATCCTGTGTAATGGTTTGATGAAGTCTGTACTTTTCAAACATGTTAGTGAAATTTGTGTCGAAACCCATGCCCAAACTAGCTCTTATTGTGGGGTGCACAAGCTCACCAATGGTGTTCTTTTGTTTGTATTTACCTCCGACCGCGTACTTTGCATTAGAATTAAAGCTAAATGCTTTGGTATCCATTGAAAGATATTATTGTGTTTGCTACTATCACTAATGTTCAAAAAGGGAGTTGTGAACTTCAAAAGTCAATCGACAACTGCTGCGGAAAACGTCGGGTAGGCCTTAGATCAATCACGTTCACGGTTGGATGGCAGAATGTGGGGAAGAGCGAAGGGTTTTACTATGTGAAGTATGGACAACAATTCGGTGTAAAGCTGCCTCACGGACTGTGGGGAATAAGACAGCTCAAAGATTTTGTCAACTCAGAGCTTGACGGTATAATCAACCTCACAGTATCGAATGCTACCGGGCTCGCAACAATGACCATCAGCACTGATAATAAGGTAGTGGTCTCCCCGGGGTTGGGTATTCAACTCGGTTTTAGAGAGACATACTCCTCGAACAAAGGAGTGTTTACCCCGGGTGAGTACGTCGGTGATAACCCGGTGGACTTCGCCTTCACGAAAACTCTCAGGGTGCACCTGGATCGGGTGAACACATCGTACAACACGGTAGACGGCACTCCCAGCACATTACTGAAAACCGTGCAAGCCAGCGACTGTTTCTATGGTGAGACTGTGACCTTAGACTTCCCACACACCGAGATGAAAGTTTTGGAATCGGGACATATCCACGAATTTACGGTCTCTATTCTCGATGATCAAACGAGAAAGTTGAAAAACGATTACCAGATTTCGGTAGTTCTCGAAATTTCCAATTGAGTATAGGTGCCCAATATTATAATTAATTTTATTATGAGTATATACGGACCAGGTAGTTCTTCCGATTGGGTGACAAATTCAAAGAATTTGGAACCGGCAGAAGGTGGATTCATCCCGACAGAGGGCGACTTTTTAACTACTGGAAAAACCAAGGCCCTGATAAATAAAACTATATCGAAGGTCACAAACGGGATTCACAGGAGTATATCAGATGTTAGAGTAGAAGTGCTGACGGCGACTGCACAAATTGAGGGAGTCCGAACGGATATTGAGAAAGATCAGTCGGCTTATGAGGTGTTGCGCTCAGATGACTCTCTCATCAGAGAAACGGAACTAAACGAACTAGGTAAAAAAATAACCAAATTTCGAAAAGAGAGCAGGTCGGATATTGATAAAGTCTGAGAAGACCACCAGGCGGCCCTTACGGAGGGTTATGATACGTTGCGCTTAGAGGACTCTCTCATCAGAGAAGCGGCACTTACCGAACTAGACAAAAAAATAACTAAATTTCGAAAAGAGACCACGTCGGGTATTGAGAAAGCCTGAGAAGACCACCAGGCGGCCCTTACGGAGGGTTATGATACGTTGCGCTTAGAGGACTCTCTCATCAGAGAAGCGGCACTTACCGAACTAGATAAAAAAATAACCAAATTTCGAAAAGAGACCCGGTCGGGTATTGAGAAAGTCCGAGAAGACCACCAGTCGAACCTTGCGGAGGCCCTTGCGGAGGCTTATAATGCGTTGCGCTTAGAGGACTCTCTCAACAGAGAAGCTACACTTACCGAACTAGACGGGAAAATAGCCGAATATCTGAAAGAGACCAGGTCGGGGGTTGAGGGGGTCCGAGAAGACCACAAGGAGGCCATTGCGGAGACTTATGGGGCGTTGCGCTCAGAGGACTCTCTCAACAGAGAAGCGGCACTTACCGAACTAGACGAAAAAATAACCAAATTTCGAAAAGAGGCCCGGTTGGGGGTTGAGGGGGTACGAACGGGTATTGAGAAAGCCCGAGAAGACCACCAGGCGGACCTTACGGAGGTTTATAGGGTGTTGCGCTCAGAGGACTCTCTCATCAGAGAAGCGGCGGTTGGTGAACTAGATGGAAAAATAACCGAATTTCAAAAGAGGCCCGGTCGGGTGTTGAGAAAGCCCGAGAAGACCACCAGGCAGCCCTTGCGAAGGCTTATGAGGTGTTGCGCTCAGAGGACTCTCTCATCTGAGAAGCGGCGGTTGCTGAACTAGACGGGAAAATAACCGAATTTCAAAAAGAGGCCCGGTCGGGTGTTGAGAAAGCCCTAAAAGGCCACCAGGCGACCATTACGGAGGCTTATCATGCGTTGCGCTTAGAGGACTCTCTCAGTAGAGAAGCGGCACTTACCGAACTAGACGGAAAGATAACCGAAGTTTCCGATAAACTGAAACATGATCGTATAGCCGCGACCAAAGCTCTTGAGGAGGCCTCTTATAATATTCGTACTGAGGCATATAACGCAAACAGTGCGCTTGCCGGAATAGTGCGAACAATGAAAACGCTAAAACGTGCCATAACAGTTTGGGCTGAGAAGCGGGGCCCATTGGTTAAGGGGCACTATGAATATTCGTCCGGTGCCAAAGCGAGTAATAAATGTGGGGGATACACTATGACAGCCGCGGGTGAAGTTATCCAAATGGCGGTCTGCTCGGTTAATGGTAGTGGTAAACCTGTGGGCGCGGTCGCGATAAATATTGTGTTAGATGGGGAAGAACGGGGGGTTGGAGTCACTAAAATCTCTGCAAATAGTTCGACGGTGGTTTCGTTCTCCGGTTCTGATCGAATTAGACTTTCTAAAGGTAGTGTTATTAACTTTGTTACGAAAATCGGTGACCCAGAGAGTTCTTCCACTATTGTCTCATTGTTAATTGAACTTATTTTGTAAATACTAATATATTGAAAATCATGAACGAATCAACACTTATTTTAGTTAGAGAATATACAAATAGAAAAAGAAACGCTAAAAAATATAGACGCGCGGTGAATATGGGTGAAGTATCTAGCACGGCTCTAGCGAGTGTTTCTGTGTTGTGTGGGGCGGGGACAGCTGCAACTATATTCACCATTATAACGGTTCCTGTAGTGGGGATTTTATGTGCGGTGTCGGCCGTTTCTGGGTTGTTGTGTATGGTAATTCGGGCGTCGGGTGGAATACTCGAGAAAAAATGTAGAAAACATGATAGAATATCTGTTCTCGCCATGTCGAAGAAAAATACCATCGACGTTATGGTGTCCAAAGCGTTGGCCGATAAGAAAATATCAAATTTAGAGTTTGAATCCGTGGTGGAAGAAATGGGGAGATATGAACAATTAAAAAATGATATAATAATAAAAGCGCGCGCCACCATGCCCAAGATTGAGTGTACTGATTGGGATAAATTTAGGGAAAAACTTGGAGATAAAGTCGGAAGAAATGTTACAGCACCATTATAAAATAATTTTTAAAAAAAAATTAATTTTCTTATATTGGTGCATTAAACAAATTTACATACCTATACAACATGTGTTTTTCACTGAGAATTACGCCGTAATCGCATAACAAATTCAGTCGAGGATTACACTGTAATCGCCTGTTGATACACTCGGCTATAAATAACTGTCTGTTTACCTCGGCTATCAATTTACGCATGGTTCATAACCCGTGTAATTGAAACATTGTCGTAAATCGATAATTGTACAACACTAGGTAATGTTTATTATAACAGCCTACATGGTCGTGTGGGTTAAGGCGATTCTCTATAGAGACGAGGGTCGTGGGTTCGCGCCGCGGTTGGAGCTAAACATTTTTTATTTCTATCCCTACAAATGTGGTCGCTATGGTAAACAACTGCATGACAACGGCGTTCCTATCCGACCGCTTGAGGTTGATAAAATTGATAAATTCAGATTGCCAGTTTGCATACCTTCGATAAGGAAAATACACTCGGCTATAAATTAATTAGTAGTTTTTTTTTTTTCAATAATAATTTTTCAATATCTTTATAAGCGATATCGTAGAAATGTACATTCGTAAACGAATAGTTGGGTTTTAAATTTTTTACATAATACACCTTAGTTTCATATCCGATACGCATTATCTGTCTTAATGTTCGTATTTTCCTCTTGTATAGTTGACATAATTGCCGGTATAATATTGTAAATGCAACGTTTTTATCAGAGCGTAATAAATTACGCTGGTATTTCATGTATTCGATATCACCTAGTGTTCTCATTTTATAGAATTTATATACAGGATTATAACCCCCGTAAGCTTCGTAAACTTCTTCAACACAGTCATTAAAAATTTGCAATTCAAATTGTATTGTATTATCCATTTTCTCTAATAATATTGGTACTTGTTTTTTCTGTTCAATTGGACGTGAAAAAAACATGATGTATTTATGACACCAATATATACTTTCAAAAGTCAATTACCAATATAATTGGGACTCCCTCTTTTCAAAATTATTTTCTCCAAAAAAATTCATAAATTTGCTGTCGGGAGACCCAATTTTCCTCGTTAACCAATTTTTTGATTTTCGGGGGTGGTGGGGGTATTATAGAGGGTTATAAATGATATCACGGTAGGTGGTATCATTTTGACTCCCTTACTACTACTACGTCTGATAAAAAATGTATAATAATGCCAATCAATAAGTGGGGTAATGGTGAATGAATGTTTATTTTGCCAGAAAGTGTCTCAGATGATGTCTCTGATATAAAGACTATGTTGTGCCTACTGAGTGGGCATGTACCTTTAATTGAAGATATATAACGATACAGGGACCGCTGGGTTGTTTCTATTTTAACCCATATAGGTACATGTACATACATATCGGAGTTCCTATCTTGTTGCGTTCAACTGTCATTTAAACTAGTTTTTTTCTTGGATATGTTTTAGATCAGGTACATGTCAACTGTGTTGTGTCGGAACAATGCTGTCGCAGTCTTTGTGGCTGAAGACTGATTGAGGCTAAAATAAGCGCCTGAATTACAGACATACAACGACCCCGACGAGCGTTGCTAAGGTAATCAGCATTGCAACGACGTCATAGCACCAATACGTGGACAGGAAACGTAATTAATCTTAAATCAGACAAAAATACAATAATTAATATTAAACATAATATATTAATAAGGCAGTGGAACCTCTTAAGCTGTGGCCCGTTTTACTAAACTTCGTACGTACATTTAGGATCGTCTGTAAATTTCAATTCATGGATTTACATGTATTGAGCATAGGCTGCAAATGCAGCCTATGCTCAATAAATGTAAATCCAATAATTGTTTACAACATCGTTAATGTGAAATTTACAGGCTATCACCATTTTGCACTTACGAACATTTTAGTCGTACGAAGTTTAGTCAAACGCGCCCCAGGACACCAAGAAAACATCTGTGATCTTATGGTTGATGTGTTTCACGGTAGTTTATCCCAGATAACAATGCATGATCATGATTGCCAAGCACACAGATATGTCTCAGAATGGTCATATGCCAGATTAACAGTGGGACCGGTTTAGAGAGGTTTCTCTGTAAACAAAATCGTGAGATATTTTAAAAGTGGGTTGTCGCTAGATACATACAAGTTGAGACAGGGAGATATCACTGCATTCTTCTGGATCCTATTTGAGACATACCATGTAACTTGGTAACTTCGGGAAATACGTTTACACAATTTACACTCTTTTCCGTAAATGTCGTCAGAAGTTGATAAAATTTTGTCAACTTGTGAGTTTATTTATGAAAAACCTTGTAACTTTTGTAAACGTATTTGATTTGTGGCAGTTACTGGAGAAATGGGCCCTATAGGATTTGTTACCAGTGTAGCTCCTGATCAAACAGTACACTCCTGTAGCCTGATAACGATCTTTGTCATACCGCAGATAAGTTTCCCGGCTTGCCTGGTCATATATATTATATGACCTGCCAAGGCCGTCAGACATACAGGAATTGCGATTCCTCTCCGGCGCCTTGCGTCCAATGAAGACACATTTTGCAAGCGTCTACCGATTGCGAATAGTATTCCTCACTAAGCACAATAAAACTCCGAATTGATCAACAAAAGTAACAAATTGTACACTCAAAACGAGTCTTTATTGTTCATTTTTCCATAAATATTCTTCACTCATCAAAATATGAGCGAAAAATGCCACAAACTGTCCCGTTTAGTGTTTTCAAATCTCAACACAATTGGCTTCGTGACACGGCTATATTTAGGTCATAAACTATGGGTTCCACGCACGAAACGCGGCGTAGTAATGACAGCGAATATTTGGGAACCAGTCGCATTCTTCTAGAGGCGCCAAAGGGAGAGCAGATCGATAGAGCAGTGGAATATAAATTAAATTACACGATATAAAAAAACTGTCATAAAGTCGTTTTCGATGGATTTCTGACTCCATATTTAACTGGTTTCCGTTTAATAAGAAAACAAAATGTTTATTTACGCCTTTATATTAAGACTGACGGTAGAAAATGGAATCTCGGATTATTTTCCCTTCCTGAAAAAACGCAAAGATCGAAAGAAGGGATATGTTTATTCGGCCAAATAACGGATCTGCGGTATGACAAATACGTTATTGTGATTCTACACAGGCTATATGGTGTAATATTGCCCGTCTGAAGGTATGTTCACCCTCGGCTATCGCCTCGGGTGAACATACATCCAGACGGGCAATATTACACCAAAAAGCCTGGGTAGAATCACAATAACTTATAATATTTATTATTAGCAGCTTGACGGGTGTTTCATTGGTGGAATGGCGAAGAATGAAGACCCTGAACAGATTGCGGATGCACAGGCTGATCTGGATCTTCACTGGTCGCAAAAGTAATAAGCTTCAGTCTCCAGTCACAACGACATCGTGTGGTTTATCGCTGGTATGTATTATAGGAATGAATGGCCTTTTTGTGGAATTTATCGGGGTATAAACTTGCAAAAGTCGCAGGAATACTGGACGAAGGCCGGAAGGCCTCGTCCAGTATTCCTGCGACTTTTCCAAGTTTATATCCCCGATAAATTCCACAAAAAGGCCATTCATTCCTTATAATTCCAGCATTTGAAATAATTCATCAAGAAAATTTGTTTATTTTCCGTTTTCTTAAGAATTATTTTAACTGCGCCTCACGGTTACGGAAAGTAGTTCGGCGTGGGAGTTTACTGGGATATACCTTTTGGACAGAGACTTGCTACGGGCCAATCAAATGTTAGGGAATTGTGTAAATATTGTTGTGCTGGAATTATTTCAGCTTGCATCTTTCGTGTTGTTTACCGCTGGTATGTACATGTATATATGGAATAACACCAAAATATACCAAATAGTTTTCGTACTACAGTAAACACAACAGCCCCTGCATATATTACTTATATTTACATTGCATGTTCTGATAGCTTCAAAAATGTAAATAACATAATATGGCGTTAAAATTAAGAATGATCTTGTTTTACTTCATTTTATCGCAGTTGATGAACAGCGACGTTGCTAATAGCGTGCCGTTATCGACAACGACGTGGAAATTAATGACGTCAACTAACCTTTAGCGAACCAACAACTTCGCGCGACGTTACGTGGGGCGAATTAATGTAATGCATTGGGATATACATGTAAGTCGCCTTGGGTTACAGACAGAAAATTGATCAAACTATTTCATTCGTATGTTGTTACACTGTAACCATGTGTGGGGTCGGACGTATGGTGGGCTGAAATGATTTATTCCGATTACATTCAGCCGTTTCTTATTATATGCATGAATGTGCAAGACGAGCAAGTCTACAAGTACATGTACATGTACTGTGAGTGCCTTTAAATACTCCTTTTTATTATATACCTACCCATGAAATACATAGTTATAAGACGTAAATAAAAGTCATATGTTCTCATCGATGAAATAAACGTCTTCCGGTGAAAATACGACTACTTCCGCTATCTATATTCATAACGCGCACCTGCAGTGCCGGACTGCAAATAGGCTGAAAATACACATTCATGACCGTATACAGTCTAAAAAAACTGCTAATTTCCATGGAGCGGTATATAATAAATAGAATATTCATATTTTTGCAACGAATATGACATATATGTCATCGAGTGGTGTGGAATATCCATATTTCACGAGTGCCGTTAGTCACGAGTGAAATATGGACATTTCAAACCACGAGATGAACATATATGAACATATATGTCATGTCATGTATATGTCGATGAACATATATGTCATATTCATGTTGAATAGGCATATCTACTGTAGTCAATACAGCAGCTACACTAATTCGCCTCCGATATGTTATCTACGGCTACAATTTGACCCATTCAAAAAATGTGAGCAACCGAAGAGCATACCTAAACCTGCTGATGTTATGTTAACATTTTGTAAACTGTATATGTTATACCTTTAATCTGAATCCCGTTATATAGGTTTATGCAAAACGTGCAAATCCAGATGAGCCGGCTCGTAACGAGCCGTCTCATCAGGAATTGCATTTTTTTGCAAGTAATTTTCATATTTCTTAGAACAAAAACACCCCCTTTTCATAAATGGACGAATCAAAAAATCATTTTGTGACCATTGGATTGGTCGGAACATTAACATATCACAGTCCATTCCAGTTCCTTAGGGTTGAAAGGGTTAAGCAAGTAGTCTTTGATGTAGAACTAGTAAATTGCCTAAATAGAACAGGGAAATCATTTTCCCATGGAAGCCATCTTTTCTCTAGTTGTTGTTCAACATTCAACATTCAACTTTGACAGTTTTATATTGCTAACATATCAAACACCCCGGATAACCGATTGCAAACATCACTCTTCCATGCGTGACATTAAAGAGATGGGGTTAAATTGCTACCCTCGCGAGAGGTACATGTATGGGTTGGGGTAGCAATTTTGTTTCTATCAATACACCACCGCCGGCGCTAATCTTGCCAATATTTGAATATTGTGTTAGAAATCAAGCAGCTTGATTGGCTGAGCTGTGCACAGCTCAGCCAATCAAGCTGCTTGATTTCAAATACAATATTCACCTATGAATGCGCGAGTTGAGACTGGCAATAGATATTCAGCACGTTGACAGTTGGGCAAGATTAACGCAGGCGGCTGTGTACGTGACGATAATGCAAGCGCATGTACAAGCAGACACGACTCGGAAATAATAAGTTTAGCACGTATGGGTGCACGATATAACAAAGATTTGCTGAAAGTTCTAAAACGAAAGCGAGTGGAAAACGAAATGAAAACGATCGTTTTGTACTACGATATGCATAGAAACGAATATGGTTTGGTTGTTTCCATACGCGAAAACGACATTTTCGTTTAAACACCCGGTTGCTGACTAGTTAAACGCCTGTCGTTTCATTCAACGCATATTGTGTCGTTTTTATATCCCACGCATGCCGTGCCGTTTGGCATGGTTTTATCTGTTTTTTTATAATTAGAAAACGATGTTTTCGTTGGTTTAAACGTATCAAGAAAATTATGTTTTCGTTGGTTAAAACGTTTCACTTTTAAACCAACGAAAATATTCGTTTTCTAATTTAAAATACATACGAAAACGAATAACAAATTGTGAAAGACGATAGATAATCGTTCGTTTGTGGAACCAGGAACAAATCCGGGCAGTATATTAAATTCAATGCTTTGCCATTAGGACCCGACGATGCAATTAGAGATAAATATAGCTAAACCTCTATATGCGGACACCCATGATGTCTGGGTTAGAGAGGTTTCACTGTAATTCAGGTACATCAGCGCTTCTTGGTATACTTCTGACCTTTGCAATCATAAACAGACGCGATATACAGTGAAACCTCTCTAAACCGGACACCCTGGGAGGTCCCCCATGGTATGCATTTGTTAAGTCTGAGCCATAGTTGTGTGCTATGCGATCATGAACAGACATTATCGCCTGAGATAAATGACCAAGAAACTCAATATAAGATAACATGTGTTTTCTTGGTGTCCGGTTTAGAGAGGTTCCACTGTATATGCATGGTGTTCTACAATGTATTGTTTTATACAGTTCGTTCTAAACAGATTGTCAAAACTAACGAGCAGGATGTATGAGGATTAGACAGCGAATCCATACAGTCTAATTTCAAATTAGATAGAAAATATTATATAAAAAAAGAGTGTTTTTGCATTGTTTATATGGCCGTAAAATTTGAACGGTGCGGATCCTGATCGCTGTGCTGATGCACAGGCTGATCTGATCTACACTGGTCACAAAACCCATAAGCCCATGTCACAACAACATATCAGTTCCAATGTACATATTCCATTTGCTTCAATGTTGATTGTTTCAGACTTAGCCGTACGTTCCAAGTCGCTGCGTGTGTCCTCGAGTTTTCTTGTAGGACTTCAACAGTTTTTCTTTTAATTCTACAGAGCCCCGCAGGGGACATAGATTACTTTTTTTATTAATTCGTTCCCACGAAATAACAATTCGTTCCCTTATTTTAACAATTCGTTCCCTCGAATCAACAATTCGTTCCCACGATATAACAATTCCTTCCCATGAATTAACAATTCGTTGCCATGGTTGATCTGGAGCTACACTGGTGGATAACCCTAATTTTCTATCTGTAGCAAGGCTGACTGAGAGTTGATTTTGTTACAGCAGCTGAATAACAGTTTGACTTTAGATTGTCTATTGCAATCAATCAGGTTTTCGTGGCGTTATGAGGTGCAAGTAAGTGGACGTGATAAGAATGTAATATGACGCTTAAATGTGGCTGTTACTGGAGAAATGGGGATTATCCGTTTTGCGACCAGTGTAGATCCAGATCAGCCTGTGCATCCGCACAGTCTGATCAGGATATGCACCATTCGCCATTACATCAATGAAATACCCGGAATGCTTCTGGCAAGCAATATATATCGCTATCAGGCTCCTGTAGCCGATTTCATCAAAATTGCAAAGTATACTTTTCTAGCAAAGTATACTTTCAGGGAGTGAAATTGCTGTGATAATGTAATAAATTCAGTATAATAAAAATTAATAAATTTATCATAAAATTGAAAATTTCTCCCTCAAAGTATACTTTGCTAGAAAAGTATACTTTGCAATGCTGATGAAATAGGCTACAGGAGTGCGCTATTCTAGGATTCCGCTGGGGAAAATAAAAAAATCGCCACTTCAACAAAAATAAAAGAATTGGCGATAAAAAATTAAATTTTTTTTTTTTTTTTTTTTTCGAAAATTGTAATTTTTTATCGACAATTGTTTATTTTTATCGCCAATTGCGAAAGTGGCGATCGCCAGCGGAATCCCTGGCTATTTCATCAATAGCTACACTCGTCACATATCCCATAAGCCCCTTTCCTCCTGTGACAGCCATGATACGAACATCGTGGTTATAAATGAATATGTATGTGAGACCGGTCACTTATTTTCCGTAAGTTACATTGAAAGTTGACAAACAATGTCAGAGCTCATGGGGCATTCAATTTATTTATTTGATTTATTATAGGAATGAATGGCCTTTTTGTGGAATTTATCGGGGTATAAACTTGGAAAAGCCACGGGAATACTGGACGAAGGCCGGAAGGCCTCGTCCAGTATTCCCGCGACTTTTCCAAGTTTATATCCCCGATAAATTCCACAAAAAGGCCATTCATTCCTTATAATTCCAGCATTTGAAATAAATTCATCAAGAAAATGTGTTTATTTTCCGTTTTCTTAAGAATTATTTTAACTGCGCCTGACGGTTACGGAAAGTAGTTCGGCATGGAGTTTACTGGGATATAAATTTTGGACGGAGACTTGCAACGGACCAATCAAATGTTAGGGAATTGTGTAAATATTTTTGTCCTGGAATTATTACATTTGTGTTTGTCGAAAACATTGTCAGTGCAAATAAAAGGATAGACCGGGGATATGTATATTATAATCTATTGGAATGTACGTAGTATGTATTTTTGTTTATTAATTCGTTCCAACGAAATAACAATTCGTTCCCTCAATTTAACAATTCGTTCCCTCGAATTAACAATTAACAATTCGTTCCCACGATATAACAATTTTGTTATTTCGTGGAAACGAATTGTTAAATTGAGGGAACGAACTGTTAATTCGTGTGACCGAATTGTTAATTCGTGGGAACGAATTGTTAAATTGAGAGAACGAATTGTTATTTCGTGGGAACCAATTGTTATTTCCTGGGAACGAATTGTTATTTCGTGGGAACCAATTAATAAACAAGAATTCTACGTCCAATGCTGGGCTCCGTAAAATGCACCTTTAACATTACTGTCAGTCTCAATTTGGCTACGAATCTGCTATGTGTCAATTATTAACTGGGGACCTGTCATAGCAGGCCACAACGAGACGGTTCAAATGGTGGTCACGACATATACTTCTATGTACAGCTAAAGAACATATGTAGGATTTTCCACAAACAACATGACATGAAATGAGTTAAATTCTCTTAATAGTAATCCTATACGTTGTCTATTTTATCCTAGCTGAGTGGTTCGCCAATAAAACAATTACAACCTTCACACAGAATGGACCTTTCAACATATACAACCCGCGTAGCTCCAGATCAACCTGAGCATGAGACGGTTCACATGAGTGGTCACAACATATATAATATGACTCGGCATAGCCTCGTTTTTTATGAAATATGTAAACATTTTTAATGATTATTATATTAATAACTCAGTGTGGCTGTGACTGGATAAACTGTGCTTATATGTGTGTGACCAGTGTTGGTTCGGATCGGTATGTTCATCTGCAGTCTATTCAGGATCTGCACTGTTCGGCATTCCATGAATGAATCACTCGCCATTCTTCTAGCAAGCCACAGGAGTGTGTTATTTTATCAGCAGTTACACTGGTCACAAATCACATAAGCCTCATTTCTTCAGTGACAGTGATGCTGTCCTAACAAGCATACATCGTTAGCAAGCCACATGAGTGTGCTATTTTATCAGCAGTTACACTGGTCACAAATCACATAAGCCTCATTTCTCCAGTGAAAGTTATGCTGTCCTAACAAGCATAGATCGTTAGCAAGCCACAGGAGTGTGCTATTTTATCAGCAGTTACACTGGTCACAAATCACATAAGCCTCATTTCTCTAGTGACAGTGATGCTGTCCTAACAAGCATAGATCGTTAGCAAGCCACAGGAGTGTGCTATTTTATCAGCAGTTACACTGGTCACAAATCACATAAGCCTCATTTCTCCAGTGACAGTGATGCTGTCCTAACAAGCATAGATCGTTAGCAAGCCACAGGAGTGTGCTATTTTATCAGCAGTTACACTGGTCACAAATCACATAAGCTCATTTCTTCAGTGACAGTGATGCTGTCCTAACAAGCATAGATCGTTAGCAAGCCACATGAGTGTGCTATTTTATCAACAGTTACACTGGTCACAAATCACATAAGCCTCATTTCTCCAGTGACAGTGGTGCTGTCCTAACAAGCATAGATCGTTAGCAAGCCACAGGAGTGTGCTATTTTATCAGCAGTTACACTGGTCACAAATCACATAAGCCTCATTTCTTCAGTGACAGTGATGCTGTCCTAACAAGCATAGATCGTTAGCAAGCCACATGAGTGTGCTATTTTATCAGCAGTTACACTGGTCACAAATCACATAAGCCTCATTTCTCCAGTGAAAGTGATGCTGTCCTAACAATCATAGATCGTTAGCAAGACATATGAGTGTGCTATTTTATCAGCAGTTACACTGGTCACAAATCACATAAGCCTCATTTCTCTAGTGACAGTGATGCTGTCCTAACAAGCATAGATCGTTAGCAAGCCACAGGAGTGTGCTATTTTACAGCAGTTACACTGGTCACAAATCACATAAGCCTCATTTCTCCAGTGACAGTGATGCTGTCCTAACAAGCATAGATCGTTAGCAAGCCACAGGAGTGTGCTATTTTATCAGCAGTTACACTGGTCACAAATCACATAAGCCTCATTTCTTCAGTGACAGTGATGCTGTTCTAACAAGCATAGATCGTTAGCAAGCCACATGAGTGTGCTATTTTATCAGCAGTTACACTGGTCACAAAGCCCAATGCCGTCAATATCTAACTGGCTTTGCTTGAGAGATGTAACACTGTATAATTCCAGCACAAACATATTTACACAATTCCCTAACATTTGATTGGCCCGTAGCAAGTCTCTGTCCAAAATTTATATCCCAGCAAACTCCCATGCCGAACTACTTTCCGTAATCGTGAGGCGCAGTTAAAATAATTCTTAAGAAAACGGAAAATAAACACATTTTCTTGATGAATTGATTTCAAATGCTGGAATTATAAGGAATGAATGGCCTTTTTGTGGAATTTATCGGGGATATAAACTTGGAAAAATCGCGGGAATACTGGACATGGCCTTCCGGCCTTCGTCCAGTATTCCGCGACTTTTCCACGTTTATACCCCGATAAATTCTACAAAAAGGCCATTCATTTCTATACACAACAATTGTTGTCTGCTGTTGCCTTAATAGCTTGCCTTATTTCTCAATAACAACATGGTTTGACAGCACTTCAGAATCATTTCATTTGATATGCTATCAAAGCATATTGTAAATAATTATATTATTCTGTCAACAAAGCATGTTTTTGATGATACAAATGGAAAATAGAAAATAAACAGCAGACGACAACAAATTAAGATAGCGGTGTAAGGGTTAATATTTATTTATATTAGACCGCAACAGAAAACACAGTAGGTGATATGTACAGGTCCAATGAGCGATGATGTGCTTATGTAATTACTTGAACCAAATACGTATGTTGCTTTAATATCTTTAATATGATATTTATTAAACACATTGACTGATGTTATAAGAAGCTCGGCATAGCCGTGTTTCTTATGAACTCAGTGAACACGTTTAATAAGTATCATATTAAGTCACCATGCGTGTAAGATGCTCCATCAATAGTATACATATATATTATACATACGTTGCAGGCAGCTGAAATTTGAAATAAATATCCATTTTTTGTCATTTTTCCTAATCATTCACATATGGTAAACAGGGGCCCGTTTCACTAAACTTCGTACTACTAAAATGTTCGTAAGTGCAACATTATGATAGTCTGTAAATTTCACACTAACATTGTTGTTTTGTAAACAATTATTGGATTTACATTTATTGAGCATAGGCTGCATATGCAGCGTATGCTCAATAAATGTAAATTCATCAATTGAAATTTCTAGACGATCCTAAATTTGCATTTACGAACATTTTAGTCGTACGAAGTTTAGTGAAACGTGCCCCAGTTGGTAAATTAACATAAGGTGACATATTGCGTATATTCGCCACATAACATTCGGAAACTACAGAATGGTGTTCATAAACGACGTTAACAATTATCGACAATGTAAGAACGGGTACAATTCAACATATGCTCCGAATAGTTCGCCAATTTTCGAAGAAAATTTCAGAATCGGTTTCAGCCAAGATCGCACACGTTACAATGAAATTTATCCCACCAGTTACTAAAATATAATTCCACGCGGGCCTGAATTCAATATTTCCAAAATGATAAGCTTACGGAAATATAATTTCCCAACAGACATGTCAAATAATTCAGAATTATGTTTTGGCATTTTAAGGAACAAACATTGAACCCCTTCCAATAATCCAAATAAAATGCCTTCGAATTAATTTGGAAATACATTTTGGCAGTTTCGACGCCTTCCAATTTTACATGCACAAATAAACGCCTTTTAAATAATTAAGACAGTGAAAATAATTAAATTATTCCATTTTACCTGCACACATATTTATACATACACCTTTCAAAATAGTCCTAATTATATTTTCGCATTTTACATGCACACTTACACGTATAACGCCTTCCAGAATCACATTAATGCACAAATAAAACGCCTTCGGAATACTTCAGCAACACAAGTAGATAAGTTTTCATACACAGATGTAATGCTTTCTAGATTCCGCTGGTTCAGCAACACCATTCCATCCGGGCAATTACGGTGCAGTGATCACAGAGTGGCGACAGCGTCTTATCCAATACACGTCGAGATAATCCTCTACGTCTGTCGGAGATGGAAATACACACTCCTAATATGACTGTTAATTAATATCGCATATGCTACACCACCGCCTGCGTTAATCTTGGCCAGATGTCAACGTTTCTGAAAATATATCAATATCTCAATCCATCGGCTTCATTGGCTGAGCCTGAGCTGCAGTACAGCTCAGGCTCAACCAATCAAGCTGTTCGATTTTCAACGCAAGTATTTTTTGAATAAAATGTATTAAAATATTTGCAATATTAGCGCAGGCGATGGTGTACATGCGTTCAAACCCGCCTCTCTGCCAGTCTGGTTCTACCCAGTGTGTAATATAATGCCGGAGAGCAAAGTGGGGCCATTAAATCAAGTAATACAACACCAGGGGGCCGTTTCACTAAACTTCGTACGACAAAAATATTCGTAAATGCAAAATTATGATAGTCTGTAAATTTCACATTAACAATGTTTTCTTGAAAACAACTATTGGATCTACATGTATTGAGCATAGGCTGCATATGCAGCCTATGCTCAATAAATGTAAATCCATCAATTGAAATTCCTAGACGATCCTAAATTTGCACTTACGAACATTTTAGTCGTACGAAGTTTAGTGAAACTTGCCACTGCTTCGAGTTTATGTGCATACTAGTAACGTAGCGTATACTACGGTGTTCCGTTCAGGGCATCGTAATATCGATATCGGGTCGTTACTACGATATCACGATAGCACGATAACGATAGTTACCATGTCACGATACTATGATGACGATAACACGATAGCACGACATCGCGATAACGCGATAACACGATTAATTCGTATATCTTCATCGTGCTATCGTGATATCGTGTTATCAATATCGTGCTATCGTACTATCGTCATCGTGGCACCATAGTACTGTCATCGTAGTGTAATATCGTCATCGTCATCGTAGCATCGTAGCATCGTAGCATCGTAGCATCGTAGCATCGTACTATCGTCATCGTAGTATCGTAGTATCGTGTTATCGTAGTATCGACCCGATACCGATATTACGATCGCCTAAACGAAACACCGAAGAATAAGCATGTATAAAAGATTCACTTGTAAGTGACTTGACGCGAAACGTAATTTGTATAGTAGGTTTAAAGAAATGTATAACTTGCAAATTAGGACATTGTAATGAAACTGATAATACTTATTAATTATACAAGTTGGTATTTTTCTTCAAAATCGTTTGTCAATATTCAACGTCATTCATCTGCATGACATTGTAATACATTAGTTCCTATCCCACGTGTAGCTAAGACCTTCATGATATTGAGTCAGTTAGATGCTGTCATTTATGGAATATAACCGGGACTGGGGAAATATGGTTTAGGACATTTGTGACCGTTGTAGACCCAGATCACCCTGTGCATCCGCGTACTGATCCGAACACTCGTGGCATGAAATGGACAAGGCCCGATACGTCCTAATCTGAAACGTCCATGTTCCGAAACGTCATGATTTGAAAAGTGCTTCATGGTCTGACATGTCCGATGGTCCGAAGCGGCATAATCTGAAACTGCCATGGCCCGAAATGCTTTAAAATAAAACTTCAAAAATTCTCCATATATCATGATTATGCACTCATACTCAGCCCTAAACACGGGCTGACATACTGGCACAGTGCGATCGGAGAATGATATAGCTAGGTTAAATTAACCGTCTCATAACCTCCTTAATTTAAAGCACACATTTCGACAATAGTAAATTCGGAAAAGAAAACGGTCATTAGCTTAACAAATTTGCTAGGCTCATATGTCCGAGTATAGAAGGTTTTTTCTAACCAATACCCACCCTTAAGTATAAGATAGCTAATCTTCCTGATCGAAAACGTACATGGTCACATATGTCATAATATGAAAGGTCAATGGTCCGAATCGTCCTTATCTGAAACGTCAATGTTGCGGAACACAGTCTGACATGTCCCTATCATACACGTCTATCTATGGTCCGAACGTTCCTAATCGGAAACGTCTATGATCCGAAACGTCCGGAGCTGAAACGTCAATGGTCCGAAACGTCCTCAGACGAAACTTCCGTGGTCCGAAACGTCATGAGCTAAAACGTCCGTGGTCCGAAACGTCCCGAGCTGAAACGTCTATGGTCCGAAACGTCTCGTGCTGTACGTGGTCCGAAACGTCCTGAGCTGAAACGTCAGTGGTCCGAAACGTCCTGAACTGAAACGTCTATGGTCCGAAACGTATATGTTATGGTACGAAACGCCGTGAGCTGACACGTCCATTGTCCGAAACGTCCTGAGCTGAAACGTCCATTGTCGACACGTTCTGATATGAAGACTTATATTCTCATCCGGGCGTCCGTTTTCCAATTACAGACAGAAATGACGAAATCAATGTACAAAAAAATCCGATATCGACTTCGCCACGTTGTCTCTGCAGACACAATCTTTCACCCCTAAGTAGCTATAATTGACACTTCCATTTTACATGCATGTTTCATATAATTCTATGTATGAGAAATGTGTATTATTTTTTAGAAATAAGAAAATATCCACCAAATGGTGCAGATCCTGATGAGACGGTATGATAGTGGTGTGTAGTGTTGAAAGTGTTAAGGACTGACTTTACAGAACGTGATCATGTGTTTCAAATGTCGTACATGTAGCATGTACATGTAGCATGTACATTTAGCATCATACATGTGAGTGAATATCTAAGTAAGGTATACCTCATCTTGCTCTTCTTAGTGTATCTTATCCATATAATTTAGTCCCCATCTCTACAATTTTACTTTGTTTATGCTATCGGACAGTTTCACCACTTGGAGCGTTTGACATATACAGCAAATAAGTTAGTGAATCTAATAAAATTTGGTGCAATACGTCCCAGATATATATGACGACAACGTCCTATAAATATTATTCCAGCAGACTACACAGAAAGCTAGATATAATAGCTTTTCTACTGTCACTGGTTGGCCAAGTAAACCTATATATACCATTTGAGTTTGGCATTACGACCTCAATGATTGCCATATTGTAGTCCATTACTTACATAATTGTCGCAAACAGTCTAAATCCAGTATATAGAAGGCATTGCAGTATGCACTCATGTTGTCGTAACTTAAAACATACCACACAGTTACACAGTATGATTAAGGTATTAGGTCATAGATAGATACACTTGGCTTCACTGATAATTGCTTCATAAGAGTGATGTGATATATGAATATAACATATGTGAATATTGTATTGTTACTGTATACTATATGGAACATTGCATTGCCATCTACGCCATCTTTGTATGTACCAGACATCGTACAGTTTCACCACTTCGTGCGTTTGACACATGCAGCAAATAATATGACAGTAAACCAAATAAAAGTTGGTGTAATACGTAATAGACAGATATGACAACGTCGTCCTATAAATATTATGCCAGTAAACTATGCAAAAGACAACATATCTGAGCATTTCTCCCATCAATCTCAAAATAAGTGTTGATGTGTAAACTTTTCAATCTGATGCACAGCCTACTTGTATGTCAGTGTACACGTTACCCATAGGTAAAGCCATATTTACTCGCATAGTAGGTGAGTAGACACCAGGGACAATACACCCAGGTAACTGCTTACATGTCACTGGATTTAATAGCTAATAACAGAGTACAGTAGTGGGTATATATGGTATGTGTTGTGTGGTTGGCCAGGTAAAAGTGATACACTGTGCGATTTTCTGTGTATGAAGATATGTATAATGGTGGTTCATGTTGTTAAAAACCCGAACACAAACATGTCCAGAAAGCTGACATACTTTACTGTTTTGTGTAATATAAGTGATAGGAGTCCGTTCTCCTGGCTTTACTACATGTGATTAGCTACATTATATCATATGTTCTACTTCACATTTTGTCAAACGGCAGAATAGGTGAAACTGGCTGATGGCTGGAACACACAAAGATGGCCGACTTGGCCACTCCATGTACCGCATAGGATACAGTAACGAGGCAGTGTTCACATATATGTTATACATATATTCTATCACATTTACGAAGCAATTATCTTTGAATCAAACGATGATCAGGTATAGAACGGGTCCTTAAATACATAACCATCACGATTATAACGTCACATATTTCAATTAATAAAGTGTCAAGTAATTGAACGGGGTTACATGTTTCCCAAGAAATCAATACTTTAAGATTAACAGTTTGCCACGCCCGTCTATGTTATCTCATAGTATACTACTAGATCAGGATCTACTTGGTTGCAAAATCAGGCCATTAACAATTTACCAAGCATGTCCATGTTGGCTCACAGTATAATACTAGGTCAGGATCTACGTGGTTACATAATCAGGCCATTAACAATTTACCGCGCATGTCCATGTTGGCTCACAGTATACTACTAGATCAGGATCTACGTGGTTACATAATCAGGCCATTAACAATTTACCACGCATGTCCATGTTGGCTAACAGTATATACTAGGTCAGGATCTACGTGGTTACATAATCAGGTCATTAACAATTTACCACGCATGTCCATGTTGGCTCACAGTATAATACTAGGTCAGGATCTACGTGGTTACATAATCAGGCCATTAACAATTTACCACGCATGTCCATGTTGGCTCAAAGTATATACTAGGTCAGGATCTACGTGGTTACATAATCAGGCCATTAACAATTTACCACGCATGTCCATGTTGGCTCACAGTATAATACTAGGTCAGGATCTACGTGGTTACATAATCAGGTCATTAACAATTTACCACGCATGTCCATGTTGGCTCACAGTATAATACTAGGTCAGGATCTACGTGGTTACATAATCAGGCCATTAACAATTTACCACGCATGTCCATGTTGGCTCAAAGTATATACTAGGTCAGGATCTACGTGGTTACATAATCAGGCCATTAACAATTTACCACGCATGTCCATGTTGGCTCACAGTATACTACTAGATCAGGATCTACGTGGTTACATAATCAGGCCATTAACAATTTACCACGCATGTCCATGTTGGCTAACAGTATATACTAGGTCAGGATCTACGTGGTTACATAATCAGGTCATTAACAATTTACCACGCATGTCCATGTTGGCTCACAGTATAATACTAGGTCAGGATCTACGTGGTTACATAATCAGGCCATTAACAATTTACCACGCATGTCCATGTTGGCTCAAAGTATATACTAGGTCAGGATCTACGTGGTTACATAATCAGGCCATTAACAATTTACCACGCATGTCCATGTTGGCTCACAGTATAATACTAGGTCAGGATCTACGTGGTTACATAATCAGGCCATTAACTAACAATTTACCACGCATGTCCATGTTGGCTCACAGTATATACTAGGTCAGGATCTACGTGGTTACATAATCAGGCCATTAACAATTTACCACGCATGTCCATGTTGGCTCACAGTATATACTAGATCAGGATCTACGTGGTTACATAATGGGCCATTGACAATTTATCACGCATGTCCATGTTGGCTCACAGTATAATACTAGATCAGGATCTACGTAGTTACATAATCTGGCCATTAACAATTTACCACGCATGTCCATGTTGGCTAACAGTATATACTAGGTCAGGATCTACGTGGTTACATAATCAGGTCATTAACAATTTACCACGCATGTCCATGTTGGCTCACAGTATAATACTAGGTCAGGATCTACGTGGTTACATAATCAGGCCATTAACAATTTACCACGCATGTCCATGTTGGCTCAAAGTATATACTAGGTCAGATCTACGTGGTTACATAATCAGGCCATTAACAATTTACCACGCATGTCCATGTTGGCTCACATATAATACTAGGTCAGGATCTACGTGGTTACATAATCAGCCATTAACAATTTACCACGCATGTCCATGTTGGCTCACAGTATATAATAGGTCAGGATCTACGTGGTTACATAATCAGGCCATTAACAATTTACCACGCATGTCCATGTTGGCTCACAGTATATACTAGATCAGGATCTACGTGGTTACATAATGGGCCATTGACAATTTATCACGCATGTCCATGTTGGCTCACAGTATAATACTAGATCAGGATCTACGTAGTTACATAATCTGGCCATTAACAATTTACCACGCATGTCCATGTTGGCTCACAGTATACTACCAAATCATGATCTTCTTGGTTACATAATCAGGCCATTAACAATTTACCACGCATGTCCATGTTGGCTGACAGTATACTACTAGATCAGGATCTACGTGGTTGCATAATCAGGTCATCAACAATTTACTCACAGTATTATAATGTTTCCCTCGTGTTCATTCTACCGTGGACTCTCCGACTAACCTTGGGTTTGATGTTTGACACTTTGACTCGACTCGAAACCAACCAGACTTAACATAGTTGTTTCCTTGAACCGGCTCCGTATTGATACTGGATAAACACACACGTAGGTCGCTACTTGTGTGCAGGGTAGGAATCTCTGTCAAGGGACAGGACAAAGTGCACTAAAGTGCAGCAAGAACACAGGTGAACTTACCAAACAGTGATATGATGTGCACTCCGTACAGTCAGCATGAGAATTGACCTTCAAGAGACACCCAACTACCCGTGATGTGGGCATTCAGTACACCTCGGCAAAGTAGTGCCGATGTGTATTCCTACGCGGAGCAGACAACTCGTCAGTAGCGTTAACCCCTGAACATTACACTCCACCCAGTTTTCTTTTTAGGAGTGGATTCCCACGGGTTTACATGAATCATATTTAGTTGCATTGTGCTATAATCATCATCTTTAAAATTAACACAGTTCCAAATCAATTAAATCATTGTCATACTCTGAATATTGTTAACAACAAAATTTAGTTGAACGAATGTTATACAAGAAAGCACAGTTTCTTGAACTAGTTGCACTACGTATTTTCACATTATTACAAACTATAATGTTAATCATCTGAATGTGCACCTCCTAATTGGTCCTCCAGTGGTCTTCCTTGAATGTCTATCAGCCAATCAACAAAGCTCAACCTTTTTAAAACATACCAGTTACCTTCTAAACTGCCTATCGGTTTACACATTAAGTCTTTTCTGATCACAGAGTTCTGCACTTATCTAAAACTTATTTTAGTAACCTTTATGGACACTACTGAGTTCCGAAGAATCCTTACTTTCCATTATATTATCACACCATACATTGTGAATCAATCCCATTTCACAGCATCACCCTGCGTGCAAAGTCGGTTGAGTTTGCCACTCTGATGAGCCCTGTGGAAAAATGTTATCCTCATTGCATATACTACATTGACATGATCCCGTCGCAGACAACCAGACACACGTGTTTGTTAGGCACATGCATCCTTTGTCATTCAACCTTGAGCACATATCGTGTTCATGAAACACAGCGTACTACCTCGACAAAAACCGGGACAAATGTGTTCGCTACGCACATTTTCCCTGTCTGCATTTGGATACACATCTACCTTTATACTCCTGGATCTTATTTTTCCTTTCTTATGGAATTCATTACATCTAGGGACTTGGTCCCAGCTTAGATACTGATTTTCAGCAAATGTCCCTACTATCTGCCTCTGGTCATTCAGCTGAATGAATAACTGCCAGGTACTGCCTCCACAAACCACTCACTGTCAAAATGTTTAGTTTCGAATGTGCATTTGATATCCACCGACAAACTGACCATGCCCAACAGCCAGCAGCCGGAGACGTCGTCAACAAATATCAAATCAGTCACCCTATTACAACAAGGTGTATGATCACGTGGTACTAACAACAACAACAAGTACCGATTCAAAGTACGTATTGAAAGTCCGTATTACTTTACGGATTTTGATGAAATATGGCGCATCAAACGCGTCTTGTTAAGCTGCATTTGGTGGTCTCTGTATTTTCGCTCAAACTTCTGTCGTTTTTGCGAAGAATCGATTTCTGTGTCTCCGACACGGAAATCGATTCTTCGTAAAAACGACATACGTCTGTACCAAACTCCATAGACCACCAAATGCAGATCATGAAGACGCATTTTCTGCGCCATATTTCATCAAAATCCGTTGCATATTAAGGAAACTATCACATAATACTTACTTTGGAGTGGGCGACGTTGTTGTTGTTGTAACCACGTGATCATGCACCTTGTTACAAGCTCATGTGTTACAACTTTCCCAAAGTGTATCCTTTTAATTCCTTCCAGCAATGTGGTCACTACATGATTATGTCACAGTGTACATGCAAATACTAATGGCAAGTTATGTATTTGGTACAGCAACTTCCTGCCTCTAGACTTAGTATATAGCAATCTGGACCTGGTTACTCAAAACCTCTGTTAGCTTAACAGACTGTTAAATCCTTAACATTGTTAAGGATTTAACAGTCTGTTAAGTTAACAGAGGCTTTGAGCAACTGGGCATTGGACACATATGGGAGCAATATGTTCCATAACTAAATGATTATGTCACCGTATACATGCAAATACTAATGGCAAGTTCTGTACTTTGTACAGCAACTTCCTGGAAACTGCGTCTTGGACACCAACGTCCTGCCTCTAGACTTAGTCTATGGCAATCTGGACACATACGGGAGCAATAAGTTCCATAACTAAATTCACATGCAACTCTGACTATAATTCTCTCTCCATCAAACGTTTAGAGTGTTTGATTCACCAAACATGAACAAAATCACCAACCGAAAACCGCAAAACATAACCACACCACCTGCAGATAATACAGATTACAAACCGAAACATTCCAATAACGAACGAAATGTGTCAGCAATACCAAACCCTATCCAGTCTACATATACATGCGAAAAACAGACCAAAAACTGTAATCCTGTAATACAATACCAACTGAATTACCATACCAACATTGATTACTATACTGTACATCAAAATATAACAACAACAAAATGTGACAAGTTCTGGTCAACAAACACCTCATTTAGTCACGTCAGATATAACTGGTTCTAAACACATTAAGGTCCATTTCATCAACATATTCGTGCAATAACATATTCAAAATTGACTGAAATAAAATGTCTTATTGAACTCGACCAGACACTACGGCTCACAGGTACTAAACACCTTAACACCCATTTAATTAAATCATTGCCAAAATACCCATGACAACCTAGACTAAATTTCCAGTTAACATGGTTATAACAAGCATCTTTAATATCAGCCATATACTACGGTTTACCGGTACTATAACTCCTTCAGGTCCCTTTTATCCTACCATTGGTGAACAAATCTAGTCTTAGCTCACGACTGCTAGCACGTAATAAACCAATACACAGCCATCATTGAACACAAATATATTCCTCCCAAATTGTTCACAGAGACCGATACAAACATCGCATCCACAAACACACAGTGAACCTAACTAACATACGGAACACACGCATACTGCACCTACACACAATGAGAAACACAAGGAACACATGATGCGAACGCACACAACCAGAGATACAGGAAACACACAAACAACGGGAGGTTCCTTCAAATGTAACACTGAGGTCAACAGACACCAACGATAGTACAAGCATGACTCACTATTTCCGGTACCAAACAACATTCATTAATGTATTTTCCAAATGGGCAGCAACATCGGAAACCGGACAAAAGATTTGCTCAAAATTTCATAAACAATGACTCGTGCAAAATATTACACACAAAAATAATGGGTGGGGTAATGTCAAAAACTCAACATACCAAATCATTAAATGTATTCACAAATGAAAAAAAATGGCCCAAATTGCCACCGACCACTTTCGACTGACCAACCAAGAATAATTCACACACACATCAGTTGCGATGACCTAAATTATACCAACCAACTAGCCAAGTTATGGTTGAAACACGAGTCAAATGCACAGGCTGATCTGTGACTGTGTCTGCACTAGTCGCAAACTTAATGCACTTGGTGCATTACGGGTGCCAGACCTAGTAATGTCCGCTGATCTGGGCATACACTGGTCGTTTTTGATGCACTTGGTACATTAAAGTGTGAAAGCCAATATTCTTGCCAAGTTGTTAGTGTTCTGTGACTAGTCTGGTCGCCCGGAAAGACAGTAATTTCTACTTTCGTTAGTTTAGTTTAGTTTAAACATAGTTTATTGCATATAAATACAATAGGCTCGGGCTACAAGTTCTCTCAACATTAGTTACAGCCCTCACCTACTTTCTACGCCCTACTTTCGATTTCAACTTCAACTGTAAACACGATTTTCGCAGGTGCGCGGGCCGCTTACATCATGTACACAATGTTAGTCAAATAATAAACACAAACTATACAATGAGAGTTTATTCGCACGTAAACAATGAAAAGAACGTATTCTTCCAACGACGAACATTCATTCTTTTGATTTTTTCTTCGAAGAACTAAACTGGAAACTGTTGAACCGCATTTATTCAGCGTTCGGGGTTTTCCGTGATTCCATTCGTCTTTTTCCGAAAGTCAACCAAAATGTCTTTCAAACACCACGCGTGAGTTTTTTTAAGAACGCCTCGTCGCCATTTATAATGTTTCTGTAGTGTTTCTCGTTACAGGTACCTGTGCTACCTGCACAGGAAGTGGACTCGTCGAGCCTATGACGTAGGCATTATGTGCGTATTCCATGTGCACCTGTGCATGTTGGCTATTCTGCCGGTGTTCCTTGTTGAAGATAGACGTCTCTCACCAGTACTAGAGAGTGTAAGTTGACTATAGTTTGCTTGCTGTACAAATGTTGTGCATATTGGTCTGTGTGTCATTACAGACGCTGTTCCACCTGACATTCCCCCGTATGCAGTGGTATTCCCCGGTTTGTTGACCCAGTTATTTCCCCTGCAACCCTTGAATCTGTATGGCGACACACTGGACCCCAAGTATCAAGTAAGAGAATACTTTAATGGTGTCAGAAGTCATCCAATCCCTAAAAAGATTACACGAACCCTTTTCTAGTGGTCCATCCTCCAAAAAACGATTTTTTATCCAGTGTGTCCTGTATTTTCGTGGCTACCAAATTTTACCAAATACAACACCGGGTACAACCACAACGCTGTAAAACGGTCCATAACGAGTTTAACACAAACTTTTTGACAGGTGACTGTCTGCACAACAGTAAAACTGACCCAGTCTGTCATGTTTCTTGGTTTTACAGGAATTGCTCACAATATGAGGCCCACAAAAGGAATATTGATTTTTCATCATGTTCGAGAACAAAAAAAAAAAAGAATCACAGGGTGCTGAAAACATTACAGTTTATTTCAGGCAGTTTCCAGAAATATCTATTTGGTGGGTGAGCTGGAAGGCAAACCATGAGACATGCTTTATTTCAGCAGAAATGGAGTGACATTCATCCATTTAGACAAGTTTGTACTCCCAGTTGCAAACCGGTTTTGTTATGAATGAGTGAACAAGCGCGCATTCACTTATTACATATAAAACAATTTATACATGTTTTGTGCCAGTATTTACATGTCTGGGAGATTCTGCTGAAATTTTCCCCAGGGGGCAATAATTACAGTCTGTGAGGACGGTGTGTATCCTGATCGGTTTGTGCGAATGTGCAGGCTGATCTAAGACTACACTGTTCGCAAACAGTCAACTATTTTGTGTGTTTTTGCCAAACTAGCAGCAGATTGTAATGATATAAATTATACGAAATGGCCTCTGTATAGTTTATGCTCTCCACTTGGAAATGTGGGGATAGACAACAGATAAAATCTGATTCTTTTCCCGGTATGAGTATTTTTAGTTGGGGGGAAATAGGAATAAATGTCTAACCTAACTTATACAAAAGCCAAGATCAAAATAACCATACACAGAAGTCAAAGGTGTATGAGTGTCAAGGTCATATTGCACTGAGCGGGTTGTGGTGCCAATAAATCCTGCTTGATAGACAGTTGACAGACTTGTGCAAATGAGATTATGACAGCATATAGTCACAGACCATAGATGTAGTGATGTGATTATATTGTTAGCACGGAGAATGTTGTGTTTAGCCGACGTACTCTAGCATGCAAATTATGTCGGGATGTTGCTTGCATGGCATTTGCAATAGCCAGTACAGTGCTTTGTCTACCATTTCCAAATGCATATTAAAAACCAGTATGTGTGTAAACATGAAAAGTCATGCATGACAAATTAGACGTTAGGCTATTTTACATTTAATAATGAAGAACAACAGTATTTGACTCTTAATAGGCATGTAAAGTGAGGTAAATATGGTAAATGGAGAACTGGACATGCATTTCAGCAACCGTTACATTTTGTTGATTGTACACGAACATGTGACATTGAGTTGCTTGTTGCCCAGATGGGGCATGGGCACTTCGAATAACCATTATGGCTGGAATGTTGTGGGTGTATGCACATAAGGGCCTGCACATAAGGGCCCAGGAGTGAGCAAGGCGCTCAAGTTGAGACATCAGGTTGCCTTGTGGGCTGTGATGTGGTGCAGAGGTGCATTGTGGCTGACAGCACTAGCGTTAGCACCGGTTGGTTTCAGAATACCCTACAACGGGCCAGATAATGGGAGGTCAGCAAAAGGCAAATACACGCATGTGTTGTCAATGTGACAATATGTATTTGCATGATTGGCTACCAACTGTGCCAAGGTTTGTCTCTGACTGGAAGGGGCAACAAGTACAGGTTTATGCTGTCGATAAGTCAAATATATCAGGTACTCTGGGACATCACATTACTTTGGGTCTAGAGATGAGGCCATTTCACCTAGACAAGATGGGCGCCATTAGGTTGAAGCCACTAAATGTTTCTCAATCCAATTTACAGGCTTGAACAGTATTCTTGGCATAATGATATGTAAAAGTATCAAATAACGATAGACTATGTCTCCAAATTTATCGCATTCTGCAGTCAGATAGTGTTATTTTACCCATGTCAGTATTGGTAATTGGTGTTTTTTGTAAACTGTAATGCTCTGTTATATTAATTGGTTTGAATATAGGTTATATTTTAATTGTAAAAATACGACAATACATAGTCATTTTATATAAACCTAAAGTTGTAGTTTGATTCATTTACGGTCATTGAAATTTTGGGAACAACTTTGAAGAATACCTAAAAGCAAAGGCATTTGTCTGATTTGTGTAAAAAATACAAAACTTGATTTTGAGAAACAGTTGCTTCAGTGTAGTGGTGGTCAATGTATGACAGTCCGATCCATGAAGAAGTATGGGCTCTCGTAACATTCATTGTTTGGGATCCAGATAAGCTAATACCATATCTGGAACACTGAGCTGGCGTACTAGTACCTGTTATATGTGTAATCTGGAAAGGTATGAAGGAGAACAGGTTCTCTTGATCAATAATGAAATTTACAAAGTGAGTACCTACTAGGGATGCTATCGAGCTGATACAAGGAGTGTTGTGCATACATGTGACTCTCGCTCAAACCCTAGTAGTGGTTGACAATGACACATCCTAGGATATGTTTCTCAAAATAAGAATTTGTTTGGCATTTCATGGTGACAGGGGCTGTTGCCGCTATGTTTTAAATGCCAGATACAATTAATTCTATGCACCTTTTTGGAGAAAGTGTCCTATGCTATATCACAGGTTCTTTAAGACCGATTCATGTTTCGGTGTTTTGTGGGTTGTTTCGGTATATCTGGTGGTTTGGGTGCATTGTTACCAACGTACTATTTATGTCACCTCCCACGAATTACATGTATAACTAGAAGTACATGTGTATATTTTTGACAGTATAAAAAAGGTCCGAAACTTCGGAACGGTGAATGTGTAGATAATTGACGAGTTGTAATGATTGAGCATTGGTAATTGCACAATACTGGGTGAATTAACCCCAAAACCCACCAACGAAGTCTACCCAATATCCACCAGAATATCCATATGACACCGACATATTGACCATCTGTTCGAGTACCTGTGGGCTATATTGGAGCCTGCACAACGATAGCTTTGGTAAGCTGACCATTGCTTTGGGAGCATGTTAGAGAACAGTTAGACTAACTGACAGTCCCAATTTCGATTCTTGGTTCTGGGGTGCAGCTGTTTTACCCCAGAATGATTTATAGCATGTAGCTGACAACAAATTTCTGTGAAAGGGACTAGACAGTGGTTGTCACAGGCGTGCAGAGTACGTAAGCACGTTGACGCATCCCACATACATGGTATAAAATAAATGTTTCATGTGGTGCCAGTCCAGAAAATACATGCATTGATGATGGAGTAGACTTGTCTCTAGAGGCAATTACCACCATTGTTCCGAGTGTCGGTGTTTGTGTGAACATGAACTAGGAGTGCAGACAAATGTACATGTGTGGTTCAGAATTTGAGAATTTGAATCAGGGAATACGTGTAACAAAAAGGAATGGCATTAGCCAAGGATAGATGTATAGTTGATGACGCGTGTTAACATATGTCACCCAACAAATTTAGTATGCGCACTCAGTCCTGATGGAGACGGACTCAAGTTTGTATGGTGGGTAATGAAGGACGGACTGTAGTGTTTGGGAACACAATCAGTAAGTAATGGAGGACAAGTGCTCCGTATGGAAGAGGCGATAGAAACAAGTATATGTGTGTGTGGAGTGCTTCATGGAATGTGAAGGGTATGTAAAGGCCCCGGTGAGTACATATGGTATTAGATCCTGGTTTGATCAGCCAGTGATGACGTGTACATGTGTGTGTAGTGAACCAGTGCAGGAACAACTGTCGCATGTATAGTGTGTGTTTAATGGTTCTAGTCGACACACAGGTGGCCAGAGGTGAACGGTGGTTGCTGGTACCGAGAGTAGTGCGGAAGGGTGGGGATAAGCCGGTTGTGTGCCTGGTAAATCCATCAGATAGGTACCGGCTTGTACGTAAGGGCCAACAGATAGGGAATGCCTACGCTGTTGACGAGTACTGTGAGGATTCCGATACTTTGCCCGAGGAGCCTGTTGGGGTACAGATGGTGCCTGAAGGGGCACAGTCAACTGAGGTAAATATACCAGAACACCTATATCCGTTGTTCATGGAATGTGAAGGGTATGTAAAGGCCCCGGTGAGTACATACGATAGTATATCCTGGTTTGATCAGCCAGTGATGACGTGTACATGTGTGTGTAGTGAACCAGTGCAGGAACAACTGTCGCATGTATAGTGTGTGTTCAATGGTTCTAGTCGACACACAGGTGGCCAGAGGTGAACGGTGGTTGCTAGTACCGAGAGTAGTGCGGAAGGGTGGGGATAAGCCGGTTGTGTGCCTGGTAAATCCATCAGATAGGTACCGGCTTGTACGTAAGGGCCAACAGATAGGGAATGCCTACGCTGTTGACGAGTACTGTGAGGATTCCGGTACTTTGCCCGAGGAGACTGTTGGGGTACAGATGGTGCCTGAAGGGGCACAGTCAACTGAGGTAAATATACCAGAACACCTATATCCGTTGTTCACATACCTATAGTGGTCTATGAGTGAATGGCTGAGTTAGAATGCCTACTAGCTTAGCGGCAAGAGAACAAAGGTGTTTGCCAGTTGCTCAAAAAAACAACACAGAGCATGCATTTAGAGCTCAGGGAGTCTAAATCGATATATATATACTTGTTATTTGTGGCGTTTGGTAATAGTTATTGAGAATAACTTGGCAGCCACGCTGAGGTTCGGAACACCCAGTTAGAGCTTGGCAGTTCGCTGACTGCCCAGAGCTGGCACACACAGGGCGAAACAATGTATGTTTCACGGACTAAGTCTGGTCGTCAATGGAATGCATTTCTTGATGCTTGAGTGACATTTTACAAGTTGGATACAGTAATGTGACCAACAATGTGTAACTGAAAACTGAGGGAGGTCACGAGACCTGTTTCTCCCATATGACCAAGTAGCTGGGTCCAGACTGTTTGCCATTGAGGGTGTGTCATCATCAGATATAATGGGCATTACTTATTGGATGTATTGTTTGAATAAAATACCATGTATAAAACTCCACAGGTACAGTGTCGTTTGATGGAGAGCCATCACAGTACATGTACACCTTGGTACTTGAATAGTAGTGGGGCTATGAATAACTGGAACACAAGTCGTGAGTAGTTATTGATTTGAGTGTACCGCCTGTCTTATTTCATTTATTTGACCCTAGACTTCAGTGAAACTTGACTGCCACCATGGCCAGGTCGTAGTCGGTTATTTCGGAGTTGGGAAAATTAATTGATGAAACATGGGGTGGTGCCTTGCTCATGTCATTGGGAACTCATTAGATTCCAGATGACCCCTGACTATAGACGCTAGTCCAAAAACGCCGGAATGTGGTAACTTTATCTCGCATATAGTTCTGGGAATTGTGATACACATTTCTGTGGGACGGGACTAGATTATAACCTGTGGATGTAAATAGTCTGACAACATGAAGGAGGAGACAGTTACCGACAAGGTGGAGGCAGGAGGCTCCAGATCGAAGGAAGGAGGTTGAGCAATGCGGTGTGCACCCGTAGCCAATCGAAGATACCGATCAGGTGCTGTCTCTGGCGTCACATTTAGCTATAGTTTCGGAGGAGCCCGAGTAAAAAATGTCTGACGACCCAATCACTTCGGAGACAAAGTCATTACCTGAACCTGATGCACTGCCTGAAGGCCCAACAGGCTTTCGAGCGGACGGTGAGAATGGTCTTGGGTCTTCAACGTTAGGAGGGGCGGCATGTAGACCGACACGGGACACTTGGTCATTGCCATAGCAACGCGCTGGTCGTGTAGGCTGTCGGCAACGGCAATCAAGGTACCACGAGTCGGTTGAATCCTATGAACATGGGAGGATGGGACCCATGATAGTATAGTAGTGCAACATGAGAGCACTAGGGGCGCGATTGACATGGCTGCCGGTCCTTTGGCAAGTGATGAATGTAAAACGTTGTCAACCAAAGTGACCATATTATATAATCTGAGAGATTTCCAATAAGCAGTTGTCTGGTGCATGCAAGTTGGGGTGTCTCGTGGAGTAATATTGGAAGCAATACACCTATTCTCGGAGTGGGCTTGCACACGTTCATTGAATAGTGTCGTCTCAATACTTTTGATATAATATACACATTGCAATGTGCTTTTCAGGTTTATGTATTGTTAAGCACATTTTGAGAGGCAAAACTGTTCGGATAAACGAGTACAATGCATAGTTTATTACGTTTCTTTATTACTTGACCAGCATACTAGTAACAGTCCTAATACTTTGCCTGTATATTCAGCGACAGTTTGCTAGTATCTCGAAAAACAACAAATCCGTTTCTTTAACTTTCATTCTCTCAATCTTTCATTTTTGTGTGTACGTTTATTCTGAGAATGGGTGAATAAATAACGGAAGCTCCTGGAATACCAAAGTGCTGTTCCAGTTACATCATCTTGGTATATTATTTGTTATTAGACTGATACTAGCGAACGAGGAGGTTGTTGATATAAAAATAGGACATGCTCCTATAGTGGGTAGAAGTAGGACAAGAGCAGGACGGAGTCCTGTGGCGTGAAGTGTGCATTAATAAGCTTAGCCTGTTTTGAAAATGGCCTGCTACCAACAAGCTAAGAGACCTTCCTTGCGACATGTCTGATCAACGTCGGATAGAGATATCGTCCATTCAATAACGGATATGCGAGGACATACAAGGCACTACGTATGTGGGGACCGTACACCGCTAATCGTAGGGTGCACCTCGGTGCCTGTTAAAGACCCTGTGGTTTTCGCTGTGCGATGGCCTCCTTTAAATCGTTTTTGAGCATGTTGTGTGCACTTTTGTTTAGTTCACGGGAATATGTTGTGTCTGGTGCCGCGCATGTACAGTTAGTGTTTCCCCTACAGGACATATATTGCATGTACTAATCATGTATGTAGAGCATTGTTATCCAGGAATGGTGTGGTCTGCTGGCATAATCCTCCGGAGGTTAGCAGTACATCCTGGATCGAATAACACAAGTGAGTGTGATAGATAGCCCGGTCAGCCGTTGGCCTTGGGCCCATTCAACTGCGTCCTCAACATCCAGCAGACATGGCCCATTGTGTTTGTCTGTGTTGAAAAGTGTATGTGGATGTTATCCCAGTAAGGTCAGACATGTATCCAACCTCAGCATCATACATAGGTCGCAGTAAATTGAACATGACAAAAAGGACTAACAACGAGTGCGATGCCCTGTCGTTGCTGTCCGAGTGCTGTATCGACCGTGGTATCAGTTCAAGTGCCTCCACTAGGACATGTCCAATGATACAGAACTGAACGACTGTGTTGAAGGTTTCCTCTGGGAAAACACACTATCAGTGAAAACTAACTACCATGCGAGACTGACATACACCATGTTACACTGATTTACAATAAAATGTACACGTGTAGATTCTACACACATACCCACACACACACACATGTTGGAAGTGACTACTAACACTAGCTTAATGTAACAGTTGAACAGACGGTACAAATCAATGTGGTATTCTACAATTAAGGATGACCAATATAAGAACACTGTGCCATAATTCATCTGGGAACACACACACACCCATATTTGGACACGCATATAGTCAATGCAAGTTTAGTTTGTGTTCATAGACATACTTTGTGATCAACGTTCCACACAGTGTTGTCATGCAAACACAAAGACGCATTTCCAGATGTGCAGAGACAGAACAACATGTAAGCTCAATATTACAAGCACCATCATACAGTATGTGTGAGCAGTCAAGGAGAAACCGTTAGCAAGTTATATGTATTTGTGGACAATACAATAATGGGCCAAGTTATAGTTTAACACTGAGCACAGTGTTATATGAGTCAAACGGGCTGCAATATAAATGGTATCGCAGATAGAAAGCTGCTACTGCATGTGTATAAGATACCATAATGACTCAAGTTCCCTGAGCCGATGGACCATTATCGTGATGGCTCGGGAACACACGGCAATACCAGACGTCTTCTGAGGACACCGTGAACGGACGAGGGCGAATATGACTGACGAGAGCTATCAGGCTGAATATCCTTTTTGGCTGTATCCTTTTGTAATCTGATGCAAATGTTAACTGCTTCGTTTTGGATTGCGTTACAGGTTAGTAGATTGAGCAGAACGCAGATTCCGGGATGATAACTGAGCCAAGCGGATAGATATGTTCCTTCGAGTAGCACACCCCTACCTTTTATAGAGTTGGGGGGAGTGTAGTGTTTCTCGTTACAGGTACCTGAGCTATCTGCACAGGAAGTGGACTCGTCGAGCCTATGACGTAGGCATTATGTGCGTATTCCATGTGCACCTGTGCATGTTGGCTATTCTGCCGGTGTTCCTTGTTGAAGATAGACGTCTCTCACCAGTACTAGAGAGTGTAAGTTGACTATAGTTTGCTTGCTGTACAAATGTTGTTCATATTGATCTGTGTGTCATTACAGACGCTGTTCCACCTGACATTCCCCCGTATGCAGTGGTATTCCCCGGTTTGTTGACCCAGTTATTTCCCCTGCAACCCTTGAATCTGTCTGGCGGCACACTGGACCCCAAGTATCAAGTAAGAGAATACTTTATTTCCTTCGTGTCCATTCTACCGTGGACTCTACAGGATCTACTTCAAGGTGTATGATCACGTGGTACTAACAACAACAACAAATACTGAAATTTCCAGAATCCATCTGATTCAAAGTACGTATTCTTTTATAGTGTCCTTATTACGTGACGGATTTTGATGAAATATGGTGCATCAAACGCGTCTTGTTAAGCTGCATTTGGTGGTCTCTATATTCTCGCCCAAACTTCTGTCGTTTTTGCGAGGAATCGATTTCCGTGTCTCAGACATAAGTCTGTGCCAAACTCGGTGGACCACTAAATGCAGCTCACGAAGACGCGTTTGCTGCGCCATATTTCATCAAGATCCGTTTCATATTAAGGAAAATATAAAATAATACTTTCAAGATTTCAACACTTTCAGTCACTGTTGTTGTTGTTGTTATAACCACGTGATCATGCACCTTGTACTTGGTTGCATAATCAGGCCATTAACAATTTACCATGAATGTCCATGTTGGGTCACAGTATACTACTATATCAAGATCTACGTGGTTACATACTCAGGCCAATCTGATAAAGGTCAATCTAAAATAAAGATGTAAGTTTTCCCCAAATAAATAGATTCCTACCTTTCTAGCCCAGTTCCAGTCCAAGTTTCTACGTCAAAACCCAATCACATAATGCCTCGTGAACGTGTGACTTACATTGATGTAATTCACACATTCACACCTAGCATTCAACCAGTCTAACACTCACATTTGACCATCAGTCAGATTGGTTAGTGAATGGTAATTGTCCACCCTGAACAATATCCTGTTACTAATAGCTCACCTTTACTGACACAATACAGTCAAATCTCATTATGGTCCAATACAGTAAAACCTCGACTAACATTTCTCCATGACATACAGAGGGGTCAGCGTGTAAGTGCACACACGAACGAACAACACGACAGTTTGGTTCCAACCTGTCGTGTTCGTTCGTGTGTGCACTTACACGCTGACCCCATTGTACATAGAAACTTTGAACTGTCACATCTACCATCACTCACACAATACACAATGGAAACTTGTTCAATGTGTAAAGTGTCAAACTATTGCACAGTCTATTATTAGAAGTACATCTGTCTTACTTGTATTTCCTGACATAAAGCCAAGTAGACACCAGTGACAATACACTCAGATAACTTCGTACATGTCACTGGGTGACGTGTGTGCGCGGGTTACTATTGAGCTACACTGGTCGCAAACTTTGTACTGAAAGCATGTCCGCATTCTTTTGACTGAAGTACACATTATATGTATCTATTATGAATGGTAAGACGTCACCTGATATGTACATGTAGAATACAATAATAGCAGATTTACAAAAAAAGCATATACATTTTGTTAAACTCGGCTCAGAAGCGGTAGTAATTTCTCGGTGAGATTCGGAATTCCTATACAATCGTTTGCGCTAATCTTGTCAGTGTTTCTTGATTACAAAACTACTTGAATAGTGAGTTTTAATAAGTGACGTTTCTGTAGCCGATTTCATCAAAATTGCAAAGTATACTTATCTAGCAAAGTATACTTTGAGGGAGTAATCATTTATTTTTCCGAACTGCATTATTTCATACAGAACTAATTATTGCATATATTTTATGATTAAAACTAAGCAGAAATATTATACTGAATGTATTACATTATCACAGCCAATATGGCTGTGATAATGTAATAAATTCAGTATAATAAAAATTTATCCTAAAATTGAAAATTTCTCCCTCAAAGTATACTTTGCTAGGAAAGTATACTTTGCAATGTTGGTGAAATAGGCTATTGATCTGATTGCATTCTCGTCTGATTCATGATTCCTTGTTGGAAGTACAACACGTGTTTCACGGACTTAATGGTGTGCCGATAAGGTATGGTTGCAAAACTACGGTGTTCGTCTTAGAAAGGTTTCAGACCTAGGGCCCGTTTCACTAAACTTCATACGGCTAAAATGTTCATACGTGCATATTTAGAATAGTCTGTAAATTTCAATTAATGGATTTACCTTTATTGAGCATAGGCTGCATATGCAGCCTATGCTCAATAAATGTACATCCAATAATTGTTAACAAAGAATACATTGTTAATGTAAAATTTACAGACTATCATAATTTTGCACTTACCAACATTTCAGTCGTACGAATTTTAGTGAAATGGCCCCCTGGGACCCGTTTCCCTAAACTTCGTACGACTAAGAAGTTCGTAAGTGCAAAATTAAATCCATAATAACATTTGTTCTGATCTGCGATTTAGGAAAATATTTCGTGGATGTGCAACATTTGACATGAACGCGTAGGTACAAAATTGGAGCATTAGTGAAAGACATTAATGTGGAAAGAATATTTATAGAAATATTCGTATGAACATTTTTATCGTACGAAGTTTAGTGGAACGGGTCCCAGGTGCAACTCATAGGTTGTGATCACACGCGGGGTGTTTCATTGATAGAATAGTGAATACTAAAGGGTTCAGATCCTGACCAGACTGTGCGGATGCACAGGTGGATCTGAATATATACTGGTCGCAAAGCCCCATTTCTCCAGTAACAGCAACATAAGAGTTGGAAACGCTGAGCACAATTGTGCATAAATGAAAGTTCAGTAAACCATAGATATGTGTTTAATGAATTGGACAATTGGTCTCAGCGTGTGATGCGTCACTGCTGACTGCGTAAATCTTGCCCGGATGTCAACCTATCCAAATACATATTGGCAATCGCAACTTGCAAGCAGGTTGATTGGCTGAGCCTGAGTTGTATCACAGCTTATGGGGTTTGTGACCAGCGTAGCTTCTGATCGAATAGCACACTCATGTAGCCTGGTAACGATATATATTACATGGCGGATGTTTTTATTGGTGGAATGGCGAACAGTGCAGATCCTGATCAGACTGTGCGGATGCACAGGCTGATCTGGATCTACACTGGTCGCAAAAGTCATAAGCATGTAGCTTGATAGCTGTCTATGTTGTTTGTTAGAAGCATGACGTCTGTTTCATTGATGGAATGGCGAACAGTGCAGATCCTGATCAGACTGTGCGGATGCACAGGCTGATCAGGATCTAAAATGGTCGCGAAAACCCATAACCCCATTTAGTCAGTCACATATACATTTAAGCCATGACAGATAATGAATATGTTACAAGGGCGTCGTCAGGGGTGGGGGTGTTTCAGGGGGTTCGTACGACCCCCCCCCCCCCCCCCCTTTTTTGAGCCAACCACATGATTTTTTGAAATTAAAAATGGCAAAAATAGAAAATTATTTTTGCTCATATCTCCATTTGTGAGACTCTTATAGGTTAAATTTCATCATCGAATAGTTGAATGACTTTCTGTTTTATATTGCGCTTTATAATATGATTTATTTTATTTTCGAACCCCCCTTCTGAAAAGCTGGCAACGCCCCTGTGTTATAAGTAATACATGCACGTGATACTTGTACATACAAACGGGATTCGATATCAAGCTGTTACGAATTATTTTCCTGAACAATTTCATTTTGTTATGCGATGTGACTACGGTAGGGTGAGACTTTTGCATATTGTGACGTGAGCAAGTTAATTTAGCACAAAATATTTCAAAAACATTTTTATATCGCCAAGACGAAAACGAGAGAGATATTCCCTTCAAGTATGACGCTTCTAGGAAAGTCAACGTCTAATTTGCATAACGTATGAATAATTGTAAGCGCATTCACAAAATGACACTGAATAGCAGGCACTGTACTTACTGAAAGAGAGGGTCACATGATGATTGCGACCAGCATAGACCCTGATCAGCCTGCGCATCCGCGCAGTCTGATCAGGGTCCATGCTGTTCGCAATTCTGGAATAGAAATGTCCTTTCCACCCTGCGATAAACGCACCCGTATTTGAACACGACAAGAAACAATTGATATTGGACGGAATCTATGTTGAGCAAAATGTCTCAAATTTCATAATTCGACAGGCTGTGGTCCCGTTATGAAAAAACAAGAACTGGCATCGTTAAACGAAGCTAATCCCCTCGCTGGCAGCCTTAGTAAGAAAATCAAGTCATCAGTGACCTTGAACTTGGGCGGTCAGACGTGGGTCCTATGCAAACAAAGCAGCATACATAGACACACATTATGGCCAAATATTATCAAAATCGTGAAGCTGTTTGATTTATTGAAAACAATATTTTGTATTGACACTTTTGCCTTACAAACAAAGTAAACATAGGTCCTCAGTCACCTTGGCCTTGGGCGGTCGGACGTGGGTCGTATGCAAAACAAAACACCATCCCTTGACACACATTGGACAAAAACGCCTGAACATTCAAAGATCGCCACGGGACAGACCAAGCTTAGGTGTAGATACCATACCATGACTCGCGTGGCGTTAACCGGAAGGTTGCGAGTTCGGGCATCCCATCTGACAGAAGTGTATTTTTTTATATAATAATCATTAAAATTGTATTTTTATCAGTTTTAGTTTAATTAGTTTATGTTTTGGTAGGTAAAAAGTCAATAAATAGCGGTTTTATTTTCTATCCGCACCCTCTTTTTCGGAACCGTCCAACCGTACACATTTGGTCCACCGATTTGTTGTCCATCTATAGTGGCTAGTTCTAATCTATCGCTGAACAATACAACTCACCTATAAAATAATAATAAAAATATGTGAGTGTACATGTGCAGCTCACAGATGCAACCACTACATGTAATATGCAGCCGTGAATATGGGGTTTGCGGCCAGTGTAGACAGATCAACATGAGCATCCGCTGTAAATGTTTGTTCTAGTGCACCTCGGTGCCTGTTGAAGTCTCTGCGATCATGTATATTTTACGTGGTAAATAAAAGTCATATGTTCTCATCGATGAAATAAACAACTTCCGGTGAAAATACGACTACTTCCGCTATCTATATTCATAGTCTGTATTCAGAAAGAAAACAGCGCAAATAGGCTGCAAATACACATTCATTACCGTATACAGTCTAAACAAACTGCTAATTTCCATGGAGCGGTATATAATAAATATAATATTCATATTTTTGCAACGAATATGACATATATGTTTATCTCGTGGTGTGAAATGTCCATATTTCACGCGTGCCAAACGGCACTCGTGAAATATGGACATTTCACACCACACGATGAACATATGTCATATATGTTGCAAAAACATGAATATCCTCTATGTATGCACAGTATAGTCCTTCGCAATATAACAAGACTGGAAAACCGCATGTAAATATTCCACGTATATCACATGTTATAGAGGTTTTACTTTCTGAATAATTTATGCAAATGAACTGTGACGTCACAGTAAGTGAATTTAAATAATGAAACTTGCGACATGTCTATGGGGATTTAACATGGGGATCTTTTTTTTTTAAATTAACTTTTGTTTTCTTAGCTAGATCATTTCCAAGTTATCTGGCCGGGTTTCACAAAGGGGACATAGAAATATGTTTTACTTTCGCGTGCGCACGCAATAGGTTTTGCGTGCGCACGCGATAGGGTTTTGCGTGCGCACGCGATAGGGTTTTGCGTGCGCACGCGATAGGGTTTTGCGTGCGCACGCGATAGCTTTTACGTGAGCAAAACCTATCGCGTGCGCGCGCAAAACCTATCGTGTGCGCACGCAAAACCTATCGTGTGCGCACGCAAAACCTATTGCGTGCGCACGCGAAAGTAAAAATTATTTGCATGTCCCCTCTGTGCCATCGTAGGTTTCTGAGACATATTCCATTTTCTTTTTTCGTTTTTTAACTCCTTCCACTCATGCACCTCCTTTTCCCCCATGATAAATTCCAATAGACAACTCATTTTTTCGCAATAAAATCAATATTTTACCAAATTTCATGAAAGAAAAAGAAGGCTCATTCTCAAATTATGATAAAATGTAATATTATCGAAAACAAATAATTGAATTCTTTATATGGCCATTTTGTGAAACAGACAGTTGTATATTATTAGTTTTTCGGTCTCCTTTGTACGGATCCCAGCAGGGAACTTAGAATTCTTTTTTTTATTAATTCGTCCCCACGAAACACAAATTCGTTCCCTCAATTTAACAATTCGTTCCCACGAATTAACAATATGTTCCCACGAATTAATAATTCGTTCCCTCAATTTAACAATTTTTTCCCACGAAATAACAATTCGTTCCCACGGGAACGAATTGTCAATTCGTGGGAATGAATTGTTATATGGTGGGAACGAATTTTTAATTCGATGGAACGAGTTGTTAAATTGAGGGAACGAATTGTCATTTCGTGGGAACGAAATGTTAATTTGAGGGATCTAATTGTTAATTCGAGGGAACGAATTGTTATATCATGGGAACGAATTGTTAATTCGAGGGAACGAATTGCTAAATTGAGGTAACGAATTAATATAAAAAATGCATGTCCCTCGCGGGGCTCCGTACTTTGGTACATTTGTAAACTATTTCTAGTTTACCACCAGCGTAGTCCCAGAATTAGCGCAGTCTGTAGACTATTTCACCAACATTGAAAAGTATACTTTTCTAGCAAAGTATACTTTGAGGGAGAAATTTTCAATTTAAGAATACATTTATTATATTTTATTATACTGCATTTATTACATTATCACAGCCATTTTGGCTGTGATAATGTAATACATTCAGTATAATAAGTCTGCATACTTTTAATCATCAAATATATGCAGTTGTTAGTTCTATATGAAATAATGCATTTCAGGAAAAATAAATGATTACTCCCTCAAAGTATACTTTGCTAGAAAAGTATACTTAGCAATGTTGGTGAAATCGGCTACTGATCTGCCCCTTCATTGACCTTTTCAAAATTCCAAATGCCTTCAACAAAATGTCTCTCAGTTCAGGTTTCATGATTGTGCTAGAAGACAAGCGCTACTCTAGTACGGGGGCCCATTTCACTAAACCTCGTACGATTAAGAAGTCCGTACGTATAAAACTAAAATGCAGTTCGCATCAGCAGCTGATTTGGGGAAATCGTTGATGGATTTATTCCGATTTAGCGACCCGTACATGCAGGAGGAAAATGACAGCAACGGACCACGTTGATGTATGAAGTGAATTTATCTTCGCACGAACATACATGTAAAAAGCGTACGAAGTTTAGAGAAAACTGGCCCCTGATTGCCGTCTAAATTAGACCACTTTCCCCATGAAGGGTCATATATAAGTGTACTGGTCCAAGTGGCATCATGATCGGAGACACATTCCTAATTGTGGTTATGACTGGTTAAATGTGTTGTTTTTTTGGGTTTTTTGGTTTACCGATCTGCACTGTTCGCCATTCCATAAATGAAACACCGTCATGACTCTAGCAAGCAATATAGATCGGTATCATGCTAGTCTAAACGATTATGCTGTTTGATCAGGAACTACATGTACACTTGCCACAATTTCCATACGCCCCAAATAAGACACAAACCAACCCACCCGCTTTTACTATTTGTCACATTTATGCACCCTGTATACGACATCACTGTGTTTTAGCTCATACGTTCAAATGTATGTATGCACTGCATGTTTCTGCCGCCATGCGGTTATAGCGAATTAGTGCCATTACATAATCAATTTATTTATGTAAATCTCAACAATAATTATATGAACAAAGTTCATTACCAATAGACAAGGTCACCAACATGAAAACAATGAGGAGAAATGGGGCTAATGTAATGGTTTTGCGGCCTGGGTAGATCGACATTCCGTTCCCGCCTTCCAGCAGTCGACAACATTCCGATCCCGCCCTACAGCAGACGACAACATTCAGCTCCCGCCTTCCAGCAGACGACAACATTCCGTTCCCGCCTTCCAGCAGCCGACAACATTCCGATCACGACCTACAGCAGACTGCAACATTCCGTTCCCGCCTTCCAGCAGTCGACAACATTCCGTTACCCGCCTTGTATCAGTAGACAAAATTCCGATCACGCCCTACTGCAGACGACAACATTCCGTTCCCGCCTTCCATCAGTCTACAACATTCTGATCCCGCCCTACAGCAGACGACAACATTCCGCTCCCGCCTTACAGCAGTCGACAACATTCCGTACCCGCCTTGCAGCAGTCGACAACATTCCGTTCCCGCCTTCCGGAAGTAGACAACATTCCGATCACGCCCTAAAGCAGACGACAACATTCCGTTCCCGCCTTCCAGCAGTCGACAACATTCTGATCCCGCCCTACAGCAGACGACAACATTCCGCTCCCGCCTTCCAGCAGTCGACAACATTCCGTTCCCGCCTTCCAGCAGTCGACAACATTCCGATCACGCCCTACAGCAGACGACAACATTCCGATCCCGCCCTACAGCACCCGACAACATTCCGTACCCACCTTCCAGCAGACGACAACATTCCGTTACCGCCTTCCTACAGTCGACAACAATCCTTTCCCGCCTTCCAGCAGTCAACAACATTCCGTTCCCGCCTGCCAGCAGACAACATTCAGTTCCCGCCTTCCAGTCGACGACAACATTCCGTTCCCACCTTCCAACAGACAACAACATTCCGCTCCCGCCTTCGAGCAGACGACAACGTTCTTTTCCCGCCTTGCAGCAGTTCCATTTACATTTTTAAAATACACCGATGATAAAAATGATGTACAAACTGTCAAGGTCATTACCAAGGTCAGGAATGATCGAGACAAATTGTCTCCCCTATTATCATAAGAACCAAGTATACTTCAATTGTTATGACGTTATGGCCAATATAGCTTGATCTGACGAACGAAAGTGGTAACAATGCAGTTGAAGTGCAAGGGATAGGCTAGAGTAGATAAGTACACGTAGTCACTTAATCATTTATAATGTACACTATATTACATGGGGAACACACAGGAATACATGATACATTGATATGCGAACATCACTGTACTGTGCATGATACTATTCAATTACTACAAGGTTGTAAGCCAATCGACTGTTATACTTTAACGCAACTTAAAAGCTATAGACGAATAACCTCGGTATGTGGTATCACAATGGTCCCGTAGTGGACAATAGTATGAATGCACAAGTACTTTGATGATCGCTAATCAAAGTGAAATAACATACAAGTATAACATGGCAGAACGAACATTGGAGGACAAATGACAATCATCTGAGCTACCCCAGTGCTGGCGTATCTCAATAGATAGTGGTAATAACTGAGTATCAAGGTCCCAAGGTCTACCTCACCCGCAGTATGAGTCCTAGTCAACAATATGGCTATAATCCAACTTCAAGTGGATTAATCCATAAACAATATATGTAGTCTTACTACAATCCTTTAGCCATGATATGCCATGATAGGAGTATTACCATACACTATCAAAGTATACATATGTATTGCCTATGCAATATATTTCCAAAGTATGAATGTCAAAGTCAAAGCTGGATGTGGTTACATCACATGATAGTCAATAACGATAATGTTCCGGAAGCTGGTACCGGAAGTAAAGTTCCAAAGGTAGTATTATTTCCGGAAATGGTGGACCAGATGTAAAGTTCCTATGGCATCACTCGACTGTAGTAACCCGGATGTGGTGGACCGGATGTAAAGTATCCATGGTGAATCAATGGGTTGTAATACCGGAAGTGGTAGACCGGATGTAAAGTTCCGATATAATACAAAGATGGCGATTACCACGTTGGCTAAGACGCCGGGAAAAAGTTTCACTTAGGTGACATTCAACTCGGTGGTAGTATAAGGACATGATATGTGTGTATGGCGTTTCACTTCACTAATCTATGGCTGTGACTGTCTGCTGAACGCGATGTAGCTATCACACACTGCTCTATACAGGCCTGTACCCGGAGCTGCTACACACACTGCGCCAGACAGACGTACGGACACTCGGATGACCTGATACTCTGCACTGATTGGGGTCTGCCCTCAACGAGTGGACCAAAACGTCCAATGTCGCCCGCTGGAGCGATCTCAAGAGGCTACAAAAATGAAATGAGTCTCCAATTACTGGACGAATACGCACAGACAGACAAACAGGATGCACAACGGACTAAAACGGGAATCGAACAACGGCAAATCACAGCCGAAATAAAATGTTGTAGGTACATACCAAAATCCTCCGTGTCATTGGTGAATACAGTACTATCCTTCTGTTACCAGAAAATATGTGTCCCACCAACACATAGCGAGACATCGCTTATATATGCACCAATGAAACCATGCACGGAAAAATGAATATGCCTACCCCTCGTTCGACATCTCACATACATACTACAAAACCATGGCTTTTGCCATGTCACCCGTGGGTTATATTTGGCATAAATATATGTTCCCACGCCATAAATTCAACCAAACTAGTGTACAGCCCTCGCGGAATAAATACCATCCAACATGGTATATCCCACACTACCCTAAATCTGCACACTATAGACCCAGATCTCATAATCCGAAATCTACTCGACTGGTCTCGACAATGCGAAGGTCGCTTTTTGGCCCCGCCAAACCCCTCCATAACGGTCCTACGGCTATACACTCAAATGAGAGTGTAGCACATACATACTCAAATATCGTGGTCATTTACGGAAATATCACGACACAAAGCATCACCAGTATGGGATCTGATATATCCGTGTTGGCCAGTACCAGGCTATGCTGAAACACTAACCCGTAGCATACATAACAGGGCAGACCATGGTATGGTCTGCGCTATATACTGGCTTCACCTACATAAGGTCCCTTATCTGGTGAACAACTGACACGCGGACAAACTCGGCTGGCACGGATAGTGGACATCCGTAATACTAAAAGGGGTATTTTCCCTAGCGAAACCAGCACACGCAGTCAACGAGTTCTCTACCACACACATGCAGAGTCTGTGGCAACTATGACGTCACATCAGTAAAACATTGCTCCTAAAATGGACGTGTATTTAAATCCGCAAAAAGGACACGCATAAACGTATTTCCACCAATACAACATAAGCCCCGTTATTACACGCACATTGTACATAGGAAATGTACATGCTAAATCACAGGTATGTAAAAATCACAGGTGTGTGAAATCACAGGTATGTGGAATCACAGGTATGTGAAATCAATAATACGCACAACAATACAAAACAGTACCACACATCACAAATATACAATTATACGGAATCCAGAATGTACAAGAATGCACGTGTCACGCGACACAAACGATAAGCAATCGTTCGCTTCCGGAACCAGTAATAAATCTAGGCTGTAGACGGAGACAGAACAAATAAAACAGGAATCATTGCCTCCCACCTTCCATCAGACAACATTCATGTTCCCGAATTCCAGCAGACGACAGCATTCATGTTCCCAGCCTTTCCGTTGACGACAACATGCATGATCCCGCCTTCCAGCAGACGACAGCATTCGTGTTGCCGCCTTCCAGCAGACGACAACATTCATGATCCCGCCTTCCAGCAGACGACAGCATTCATGATCCCGCCTTCCAGCAGACGACAACATTCATGATCCCGCCTTCCAGCAGACGACAACATTCATGATCCCGCCTTCCAGCAGACGACAGCATTCATGATCCCGCCTTCCAACAGACGACAACATTCCTTCCAACAGACGACAACAGTCATGTCGCCGCCGTTCACGCGTTAACGAGCATCAGTTGTCAGATATCTATTTCCTGGATAGACAAGACAGTCGCATACAATTGTATTGATTGCACGGTTTGCACGGACGCCCTGTGATGTCCCCTGTGATGTCGCCCTGTGATGTCCACTGTAGTATGGCTCCTTTTCACGCGACGGTCGTTACATTGTTCACATGGTTACATATAATTACTCCTGTACATATATGTCAGTCATATATACAATATAGGCTACTATATGAGTGATGATTTAATATGATATTTAGTAAATGAGTTTATTCATTTCAGAATAAACGAGGCGAAATCAGTCAACGAGTTTAATAAATATCATATTAAATCAGCATTAAGGATAAGATCATATTCATTGCATACATACAATATCATGTACTGAGGATGCGATGTTCGCCTAAATGTATCGTATTTCTATAGCGGGTTCATGTAGATACAATGTAATTAATACACTAGTGACTGATAACGTTTAATTCAATTGTGTTATTACCGGCACATTCCCATTTAATGGCATAACACTTTTAATTACCTTGTAGATGGCAGTGTGTGATATGACGACTTCAAGCGTATAACCCGTTCTTCATCACGCCATTGCTGACGTCATCTTCGGGGCGACCACTCGTGAGAAACAGCCATAATTTGCGGTGGACGTCACGGGAGATCAGTAGGGAATTCTTCAAGATCGACCACGACGGTAACCAATAATGACGGACGCTTGACGTTGATTACTTAGACGGTATAGAAGCTCTCTAATAGTAACACGTGGATGTAACATATTACAATTCAATTATTGTCTGATCGTTTGGTGGTGGTCATAATATTACATTTCCATTATTGTCTGGTCGGTTGCCCTCTGTGACTTATGTGTTTATACTGGAGGCATAATTAACCGGTAACCGGTTGTCACAGGAAAATTCTCCCCTGAATAATCTCACCCCCCCCCCCCCTCCGCGGGGGAAGAGGAAGATTTCAGGGACGAGCCTGGAAATATTCCCCCCCTCGTGGGAATAAATTTCCCAAAGAATTCTCCCCCCCCCCCCCAAAAAAAAAAGTTTGTTTTTGAATGCTACAAAGCAGAATTATGTTCACCCAAACATGTCCACATAGGCTATGTATGCATTTGGTAGTATAAGAAATGGGAATAATAAAAATCACTCCATCACAACCCACCCAATCTACCATATGCAATAGTGTAGTCCCCTTGATAGACAAGAATATCACGCAAGTTTGGGGGAATATTTCGATCAAGTGAAAATGTTTGTGTAGAAACAGTTAGCAGTGCAGCATATTGGCGGGGGGGGAGGGGGGGGATTTTCCTCGGATATATCCCCCCCAACCATCTACCATATGCATAGCGGATGTGAATGCCTCTTTGTAGGACAAGAATTAACCCCCCCCCCCTCCCTCATGATTTTGGAATTAATGTATGTTGGTGTAGAAAATTGCATTGACATGTATAGTGGAAGGGGGTGGGGAGAATTTTCCTAGGAATTATCCCCCCCCCCCATACCAAATACATATGCATAGCGGATGTTGGATGTCTCTTTGCAGACAAGAAGTAACACACGATTGGGGGAGTATTTTCAGATGAAATAATGTATGTTGGTGTAGAACAGATAGCATTTGGATGTATTGAGGGAGGGGGGAGATTTTCCTAGGAAATTTCCCCCCCCCAACCAACTAATCCATATTGCATAGGGGATGTAGATGTCTCTTTGTAGACAAGAAAAGACACACGATTGGGGGAGTATTTCTGATGAAAATAATGCTATGTTTCGTTGTAGAACATATAGCATGTGGCTTATATTGGTGGGGGGGGAGAATTTCTAGGGAATATTTCCCCCCCCCCCCCCAACCATTCTAGCCTATGCATAGCGTATGTGAATGTCTCTTTGTTAGACAAGAATAACACCCCCTCCCTCATGATGAAATAATGACGATTGTGTATGTTGGTGTAAGAACAGATGCATTTGGCATTGTATTGAGGAGGGGGGGGGGGGGGTGAGGGGGAGAGTTTCCTAGGAATGTCTCCGCCCCCCCCCCCCCCACCCCCCCCCCCCAACTAACTACCATATGCATAGTGGAAGTGGATGTTCTTTGTAGACAGAATAACCCACGATTGATGGAGTATTTCTGATGAATTAATGTATGTGGTGTAGAAAAAAAAACAAGGTAGATGTGGCATGTATTGGTGCGAAAGGTGTTCCCCCCCCCCCCCTTTTGGGGGGGGGGGGTGGAGGGGGGGGGGGTGGTGTGTTGGTGGGGCGCGCGTTTTGGTCGGGGGGGGGGGGTGGGGGGGGGGATTATTTCCTAGGAAAAATCTCCACCCCCCCCTCCCCCCCCTAAATACATGCCAAATGCTATATGTTCTCACCCAACATACTTTATTTCATCAGAAAATTATCCCCCAATCGAGAGTTATTCTTGTCTACAAAGTGACATCCACTTCTGCTATGCATTATGGTACATGGTGGGGTGGGGGGGGGGGACTTATTTCATAGAAAATCTCCCCCCACCACAATATCATGGCACTGCTGTCTGTTCTACACAACTTACATTTATTTTGTTTCTCAGAAATACTCCCCAATCGTGGGCTATTCTTGTCTACAATGAGATGTCCACATCCACTATGCATATGGTAGATGGTTGGTGGGGGAATATTTACTAGGAAATCTCCCCCCTCTCTAAATACATGCCAAATGCTTATCCGTTTTACATCAACATACATTTTTCATTTCATCGAAATACTCCCCAATCGGTAGGCTATTTTGTCTACAAAGTGACATTCACATCCGCTTTGGCATATGGGTAGCTTGGCTTGGGGGGGGGGGACAGGACATTTCCTAGGAAAATCTCCCCCCCCCCATCCCTCTTTACATTGCCAAATGCTATCTGTTCTACACCAACATACATTTCATCAGAAATGACTCCGCAATCACCTGCTTATTCTTCCCTGCACAAAGAGACAATCTATCCACTTAGCATTTTGGTTGATGGTGGGGGGGATATTTTCCTAGGATAAAATCTCCCCCCCCCCCCCACCATTACATGGCAAATGCCTGTTTTGTTCTACACCATCTTACATTATTTTGTTTCAATCTGAAATTACTCCCCCAATTCTACAAAGAGATGTCCTCGTCCACTATGCATATGGTAGATGGTGGCGGGTGGAATATTTCCTAGGTAAAATCTCCCCCACCTCCCTATATACATGCCATAATGCTTTCCGTTTTTACACCAACATTTACATTTCATTTCTTCAGAAAAACTCCCCAATCGTAGGCTATTCTTGTCTACAAGAGACATTCACATCCGCTATGATTGGTAGATGTTGGCGGGGGGGGGACCAATTCTAGGGAAAATCTCCCCCCCCCTCCCTCAATACATGCCAAATTCTATCCGTTCTACACCAAAATAATTATGTTCATTCTTGAGTGAGGGTGGTTATTACTTGTCTACTGGTGGGGGGGGGGGTGATTTTCCTAGGAAATATCCCCCCCCCCCCAAACTTACCATATGCATTGCGGATGTGGATGTCTCTTGGTAGACAAGCATACCCACGATTGGGGCCAGTATTCTGATGAAATAAATGCATGTTGGTGTTAGTACAGATAGCATGTGGTAATGTTATTTTGATGGGGGGGGGGCGAGATATGGAAATATCAACCGTATATTATATGCATAGCGATGTGCAATCACGTTGTTTATCAGAATCACACTGTACCCACATGCAATAAGATTGATTCTGCCATTCACAATACATTATGTATGTGAATGCACAGGCATATTGCATGCGAATCTACGATTTTTTCAATATTCGGGACATTCGCAGAGACGATTACACAGTGAATATTTATCAGTATATTATTATGTATATATCTTGTTCCATGATATTACGATGGCTACTCGCCGTCGATACGATTGTTGTTCTAACCGACTTACACGACACCCAATGTGACATCTACAAAGAGACATCCACATCCGCTATGCATATGGTACATGGTGGGGGGGATATTTCCTAGGAAAATCTCCCCCCCACCACACCAATACATGGCACATGCTGTCTGTTCTACACCAACATACATTATTTTGTTTCTTCAGAAATACTCCCCCAATTGTGGGCTATTCTTGTCTACAAAGAGATGTCCACGTCCACTATGCATATGGTAGATGGTGGCGGGGGGGAATATTTCCTAGGAAAATCTCCCCCCCCCCTCCCTCAATACATGCCAAATGCTATCTGTTCTACACCAACATACATTTCATCAGAAATGCTCCCGCAATCACCTGCTATTCTTCGCTGCAAAGAGACAATCACATCCACTTTGCATATGGTAGATGGTGGGGGGGGATATTTCCTAGGAAAATCTCACCCCCCCCCCCCACCAATACATGGCACATGCTGTCTGTTCTACACCAACATACATTATTTTGTTTCATCAGAAATACTCCCCCAATCTACAAAGAGATGTCCACGTCCACTATGCATATGGTAGATGGTGGCGGGGGGAATATTTCCTAGGAAAATCTCCCCCCCCCCTCCCCTAAATACATGCCAAATGCTATCCGTTTTACACCAAAATACATTTCATCAGAAATACTCCCCCCAATCGTAGGCTATTCTTGTCTACAAAGAGACATTCACATCCGCTATGCATATGGAGGATGGTTGGGGGGGGGACATTTCCTAGGAAAATCTCCCCCCCCCTCCCTCAATACATGCCAAATGCTATCTGTTCTACACCAACATACATTATTTCATCATGAGGGAGGGGGGTTATTCTTGTCTACAAAGAGACATCCACATCCGCTATGCATATGGTAGTTAGTTGGTGGGGGGATATTTCCTAGGAAAATCTCCCCCCCCCCTCCCTCAATACATGCCAAATGCTGTCTGTTATACACCAACATACATTATTTGATCATGAGGGAGGGGGGGTTATTCTTGTCTACAAAGAGACATTCACATCCGCTATGCATATGGTAGATGGTTTGGGGGGAATATTTCCTAGGAAAATCTCCCTTCCCCACCAATACATGCCACATGCCAACATACACCAACATACATTTCATCAGAAATACTCCCGCAATCACCTGTTATTCTTCGCTACAAAGAGACAATCACATCCACTTTGCATATGGTAGATGGTGGGGGGGATATTTCCTAGGAAAATCTCCCCCCCCCCCCACCAATACATGGCACATGCTGTCTGTTCTACACCAACATACATTATTTTGTTTCATCAGACATACTCCCCCAATCGTGGGTTATTCTTGTCTACAAAGAGACGTCCATATCCACTATGCATATGGGAGATGGTGGCGGGGGGGGGAATATTTCCTAGGAAAATCTCCCCCCCCCCCCCACCAATACATGCCACATGCTATCTCTTCACCAACTTTCATTTCATTTCATCAGAAATACTCCCCCAATCACATGCTATTCTTCTCCTTCTCTACAAAGAGACATTCACATCCACTTTGCATATGGTAGATGGTGGGGGTGGATATTTCCTAGGAAAATCCCCCCCACCAATAAATGGCACATGCTATCTGTTCTACACCAACATACATTATTTCATTTCATCAGAAATACTCCCCCAATCGTGGCTGTTCTTGTCTACAAAGAGACGTCCATATCCACTATGCATATGGTAGATGGTGGCGGGGGGGAATATTTCCTACGAAAATCTCCCACCCCCCACCAATACATGCCACATGCTTGCTGTTCTACACAGATATACTGTTTTTATTTTCTAGACCCACCCCCACCATGTGCTATACATTTATACCATCATATGCAGCTATGGTAGAGATTTAACCTAGAGAACTCTCTACCAGCCAACATACATAATAGTTATGGTACGGTAATGGGGAATTATTGCATATACCGGTAAATAGAATCTCTACCGCCCCACCACCACTATATTGTCTATGTATAGTATTATACTAACTTGGAAAGCTCTTTTATAGAAAATACTGCCTCGCCTATTTCACATACTTCTCCACAAGCAGACATACATTATGACTATGTTAGTTGGGTATACATGTAGGGATATTACGTCCTCTGTTACCAACAGACTGGTTCTAGCACGTGCATTTTATTTTGTATGCTCCTGAGCACAATATTAACAATGTATATGAAAATACATTAAAAGTTTTGTGGACAGTGTCTGTGAAGGTGATGATGTGGGGGGGGGGAGAATTTCCAGGCGGGGGGGGGGAATATTTCCTAGGCTTAAGCCTGGAATCGGGGGGGGGGGAGATTTCCAGGGGGGGAGATTGTTACACCGGCATCCCCGTGTTGCCCTGGTGTCATAGATACAAGTGCATTTACATTCGAACCCCTCTAAACCGGACACTCTGGAACATATAGATGTTTACCTTAGATGTGTTTCGCTGTTATGTATCTCCGTTTACAATAACTTTTCATGATTGCAAAACAGTAGAATGTGTCATAAAGTGCTCACATGTCGGATTTATAGTGGAACATATCCAAACCGGACACCCTGGGGACCTCCCAGGGTGTCCGGTTTGGAGAGGTTCCACTGTATATCCATATCCATTTTGCAGGCAGCGGAATAGTGAGCCTTCACGAGTATGAGCATTACTTCACGAAGGTAAGCACATATATAATCCATCTTAAACTACAGACTACGGTGTCTTAATATCTAGTTATATCTAGTTTCCTCCAGCTTATTGGCATTTACGACCAGTGTATTTCCAGATGAGCCTGCGATTCCAGGGTATACACCGTCCGTTATTGACGATTGTATAATCAGATATATTTAACTGCAGAGTCATAGACCACCGACGTGACCACATAACAACGTTTCTCAACATCATTGGGCAACCTCAATTCACAAATAAGCAGTTTGCTTGTCCGAGCCTGAGCTGCACCACAGTTCAGACTCAACCAATCAACCTGCTTGATTTAAAACGGAGTATTCAATTATTTTGAACTAAAACAATTAGTCATCTCTGTGTCAGACTGCGCATGCGTGCTAGTTGATCAGGAGCTACACTGATACAATATTGAGGAATATTGGCAAGATTAGCGCCGGCGGTTGTGTGTGAACACCAATGTTTATCTAACAACACCGTCATCTCTGTGTCAGACTGCGCATGCGTGCTAGTTGATCAGGAGCTACACTGGTACAATATTGAGGAATATTGGCAAGATTAGCGCCGGCGGTTGTGTGTGAACATCAATGTTTATCTAACAACACCGTCATCTCTGTGTCAGACTACGCATGCGTGCTAGTTGATCAGGAGCTACACTGGTAAAACAGAATTAACCCTTATACCGCTATCTTATTTTTTGTCGTCTGCTGTTTATTTTCTAGTTTCCATTTTATCATCAAAAACATGCTTTGACAGCACTTTAGAATAATTTACAACATGCTTTGACAGCACTTCAGAATCATTTCCACTGCAAATGATTCTGAAGTGCTGTCAACCCAAGTTTTTATTGGGAACTAAGGCAAGATGGAAAAGCAACAGCAGACGTCAATTGTTGTGAGTAGCGGTCTATGGGTTAACTAACTAAGTCTCATTGTCTCGTGCATATATGTACTGTCTGTTTCACGAAAGCTACCCAAATTTTACGGCTATATAAACAATTCAAAAACGATATATTTTTCGATAATATTAAATTAAATGAAAATTTAAGAATTAATTTCCCCATGTTAAATACCCATAAACATCTTCACAGAGTTACGATGTCTATGGGGATTTAACATGGGGACATTTTTAGAATTTCAGAAATACTTTTGTTTTCTTGGTGAAATCATTTCCAAGCTACATGTACATGTATCTACACTATAGCCAGGTTTCGGAGTCAATTTCCAATTTTTTTCGTTTTCTGGCTCCTCCCACAACTCCTCCATCTCCTTTTTCCCCATGTTAAATTCCCACAGACAAATAATTTTTTCATAATAAAGTCAATATTTGACCAAATTTCACGAAATAAAAAAATGGATCATTCTTAAATTTTGATAAAATTTAATATCGAAAACAATACTGTTTTTGCACTGTTTATATGGCCGTAAAATTTGGGCAGGTTTCGTGAAACAGACAGTAATCTACTACACGGCCAATGCACCAGGATGTGTCAGAATAACATCCGGGATTCTGGGAACTGAGCAGAACTTGAATTCACAGTAGAAATTCACACGCGCGCCGCCAGCTTACACGCATGTGGCTGTGGGTGAAGAAATTGGGTTAGTCACATAAAAACTGTCTTATACCGTATTTTAACCAATTTATAAATGACATATGTAATAACACATGGAGCCAATTTGATTGGCTGACCGCATCACCATAATTACGTATTCGTATTATGCGCCAACGTTATGTCAAATGATTAAAATGGAGACGTTTCAAATGTCGTCCGTAATGACGCTACAAAGCAATTATGTTTTGACATTTATGTTATCATGTTTTAACAATCATTAGAATCATCTGTGATCCATGAGTGATTCAGTAAACTTACTGCAATGTGCTCCCGTTTGGTAATATGACGTGTTTGTTATTTGATCAGAAGCTACACAAGTCAGAAATCGCCACAAAGTCGGCCCCCTTTTTGCCAGTCACAGTCACATTTAAGGAATAAAATCGTGGGCTGTTGCGTTTACTGATGGTGAAAAATACATTTGATATTTTTAAAGTACTTGGAGTTCGATTAGATTAGATTGTCGATTGTTAACGTCGCCACACCCGGGCGTACTACATGTATATGTTCATAACGGATAGAAAGATCAGTAGTCTATTTCACCAAAAAAAGAATACTTATCTTGTACACTTTAAAGGAGAATTTTTCAATTGAAAGATCAATTTATTATTTGTTATTATGCTGAATGTATTACAGTATCACAGCCATTACTGCTGTGATAATGTAATAAATTCAGTATCATAATTCTGGATACGTTCAATCATCATATATATGTAGTTGTTAGGTCTGTATGAAGTTTTGCATTTTGGGGAAAATAAATGATAACTCCCTCAATGTACACTTTGCTAGATAAGTATGCTTTGCGACTTTGGTGAAATATGCTACAGGCAAATACATAGAGAATACCAGGCTAGTGTCTTTTGATATTAAGTTTATCTAGGAAACGCGTAGGAATTCCGAGTTTTGCCGAGCCTGATAAACTTGATATCAAAATACACTAGCCTGGTATTCTATTTATCAGGTAACGTTTTATGCTTCAAAATGACCACATATGACGTCGTTATATATGGACAGAACGCGGACTTGTTTACGCTGCGTCATTACACTGACGTCATTCTGTAACTTAACGTGACGTCATCCGACCAATGGAACGTCAGTTTTCACTTCGTTTTAACCCGGATGTTTATATCAGGGCAATGCCTGATACAACAATATGTTATCAGTCAGTACGTATTCGGTCAATGCAGGGCAGGTTACCTGATAAATCACCGCCTACGTTAATCTTGACAACATCATGAACATTTCGGAACATCTATCGGCGATGCCAACTCGCGATCAAGAAATTTGATTAGCGAAGGCTATTTTGTGTGTGACCGTGATTGGAGAAATGCGGCTTATGTGATTTGCGACCAGTCGATCAAATAGCACACTCATATGGCGAGAAGCAACATTTCTAACCCGCTTCATACCTCCCGCGAGGGTAGCAATTTAACCCCATCCCTTTAATGTAATACACGGAAGAGTGATTTCTGCAATCGGTTATCCGGCGTGTTTGATATGTTAGCGATATAAAACTGTCAAAGCTGTATCAATAAATTATTAATAAAGAACATTAACATGCACAAATTAGTTATTTTACCGTGTCAATATGTTTATCTGACATTTACATTGCGAGATTTGCCCAAGGTTACCGCTTGGGCAACAAAGCTAAATTTGCTGTATATGTCTGTCGGAGTATGAATCAAGAAAAAAAGTTTATAGGAAACACAATGTCTAGGTTCACAAACTGACTACTCGACTAATGTATATCTTGTAAATTTGAAAGCTTCAATTCGTTATGTTGAATGTTGAACAACAACAAGAGACATATTGCTTACATGTTCTATTATTTTTGGCAATTTCCTAGTTCTACACATCAAAGATTATTTGGTATAAAATATACATTTAATAAATGTTGATCTACATACAACAGGTTTGGGTATGCACTTCGGTTGCTCACATGTTTTGAATTGGTCAAAGTGTAGATAACATATCAGAGGCGAATTATTGTAGTGTCCTTATTACGTAACTGATTTTGATGAAATATGGCGCATCAAACGCGTCTTGTATAAAGACGCGTTTGCTACGCCATATTTCATCAAAATCCGTTTCATATTAAGGAAAATATCAAATAATACTTACTTTGGAGTGGGCAAGATTTCAACACTTTCAGCCACTTCTATTGTTGTTATAACCACGTGATTATGCACCTTGATAAAAGTATGACGGGTGTTTCATTGATGGATTCCGAGCAATGCAGATCCTGATCAGACGGTGCGGATGCATAGGCTGATCTGGGTTTGCACTTGCCGCAAAACCCATAAGCGTCATTTCTCCGGTTACAGCCACATATGTGGTGCGAGTTAATACGTGTATCTGGGAACGCACCTGCATTTCGGTTATTTTTGTTTCCATTTCGTTCAAGGCTATGTTTTTTAGCAGTTTTCGTTCATTTATACAAGGACTGCCTTCTGATTGGTAGATTCCAATTTTGGATGATGTTGCTTACCGGATACAGGTGTGTATAAAACCAGCACTCCACTAGGATAAAATTATTTCTGGTACAATTGGCAAACTGTAGTTTATTTTGCCGAAATTGACGGTTGGATTCTAATATCTATCACACAGACGGCGATCCTTTGGGTGAGTCCAGATTATATTTCTTTATTTGTTTTCATTCACTCATACGGAGCCCCGCAGCGGACATGGATCTTTTTTTTATTAATTCGTTCCCACGAAATAACAATTCGTTCCCTCAATTTAACAATTCGTTCCTTCTAATTAAGAATTAGTTCCCACGATATAACAATTCGTTCCGACGAATTAACAATTCGTTCCCTCTGGAACGAATTGTTATTTCGTGGGAACGAATTGTTAAATTGAGGAACGAATTGTTAATTCGTGGGAACGATTGTTAAATTAAGGGAACGAATTGTTATTTCGAGGGAATGTATTTAATAAAAAATAAATGTATACGTCCCCTGCGGGGCTCCGTACAAAAATGTTTTCAATTACGCAAAATGTATATTTTCCTGCAGTATTTACACGTAGTTACGTCACGTATGACGATTATGAGGTCCGCCATGATTTTGTACGTACGAACATGTGCGATCTTTCATAAAAAATTATATTTGCGACATATTCCGTTATTTACGTCAACATTTGGTGAAATTTACATAGGAAATGCAGAATACTATTCTGAAAATCCCGTCAAGTTTCGACGTCATTTACAGAAAATTCACAGTTTCTGTAAATATATTTCATCTAAATGTTCTTATATGGCGAGTCTCAATTATGCAATTTACACATTCCACATCAATAAATTCCCAAATAGTAGAATTCAGACATTACTCAACTTGTGTAAATTGCAATGTCAGCCGGGAAACACATGCTTGTTGTATACATTTCAAGGTCAGACTTTTCTTTTTGTAATGCATTGTAAGTGATAGCTGTAATTTTATTAAAATTCACATTTAAAAAGGGACGCTGTGGCGTTTGAAATAATTACATATCGTGGTCATCAAAATAATGGCTGTGATTGGAGATGTGCGTCTGATCTGGATATACACTGGTCGCCATTCCGTCAATGAAACATACATCATGCTTTTAACAAGCAATACAGATCGTTATCGGGCTACATGGGATCAGGATCTGCAAATCCCATACGCCCCATTTCTCCAGTCACAGCCATGTATAATATGATCATGACTATGATAGGCTAGCACACACATGTAGCCAATAAGGTTAGACACCCCCAAATAGTTTTACTATACAATTTAACCGAATGCCATCCAATAAGGCCAGTCTCTCCTACTTTCACTATTCGTATGGATGTTGTGGGACCCACTTGTACATGACCTGCAGCCAGTCTGTACTGGTTCTGCATGAACTAAACAATAGGTTCACTTACTCCTAAGAAAGAAAAATCCAACCTTGTCATATCCTCCAATATTGTGTACATTTGTTGGCCACGGAAACTCCGTGTACATCAAGTGACCAACAGTTTCAGTGTTTTCTTTTAAATGCTACAAATATGCTGAAAACTGGTGTTAAAGGCACCCCAAAATGTTCCTCAAGTGAAACTGGGTAGTAATGGATCAAGATTTGCAAGCGAACGGTGTCTGTGACCTCAAAACACCCGCACTATTTTTTTATACCGGACTACTTTTGCATACACCCTGGGCGGTTTCGCACCATTTGGTGTCTTCTAACCTATAAGTGTACCAGTCCCACTACAACTCATTCTACAATATTCACTATTCAAAACTAGGTTCTATTCCTGGATACAGTACCAAGTTTGGAGCAAATATCTCAAATGGTTGTCACACAGCAGCTATGTAACTCCACCATATGACTGTCCACATTCTGCCTTAAATTGAACTTCTACAGAACTATGGAGAATTTTAATAGATGATGAATTAAAAGCACAAATCTCCATAAAATCACATAACATTACCCTAAATAGTGTTATAGCTAACCAATCTACATATAAAGACTCATCACTGAAACTATGCCAACATGTATGCCACTCTGGAATGGTCGACAGACAAATGGGTACTGACTTGGAACGGTCAGTCAAGAAATTTGCTTTATGACACAGGAGGAAAGGAAAAACAATGTTTTTTGAGTACTAGTGTATTGGTACTATACCGATATGCGAAAACAATACACTTACGCCTAATTTTGGCAAATTTTGGGAACAGCATCGCGATGTCGCGCCACTTTCCCGAACTTCTTAATTGTCCATCAGGAAGCCAATATCAATGAAAAAAGAAAGAAAAACACACTATAATTACTGTTTTGATGTATATTACTGTCACATTCCAAGCCCAATCACCTACAGGTAATTTACATACACTGGTTTATTATATTTGACTAAATAAAGCTGAGAAATCAAGATTTTAGAAGATTTTGAAGCCGATAACTGTCCGTCTGCGATACAAAAAGAACAAATGTGTTGCATCGCGGAGTCCGCTCGATTACTCTTGTCGCAGTAACTTTAAATTATGTTCCCAGAGACATAGCTACAAGAAACATAAACTTCCAACTTTAAATTCTACAAAAAAACATATCTCACATAGGGCCTAGGCATACCTTATAGGTTAGACACCCCCAAATAGTTTTACTATACAATTTAACCGAATGCCATCCAATAAGGCCAGTCTCTCCTACTTTCACTATTCGTATGGATGTTGTGGGACCCACTTGTACATGACCTGCAGCCAGTCTGTACTGGTTCTGCATGAACTAAACAATAGGTTCACTTACTCCTAAGAAAGAAAAATCCAACCTTGTCATATCCTCCAATATTGTGTACATTTGTTGGCCACGGAAACTCCGTGTACATCAAGTGACCAACAGTTTCAGTGTTTTCTTTTAAATGCTACAAATATGCTGAAAACTGGTGTTAAAGGCACCCCAAAATGTTCCTCAAGTGAAACTGGGTAGTAATGGATCAAGATTTGCAAGCGAACGGTGTCTGTGACCTCAAAACACCCGCACTATTTTTTTATACCGGACTACTTTTGCATACACCCTGGGCGGTTTCGCACCATTTGGTGTCTTCTAACCATAAGGACGGCTTTGTCAGATGTACTATGATAATTATGCGAGTCAATGACTGAATTACGAGCTGTGTAGCCCCTGATCTGTAGCCGATTTATCAAAATTGCAAATTATCTAGCAAAGTATACTTTCAGGGAGTAATCATTTATTTTTCCGAAATGCATTACATGTATGTCATATAGAACTAACGACTGCATATATTTGATGTTATAAAGTATGCAGAATTATTATACTGAATTTATTACATTATCACAGCCAAAATGGCTGTGCTCATGTAATAAATTCCGTGTAATAAAAAATAATAAATTATCCTTAAATTGAAAATTTCTCTCACAAAGTATACTTTGCTAGATAAGTACACTTTGCAATTTTGATAAATCGGCTACTGGTCTACACTGGTCGCATAGCCCATAACGTATAAGCCCCATTTCAGTAGTCACATGACCAGATCTGAGTCGGTGATGGGGCTTATAGGTTTTGTGACCAGTGTAGATCAAGATCAGCGTGTGCATCCGCAGTCGGATCAGGATCTGCACTGTTCGCCATTACATCAATAAAACACCCGTCATGCTTCGAACAAGCCATACAGGTGTGTTATTTGATTAGGAGCTGCACTGGTCACAAAACCCATACGCCCCATTTCTCCAGTCACAGCCACACAGGAGAATCGCTCATTGTGATTGTTATTATGACATACAAATATGGTATACATCGTTTATGGCTTGCAAATGAAAACGAACAAGGTAAAGCCGTCTATGGTAGTCGCCGAACACAACTTTCCGCATCAATGCATATTGTACATACAGTTTTATTGGACTACATTTATATATGGCTGTGACTGGTGAAATGGGGCTTATCCGTTTCGCGACCAGTGTAGATCCAGATCAGATTATGCATCCGCACTGATCGTCATTGAATCAGTGAAACATATAGCCTGATTCTAACGAACAGTATATTAATTAGGTGCTTACCATGCCACAGTGTTAGACGATCAGGAGCTATGCTAGTCACCAATCCCATAAGCCCTATTCCTCGTGTCATCGTCATATATCAATATAAGACATCACATGGTGTCCGAACGGCGTGACGTCATGTTTTTATATGTGTTTACAGTTAAAAAAAAGTTCGTTTACTGTATTATGAAACATAGTTTGGTCTGTTAAATTAGGAGTCCGTCGGACGCACATTAAACAGACCAACTGTTTTCCACTACAGGGAACGCAACAATTCATAGTTTTATTCCTTAAATAAAAATACACAATGTCTCATTATTTCTGTCTGTTTCACAGTTTATTGCCGTTTGGCTGTTAAACACATTAAAGCTAAATAAAAGTATGTAAATGTACGTAAAATTTTCCTATGGGACTTTAACATGTGAGGAAAAACGGTGGAGGAGCTGCGGGAGGAGTAAACAATGGAAATATATATTGACTCCTGGCTATATAGCTTGTATACAACTTAACTAAGAATACAAAAGTTAGATTTCAATCAATAAAATCAATATTTGATAGAAATGCATCAAATAAAAAAATATGGGAGGGTGACTTTTTGATAGTGATGAAAAGGTACCTACATTTAAATATGTTTTAAATTTAATATGTTTAATAGCCAAAAGATTGTCGGCAGAAAAACGTGGAATAGACAGTACATGTAACAATCCGTTTCGATTCCAGCGAGAAAAACATGAGAATCGCAACGGTTGTCATGGTAACGGCGGTGCTGCTGGCGGTGACATATACACCGACGGAGGCACAAAACTGGGGCCGACGGGCGTGGAACTACGCCCGGGATTTCGGCGGTGGCGCCCGGGACATGCACAGGGCGTATACGTAAGTCAAATATGTGCTGGGCCCGTAGGGCACATGCTCATCATATGTGGTTGTGACTGGAGAAATGGGGATAATGGATATGTGACCAGTGTAGATCCTGATCAACTAACACACTCCGGTAGCCTGAAAACTATCTGTATTGCTTGTTAGACGCATGACGGGTGTTTCATTGATGGACTGGCGACCAGTGCAGATCCTGATCAGACTGTGCGGATGCATTGGCTGGTCTGGATGTGCACTGGTCACAAAACCCATAAGCCCCATTTCTCCAGTCACAGCCACATATCATTTAAATATAATCTCTAAATGTGATGGGATATATGAAAAACATATTACATGTATGCGAAAACTATTTCAATTGTTAACTTTTTAATTTCTGTGCACATTGGAAGTTCAGTTCCTTTTCATTTGAAAATGTTATGTTTCAATGTCAATTCATTGTATTGTGTTGTATTGTAAGATTCACAACGGGGTCAGTCCGAGACCTGTGGCCACTATTTTGATTTCCAGCTTGACTATCGGGGAAGATAGTGACGTAACGTCACTCTCTGGCCACATACATCTAGGTCAAAGATGGTGGCCACTATTTTCATTTCAAGCTTGAGTGTCGTCGAAGATAGTGACGTAACGTCGCTCTCTGGCCACATACGTCCAGGTCAAAGATGGTGGCCATTAGTTTGATGTCAAGTTTGACTATCGGCGAAGATAGTGACGTAACGTTGCTCTCTGGCCACATACGTCCAGGTCAAAGATGGTGACCACTATTTTGATTTCAAGCTTGACTGTCGGTGAAGATAGTGACGTAATGTCGCTCTCTGGCCACATACGTCCAGGTCAAAGATGGTGACCACTATTTTGATTTCAAGCTTGACTCTCGGTGAAGATAGTGACGTAAAGTCGCTCTCTGGCCACATACGTCCAGGTCAAAGATGGTGACCATTATTTTATTTTCAAGCTTGAGTGTCGTCGAAGATAGTGACGTAACGTTGCTCTCTGGCCACATACATGCAGGTCAAAGATAGTGGCCATTATTTTTATTTCAAGTTTGACTGTCGTCGAAGATAGTGACGTAACGTCGGGTCAAAGATGTTGGCCACTATTTTGATTTCAAGTTGGACTGTCGTCGAAGATAGTGACGTAACGTCGCTCTCTGGTCACATACGTCCATGTCAAATATGGTGCCACATACGTCCAGGTCAAAGATGGTGGCCACTATTGAAGACGGTGATTTTGTCATCTACACCAAGCGTACATTACCCACCGTGAAGTGATTATTAATAAAATAAAATAAATAACGTATGCCTTTTCTGTTTCTCTCACAATGTCCTATCCTACGTGTGCAATGTTTCTGTCTTGTTTTCAGTCATTGTCAGATTTTCGTCCCCCATTTTGGGATTAGCCCCGTTCTGTGATTAACTATCGTTCGTTACACATGTTAGACATTGATTCGCATTAATCCTTTAACACCACAGGCCTGTATAGTGGTATTGGCAAACAATGTAGATCCAGATGAGCCGGCAAGTAATTTTCATAATTTTGAGAACAAAAGCACCCCATGGTCATAAATGGACTGGTCTGAAAATCATTTTGCGACGAATTGATTGGTTGCAAAATAAATTCCAGTTACTTAGGGGTGAAAGGGTTAAACGGTTGATCGTTTATAATGTTCAGGGACATGAGGCGAGCGAACACGATTGGGGCCGACAAGTACTTCCATGCACGCGGAAATCATGACGCCGCAAGCCGGGGTACAGGCGGACGTCATGCGGCTGCCGTAATCAGGTATCATTCACTGACCATTGTAATACACAACAGCCTCCGCTAATCTTGCCATTTTCTCTCAATTTCAAATTTCTTGAATATTGTGCTTGAAGCCAAGCAGCTTGATTGACTGAGCCTGAGATGTGCCACAGCTCAGTCTCAGACAATCAAATAGCTTCATTACGAGTTGGCATTGTCTATAGAATGTTCAGAAACGTTGATGATTTTGTCCAGATTAACACAACCGCCTGCGCTAATCTTGACCAGATGTTAACGTTTCTGAACATCTATTGGCAATCTCAACTCGCAATCGAGCAGTTTGATTGGCTGATCATGTGAAGATAAAAAGGTCAAGGTAATGTTAATGGCGGCATGAGTGTGTTCCAAATACTCACATGTATCAAGTGTCCCAATATGAAAGCAATCTGTCAAGCAATATTAAAGTTATTCCATGATGAAGAATATTGTACAATCTTTTTGACGCAAATAAATGGTATTTCCGCAAAAATGTCAAGGTAAACAAGGTAAAGTCATGTTAATGGCGGCATGAGTGTGTTCCAGACGACGACGATGACGACTATAGTCGCGCCTTCTGCTAAAGCAGGCGCGACAATATTACATGTACCGAAGAAAACCGAAACAAACCGATGAATGTAATGCTGGATTGCCTCGATTTTCTTTCGGATTGCTATATATATTTGCAAGCTCCTTCACATCTCTTTCTTTCACCGGATCTTCGAAGCTTTTGTGAAATCTAAAATGGAAAAGTAGAAACTAATTCTTTGCTAAAGGCCTTGTGTTGAAACGTCGGAAAAGTGGGTCCATGGTTTTTGCAGGTCTGTTTAAAGATTGCAAGAAATCATTCGAACTCCACGTACTTTACACATACCAAATGTATTGTTCTTCACAATTTGCTCTGGGACACCTCTATTGTTGGCTGTAGAGGTTTCCCAGAACAAATTATGTCCGAATATTTAGGTTATTACGGGGGTATTTCTGTTCTTGCAGTAACGCGCGGGAGTGGGCCCAGGGACTGTCGGGCCGAGGGGCAGAGGACACAGCGGCTGACCAAGCGGCCAATCGATGGGGCCGCAAAGGGGGCGACCCCAACAGATACAGACCCAAGGGCCTGAGCCCTCAATACTGAACGGTGTGTGTGAGCAATAGAAACTCTCCACAGCTGACACCCTCAAGGTGCATGATCACGTGGTTACAACAACAATAACGTCGCCCACTCCAAAGCAAGTATTATTTGATATTTTCCTTAATATGCAACGGGTTGTGATGAAATATGGCGCAGCAAACGCGTTTTCAGGAGCTTCATATCGTGGTACATGGTGTTCGGCACAGACTTATGTCGTTTCTGGCCAAGAATCGATTTCCGTGCCTACCGACACGGACATCGATTCTTCGCAAATATAAAATATACGACATAAGTCTGGGCGAAAATAACAATACGCGTTTGATGCGCCATATTTCATCAAAATCCGTTACGTAATAAGGACAATATAAAAGAATACGTACATTGAATCACATGGATTCTGGAAGTTTCAGTACTTGTTGTTGTTGTTTGTACCACGTGATCATACACCTTGACCCTGGTTACCTGGATATGCTTAATTTGTATAGTTATGGGTGTGCTCATTATGGTGTATAAGAATGTGTGTTTTTGATTAACGCTCACAATGCTGAATTAAAATGTGTCGTCTGTCGTTTATTTATTTTTACATTTATCATCAAAAACATGACTTGACAACACTTTAGAATCATTTCCATTGGAAATTATTCTAATGTGCTGTCAAGTAATGTTTTTTATTGAGAAGAAAGGCAAAATATGAAGCAACAGTTTACGAAAATGTTAGTTTTCAGCTTTATAAGGGTTAACGACGAGTTAAATGTCCTGGGCGCTGGGCCCTCAATATTGAAGGGCGTTTACAACAGGAATTCCCCCCCCCCCCCCAGCGTACGCCCTGTTCTCGGGTGATCAACGTCTATGTTTGCTTAACATACTGTTAAATCCTTAAGGACACATGGTCCGGCGTCTGTTGTAATGGCCTTTCAACATTTAATTATCTACATTGTATCCAGGGGCGGATCTAGAGGGGGTCCGGTGTTTACAGCCACGGAGTTTACAAATATCACAGTTTACCACCAGTTAGAATCTGAATGTAAATGCTGTTAAACACAGGAAAGTGCATTTCGAAGTACTCGAAAATAGGACAACCTCCTATTTGCGAACGGTAGCTATTGCAATTACTCCCGTACCGTACGGGAGTAGATTGCAAGAGTTAAATTTCGCAACTAGACAACCACACACCTCTATAGCCCATCACATTTAGTAAGCAATCAAAGATACATGCCTACTCAGTAGGCACACACTGTTCTTTATAGGAATTAAATAAGTGTATAATTGTGTTACTATTCCACCAGTTCTAAAAATTACGAGTGCCCGCCATCATGGCCTTACAGATATAATCATTTAGTAATACATATGTATGGATTTATTGATAGTGACTCACGGTGGTACCAGGCTATTTTGATCTGCAAATGAGGCATGATCTGTTTAAAAAATAATAAAACATGACCTGTTTTAATTATTTTTACTAGTTAAATTCATCACCTGAAAAATAATATGTTCGACAGATTATAAAGTACATGTATGATCATTGCATATCAAATAATAATACAGAGAATAAATAGGAATGTCCGTTAACATTTTAAGGAAACACTGTTATCGCCCTGATATCAGTGTGAACATTTACGTCTGATGTAAATTGTATAATAATGTCAATCAATACGTGGTGAATTAATGTTTTGTTTACCAGAAAATGTCGTATCTACAGAATAAACAAAACTATGTGTCTCCCTATATTATAACCTCCTGAGTGGGCGTGTACCTTTACGTTTAAATCACGTGATGAGCATGTGTCCAACGGGGCTTTAACACGGTTAATGAATTAACAGTCCGTTAAGATAACTGAGGTTTTTAGAAACCAGGCTCAGATTATCTGACGATGTTTAATAGCGCTCATCTACCTCGCAAACAATCTGCAAGGAATCTGCTATAAATAGAACGCCTAAATCTGGCAGAGTAGGACAAACATTCAGTCTTACACAAGTTGGGCTGCATTGACTGCAGTTTGTATTGTTCTGGACTTACACTGACCATTATGAAAGTACACTATAATTACATTTCATTGCACTGCATTACATAAGTCCAACCTGTTGCCTGTAAAGCGGAAAACATACAGCTAGTATTTGTCCTAGTATTGGAAACACACGGATTAGTGACGTGTGCAGATGGTTTTGGAAACGTTCTGGTGCCAATGCTAAAATATTGTTTATCTCCTAATTAGGAGATACTAACTCCTAATTAGGAGATACATCTCCTAATTAGGAGTTAGTATCTCCTAATTAGGAGATGAATATATTATAGCATTGGCACCGGGACGCTTCCATAGATGAGCGTTATTTGTATAGATTTCCGTGTAATCTGTGACTATGACTCCTGAGAAATTGGGCTTATGGGAATTGTGATCAGTATAGCTCCTGATCAAATAGCGCCTGTAGCCCGATAACAATCACAATTGCGTGTTACAAGCATAACTGGCGTTTCATTAACGAAATGTCGAACTGTGCAGATCATGATCAGAATGTGCGGATACACAGACCGATTTGGATCTACACTGGTCACAATTTCCATAAGCCCCATTTCTCCAGTCACAGCTACATTTGTGTGCTAATACTGGTGTATATGTGTGTTCTTTATACCACACACATCAATACTAAAGAGCGTGCATGTAAAATGAAGTGTCAATTTATCGCCTCTCGAAGTAAACGCTATGTCTAATTCCTGGACATACATGTTACATTGTATCCTATCTCCACCCACTCGGCGGTCTAATTCTCACCTCCGATTTTGTTCAGTTTGATTACCCGTCGTGTCTTATAAAGATCAACAGTATTGCTTACATCATGTACATTAATGAAAACTATTTACATATAATTCCAGCACAATATTTACACAATTCCCTAACATTTGATTGGCTCGTAGCAAGTCTCTGTCCAAAATTTATATCCCAGTAAACTCCCACGCCGAACTACTTTCCTTAACCGTGAGGTCCAGTTAAAATAATTCTTAAGAAAACGGAAAATATTGATGAATTTATTTCAAATGCTGGAATTATTCCAGTATTCCCGTGACTTTTCCAAGTTTATACCCCGATAAATTCCACAAAAAGACCATTCATTCCTATAATAAACTCCATGTAGTCACGTGGCGTGAAACTACGGAGCCCCACAGGGGACATGGATTTTTTTTTTATTAATTCGTTCAACGAATTAACAATTCGTTTACAATTCGCTCCCACGAAATGACAATTCGTTCCGTTAATTTAACAATTCGTTATCTCGAATTAATAATTCGTTCCCACGATATAACAATTAGTTCCTACGAATTAACAATTCGTTGCCGTGGGAAAGAATTGTTATTTCGTGGGAACTAATTGTTAAATTGAGGGAACGAATTGTTAATTCGTGGGAACGAATTGTTAATTCGTGGGAACGAATTGTTAAATTGAGGGAACGAACTTTTATTTCGTGGGAACGAATTAACAAAAAAAAAATTATACGTCCCCTGCGGGGCTCCGTATGAAACCGCCCCCAGCATGTGCCAGTAGTTAATATTTACTGCGAAAATTAACACATTTTAAGATTATCTTGAAAATAAAATAAATGCTACAGCCTCCGTTTTCATTTCATTTTTATTTCACTAGATACCGTCATATGTTGTTGATTCGAAGAAAGAACAAGACCCCGAAGACGTTTTTCTTGTTTTCCTTCTATTGACCCGGACCGGAGCGTATCTCGAAATAACGTCACATCGGACTTGTTCCCTGTTACACAAACGAACGAGTGTATAACGTGTACACATCGTTTTGATATCGTTTCGTTTTTTTTTAAATTAGAAAACGATATAAATTTGTGTTGGTTTAAAAACCAACGAACATACCGTTTTCTAATTAAACCAGGGTATCGTTATCAGGAAAATAATCCCCCCGCTGGCAGCCTTGATAATACAAAATAATAATAAACAAACAAAACAATCAACGCATTTGCCTTACAAAGCCCTAGAAACATGGTGAATACCAGTCCTCAGTGACCTTGACCTTGGGCGGTCGGACGTGGTTCGTATGCAAAACAAAGCACCATCCATAGACACACATTGTGGCCAAATATTATCAAAATCGTGAAGCGGTTCATAAGTTATTGAAAAATGAATGATGTTGCTAACGTACGTATGTATGTATGTACTCACTCATTCACTCACGCACGTACGTACATGTACTAATGCTATATCTCCTCTTGCCGACCGTCGAGGGGGATACAAACGAACTAGATTTGCAACATCTCGAAATAACTACGAATATGTTAACCTTTGAACCCGAAAGCTCGCTATAGCTGTTTATGCAAACAGTGCAGATCCAGATGAGCCGGCTCGTAACGAGCCGGCTCATCAGGATCTTCTCTTTTTGACAGTAATTTTCATATTTTTGAGAACAAAAATACCCCCTTTTCAGACATGGACTAGTCGGAAAACCAATTTTTGACCGTTGAATTGGTTGTAAAATTAACATATCAAAATCCAATCCAGTTACTTAGGGGTGAAAAAGTTAAAGCTATGAGGACTGTCTGTAATCTGGAGATACTATTGCGTACTTGCTTATTTGAAAACATAGGTGGGTGCGATTGGCATACAGTGGGGTCAGCGTGTAAGTGTCAGCGTGGAACCAACCTGTCGTGTTCGTGTGTGCACTTACACGCTGACCCCACTGTACCTCACACTATCCATGTATTAGCCGGGGAAAAGAGAGGGGGAAGAGGTGGGGGCGAGTAAAAAAACGAAATAATTTGGAAATTAACTCCGAAACCTGGCTAGATAGCTTGGTAGTGACGTAACTAAGAAAACAAAAGTTATATTTTGAAAATCTATCCTCAAATAAAAAAAATCTAAAACAAAATATATATTTTTAGCCTTCATGTAAATTTCCCATAGAAAATATTTTACGGAATTTCATTAAATAACTTTCTTCTGGGGAGGGTGACTTTTTTTGTTATTTATGAAAAAGTACTTAGATTTAAATATTTTTGGATTTAATGTGTTTAATTTCGTCGGCAGCAAAACGTGGAACAGACAGTATTGCATTATTTCATGTTCACGGGGAGGGGGGGAGGAGGGGGGGGGTGGTATGTAATAAGAGTTACCAGTCAATAACAACAGCTAACAACAATACATAATCATTATAATTATAAATCATTATAAATCAACTTTAAGACACAATAACACGTGTTTATATATGAACACGTGTTTATATATGAAACACAACTTGGTCAAGATAGGTATGACAATAACCACTATAGTCTGTTTCACGAAAGCTGCCCAAATTTTACGGCCATATAAACAATTCAAAAACCATATTTTTTTCGATAATATTAAATTAAAGGAAAATTTAAGAATGGGCCTTCTTTTTATTTCGTGAAATTTGGTCAAATATTGATTTTATTGCGAAAACAAAATTTCCCCATGTTAAATCCCCATAGACATCTTCACGGAGTGAAGATATCTATGGGGATTTAACATGGGGAAATATTGTATATAGAATTTCAGAAATACTGGACCGATTTTTAAAATTTAACTTTTGTTTTCTTACATGTAGTTAGATCATTTCCAAGCTATCTAGCCAGGTTTCGCAGTCAATTTCCAAAAAAAATAGTTTTTTGACTCCTCACACAAGTCCTCTACCTCTTTTCCCCCCATGTTAAATTCCCATAGAGAAATCAATTTTTCGTAATAAAACCAATATTTCACAAAATTTCACGAAATAAAAAGAAGGATCATTCTTAAATGTTGCTTTAATCATTTAATATTATGAAAAAAATATTGTTTTTGCATTGTTTATATAGCCGTAAAATTTGGGCAGGTTTCGTGAAACAGACTATTGTTGTAGTACATGTGTATTTGTTTTACGATTCACACAAACATTAGACTGAATTTGTTTGGAATGATAATACGCAGTGAATTACCAATGCATGCATTATCAAAATAACAATGAACACAGAATAAACCAAAACTATATATATATTACAAGAATACACCCACTGTCAGATTATCTAGATGTCTGTACCGCTAGCTTATACTTAAGGGTGTGAATTGGCTCAAAGAAAAGTCCATACCCGGGGTGGTCATTAGAACAGAGTATAATTTGTAGACATGTGTGATATAGCGTGGATATTTATCAGAGTATAATTTGTAGACATGTGTGATGTAGCGCGGATATCAGGTATAATTTGTAGACATGTGTGATATAGCGTGGATATTTATCAGAGTATAATTTGTAGACATGTGTGACATAGCGTGGATATTTATCAGTATATTTGTAGACATGTGATAGCGTGGATATTTATCAGAGTATAATTTGTAGACATGTGTGATATAGCGTGGATATTTATCAGAGTATAATTTGTAGACATGTGTGATATAGCGTGGATATTTATCAGAGTATAATTTGTGACATGTGACATATGGATATTTATCGAGTATAATTTGTAGCATGTGTACTAGCGTGGATATATCAGAGTATAATTTGTAGACATGTGTGCTATAGCGTGGTATATCGAGTATTAATTTGTAGACTTTTGATATCGTGGTATTTTAAGAGTAATTTGTAGACATGTGTGATATAGCGTGGATATTTATCAGAGTATAATTTGTAGACATGTGTGATATAGCGTGGATATTTATCAGAGTATAATTTGTAGACATGTGTGATATAGCGTGGATATTTATCAGAGTATAATGACAGTGTGATATAGCTGGATATTTATCAGAGTATATATGTTTTGTGTGTAGCGCGGAAATATAATAGAGATAATTTGTAGGACATGTGTGATATAGCGTGGATATTTATCAGAGTATATTTGTAGCTGTGTGATATAGGTGTATTTATCAGAGTATTATTGTAGAATGTGTGATATAGCGTGGATATTTACAGAGTATATTTGTGACATGTGGATATTAGCGCGGTATTTATTTAGAGTATAATTTGTAGACATGTGATATAGCGTGGATATTTATCGAGTATAATTTTGTAGACATGTGTATATAGCGTGATATTTTATCAGAGTATTAATTTGTAGACATGTGTGATAGCGTGGATATTTATCAGAGTATAATTTGTAGACATGTGTGATATAGCGTGGATATTTATCAGAGTATAATTTGTAGACATGTGTGATATAGCGTGGATATTTATCAGAGTATAATTTGTAGACATGTGTGATATAGCGTGGATATTTATCAGAGTATAATTTGTAGCATGTGTGTATAGCGTGGATATTTATCAGAGTATAATTTGTAGACATGTGTGATATAGCGTGGATATTTATCAGAGTATAATTTGTAGACATGTGTGATATAGCGTGGATATTTATCAGAGTATAATTTGTAGACATGTGTGATGTAGCGTGGATATTTATCAGAGTATAATTTGTAGACATGTGTGATATAGCGTGGATATTTATCAGAGTATTATTTGTAGACATGTGTGATATAGCGTGGATATTTATCAGAGTATAATTTGTAGACATGTGTGATATAGCGTGGATATTTATCAGAGTATAATTTGTAGACATGTGTGATGTAGCGTGGATATTTATCGAGTATAATAGTCAGACTATATGTATGTGTGATATAGCGTGGATTTATCAGAGTATAATTTGTAGACATGTGTGGATGGATGAGAAGTGAGATAGCGCGGATTTATCGTATATTTGTAGACATGTTGTGATATAGCGAGGATATTTATCAGTATAATTTGTGGCATGTGTGATATCGTGTATTTATAGATAATTTGTAGACATGGTGTGATATAGCGTGGATATTTATCAGAGTATTATTTGTAGACATGTGTATAGCGTGGGATATTTTTCAGGATAATGATATATCATTTACTATAATGCTAGACATGTGTGATATAGCGTGGATATTTATCAGAGTATAATTTGTAGACATGTGTGACATAGCGTGGATATTTATCAGAGTATAATTTGTAGACATGTGTGATATAGCGTGGATCATTTAATCAGAGTATTTGGTAGGTGATATAGCGTGGATTTATCATGTGTGATATAGCGTGGATATTTATCAGAGTATAATTTGTAGACATGTGTGATATAGCGTGGATATTTATCAGAGTATAATTTGTAGACATGTGTGATATAGCGTGGATATTTATCAGAGTATAATTTGTAGACATGTGTGATATAGCGTGGATATTTATCAGAGTATAATTTGTAGACAGTGTGGGTGTGTGATGATAGCGTGGATATTTATCAGAGTATAACATGTAGTGGCAGTGGTGATTAGCGTGATATTTATCAGAGTAATTTGTATTTGTAGCATGTGTGTATATAGCGTGGATATTTATCAGAGTATATTTGTAGACAGTGATTAGCGTGATATTTACAGTATTTTTTGAGACATGTGGTGATAATACGTGGGATATATCAGAGTATAATTTGTAGACATGTGTGATGTTTAGCGTGGATATTTATCAGAGTATAATTTGTAGACATGTGTGATATAGCGTGGATATTTATCAGAGTATAATTTGTAGACATGTGTGATATAGCGTGGATATTTATCAGAGTATAATTTGTAGACATGTGTGATATAGCGTGGATATTTATCAGAGTATAATTTGTAGACATGTGTGATATAGCGTGGATATTTATCAGAGTATAATTTGTAGACAGGAGTAAGTAGACATGTGTGATAGCGTGGATATATAATCAGAGTATTTATGTAGACAGTGTATATAGCGTGGATATTTATCAGAGTATATTTGTACATGTGATTAGCGATTTTATCAGAGTAATTTGTAGAGATATTGCGTGGATATTTATAGAGTATAATTTGTAGACTGTGATAGCTGGATATTTATCAGTATAATTTGAGATGTGTGATTACGTGGATATAGTCAGGATAATTTATCAGAGTATAATTTGAGACATGTGATATAGCGTGAATAGCTGGATATTTATCAGGTATTGGGCAAATGCGTACTGACAAACATATCATAATATCGGGGTCGGGGTCCGACTGATGCACCTAAATGTGGCTGTGACTGGAGAAATGGGGCGTATGGGCTTAGCGACCAGCATAGATCCAGATCAGCCTGTGCATCCGAACAGTCTGATCAGGATATGCACTGTTCGCCAGTCCATCAATGAAACACATCTAGCAACAAGAAAGATTGTTGTTATCCGGCTAATTGAGTCTGCTGTTTTATCAGGAGTTACACTGGTCACAAATTCCATAAGCCCCTTTTATCCAGTTAATGCCACACATAAATGTAACCAGGTGAACAGTGTATACATGTGAGATAGCATACAGGCTAGTGTTGTGTTTCCTTTTGCCAGACATACATTTAGATGGCGCTGTACACATGTGAAGTAAGAGGAACTTATGCTCAGCAGTATACGACATATGTTGCAGACACGGACACTAAGGAACAAGGTGAACATTACCTCAGATGTAGGTTATCTCCCTTTGCGGTACTGTTCACATTGTTCGTTTGAAAAGTTGTATTCTTACGCTTGACGGTTCATAGCGCAGTTGGTAACCAGCACGCTTCTCATCAATGCGGACCGGGGGCCGTTTCACAAAACTTTATACGACTAAAATCTTTGTAAGTGCAAATTTAGGATCGTCTGGAAATGTCAATTGATGGATTTACATTTATTGAGCATAGGCTGCATATGCTCAATAAATGTAAATCCAATAATTGTTTACAAGAAAACACTGCTAATGTGAAATTTACAGATTATCATAATTGTGCACTTGAAAATTTTAGTCGTACGAAGTTTAGTGAAACGGGTCCCGGGTTCGATCCTCGACCCGGGCAGTATGTGAAATGGTATGGTGGTAGCCAGACCGGCAATGTGGGTTTCCTCTGGGTGCCCCGGTTTCCTCCCACATTGTCATTTAATACGCCTCCACCTGAGCCAACGAAAACGTGTGTATAATTGCTCTCGCGCTTGTTTGTAATCGTTGTAAAATAATGTACAAAGAAACCTCTCTAAATCGGACACCCCAGGGTGTTGTCTGGCTTTGAGAGGTTTTACTGTAAATCAAGCATTTGATAATTCTGAGCCATAGTTGTGTGCTATGCGATCACGAAGAGACAGTATCATCTGAGTTAAATGACCAAGAAACTCATCAAAAATAAGATCACACCTGTTTACTTGGTGTCCGGTTTAGAGAGGTTCCACTCTATACATTTTCATTGATTGCTGGGGCTAAAAATGTGAAAATGTGTACAACCCGTATATCGTGCAAATCATTTACTATATTTATAACTTTATTTAGCAAATACACACTCGTAAGTTCAAATTAAGGATTCTCTGTAAATTTCAATTGATGGATTTACATTTATTGAGCATAGGCTGCATATGCAGCCTATGCTCAATAAATGTAAATCTAGTGATTGTTTACAAGAAAACATTGTTACTTTAACAATGGTCTAGCTCGTGTTCAACATAGGCGATGGCCTGGTTGCTGAGTGGGCCGGGACGGTCGCCCCTTCACCAACTCGACTAGGTATCTCTCTATCGTGGGGCGAGAACATTTCCCGATCGTCACTGATGGGCCCACCGGTATACCGCTATCTGAAACCCCGTAGTGCAATAAACATGAGACAATGTCGAACATTTTTAACACAGCTTGGGATATATCTTTTATAGATTTAACACTTTAAATAACATTTTACAAACATATTTACTCTACTACATGCATACGGTATTGAGTTACGTGTACACTACGGACAAAATATTAATTCGATAGATACATATAGTTAAACTGCAAGGCTGAATACATTGAGTTTATAGGTTTTGCAGCCAGTGTAGATCCAGATCAAACTGTGCATCCACACAGCCTGATCTGGGGCCCGTTTCCCTAAACTTCGTACGACTAAAATGTTCGTGGGTGCAAATTTAAGATCGTCTGGAAATGTCAATTGATGGATTTACATTTATTGAGCATAGGCTGCATATGCAGCCTATGCTCAATAAATGTAAATCCAGCAATTGTTTACAAGAAAACATTGCTAATGTGATATTTACAGACTATTATAATGCCGCGTCAGATATTTTCCCCATCCACAGCACTAACATACTATTCTATTTATCCCGTCAACATTACAAATAGATTTCAAATGCAAAAAAACAATTACACCAGCCGCATCCTCAAAATCGGAGAATCGACTAGTATGACAACCGCACTTATTCACACGCAGTGATTATGTCATATTGACAGAATATCAAAAACGTTTCACGGCACCGTGTTGCACGACATATACGCACTGTGCTGACGGGATAAATATTGTTGCTGGATGCAATTAAGTTTCTTGACATTGACAAGAATAGACTGCGCAAATTACATACGTTCGATTTCTCCAGCCTAAGCCACGACGGAAATGCACCTGTTATGAGGTGATTCGCAAGTTCAGCACTAAAATTACAATTTCCTTCCGGTACTGAAGCACAGTATCCTAATCTCATGCCAGGCACGCTTGCAGACACCAGAACAAACCCAGATATGAAATAGGTATGAATCCAAGTAAAGATGGAAATATTGATTATGTTGTATGTGGCTGTGACTGGAGAAATGCGGATTATGAGATGCGCGACCTGTCTAGATCCAGCATCCGCACAGTCTGATCAGGAACTGCACTGTTCGCCATTCTATCAATGTAACACCCATCACGCTTTTAACAAGTAACATAGACCGCTATCAAGCTACCGGCTTATGACTTTTGCGACCAGTGTAGATCCAGATCAGCCTGTGCATCCGCACAGTCTGATCAAGATCTGCACTGTTCGCCATTCCATCAATGAAACACACGTCATGCTTCTAACAAGCAACATAGACAGCTATCAAGCTACAGGCTTATGACTTTTGCGACCAGTGTAGATCCAGATCAGCCTGTCCATCCGCAAAGTCTGATCAGGATCTGCACTGTTCGCCATTCCATCAATATTCTAACAAGCAATATCGATCGCTATCAGGTTAGAGACAGGTGTGTGTTACAAAATGTAAGTACATACATGTATGAGGGTGAGTGAATGAATCTGATTATACACCACCGCCTGCGTTAAAGTTGCCTAGATATCAACGTTTAGAGAGCTTATACGAATGCTTTCGTTGGCACAGATGAAGGCGTAAGGACGGCCATTAATGTGGGAGGAAACCAGAGTACCCTGAGGAAACCCACTTGTCCAATCTGGCGACCACCATGCCATCTCACATACTGCCCCGGCCGAGGATCGAACCCGGGGCCGCATTGGTGAGAAGCGCGCTCGTTACCGATTACGCTAACCGGACAACTAAATTCCCGCACAAACATGTTTGATTGAGAGTTGAGGTTGCCAATATATGTTCAGAAACGTTGACATCTAGGCAAGATTACATGTAACCCTTACAGTGCTGAATAAATATTTGACGTTTGATGTTTACTTTTTTATGTTCCATTTTTCACATCAAAAACATATTTTGACAGCAAGTTAGAATCATTTCCAATGACAAACCATGTTTTTACTGAGAGAATTGATAAAATGTTACACAGCACCAGACGACAATTTTCGGCTCCCGCATTCTAAGGATTAACGCTGGATATGTACATGCATAGTTGTGGGCGACTATATACATCGTGTTATATGTACTTGTATGTGGGATACCGGGTATGGAAGGTTTTGAGCGAATTCCCACCATTAAATATAAGCCGAACGAACCAAACGAACGTGTATATGGAATTTATCGTAAGTCTAGCTTCTACTCTCCTACATTTCTTTAAGTAACTTTCAACATATAAGTATTACCAACATTCAAGGTATTGTGTGTTTAAACGGATCAGATCTGATATACACTGTCGGAATAACAACTTACGAATCCGAATTTTCGGATCAAATCGAAAAGAAAGAGTAAGCGAGTTACCGATAAACCGTCTCAGATCGAAGCCGCGGTAACCAAGGTTACCGGTGAGCTGCGTGGACGTAGTATTTCTCATGCGTCATCTAGACAGCGGAACTGCCACCAGACGGGGTCGTGGAGGTTGGAGGAGCGGAAGAAGAGCCATAAGGGATCCCGTATTCCGGAATGTATATACATGTACATAGTGAGACCGATTTACTGTTCCTCGTCGGATACTGAAATATTTAAGGAATACAACTATGAGTTGTTGCGTTTACTATGGTATGAAAAAATACATTTGATATGTTTAAAGTGTGCGCGGAGTCCGAAGGACTCCTCACACACTTTAAACAGATCAAATGTTTTTCATATGACAGTAAACGCAACGGCCCATGGTTTTATTACCTACATTTACATTGCATTTTCTGAAAACAATTTGAACAATGTAAATAACCAAATATGATGTTACAATTAAGAATTACATTGTTTTATCTTGTCATTTTGTCGCCATTCATGGAAAAGCGAACTGCCGGTCAATAGCGTACCGTTATTGACAACGTCTTGGATATTAATGACATAAAACATACGTCAACAACGTCGCGCGATGTCACATGGGATTAATGCAAGTCATTGGGATATAAACGCAATAGTAAAAATGTGCGTTTTCATTATAACTGTATGTAAATTGTAAACATATAAAGTTAATACACGGGGACAATGTGCCAGGATGTTTAGGTGAAGTTAATCAGGTTAAACTAGGAAACGCGTGAAAATTCCTCGGATCTCCTTGGAATTCCTATCGTTTCCGAGCCGAGTTTGATAAACTTGATACAAGTTTCGCAAAGACTGTGCGGATGCACATGCTGATCTGCATCTACACTGGTCACTAAACCCATAAGCCCCATTTCGCCAATCACAGCCAGATATTAGGTATGTTACATATATGTATGTCACGAAATTCAGGAATGATGACAGATTAAATATCAAGCGTAGAAATTTGAAGCGTTTGCATACGTGTCAATGTCGTCATGAATATCGCAGAGAGCAACAGGACAAGTATGTGGTTTCCCATCACGAGTAGTTTTCCGTGATTGCCTTGCAAAGACAAATGGGCAAAATGTTCGCATTAACATTGTAAACAATCAGGTGGGCGCTGACCAGCGTGTGCATCACGCACACTCTGATATGCGTCTACATTGCTTGATGTAATCAATACATACCGCTATATTCGTGGCCTGTATTGTTTAGGTAAATATTACCATTACAGCGCTGAATTATTTTTCGTCGGCCGTTTTATTTTAATTTCCATTTTATCTTTAATAGAACATGATTTTGCAGCACTTGAGAATCACCTCCACTGGAAACGATTCTGGAGTCCTGCTGGGCCATGTTGTGTGTGCTGTTGAGAAATATGAAACAATTGCAGACGACAATGTTCGTCTCCCGCATTCAAAAGGTTGAAACAATATCATGAACAACAATATATACATGCAAATGTTTATTATACACTGTTTGTTATACAAAATGTACAGAGCAAACACCACGCCTGATATCAATTTAAATCAAAGGACTGAAAGTCCTGAAATCCTTCGCAGTTGCGACAAAAAGTATTCTCTCAAAGAGTCGTCACAGACTGGAATGCACTCCCTAGTGATTGTGTAAATTCGAACACACTAAATAGTTTCAAAAGTTCACTCAACTCCGCCTGGAAGAAGAGACCCAGCAAATTCAACACGTGAAAATATTGTACAGACATTTTAACCATGATTTAGTTGCGCTCTCCCCCCAGTTTCAAAGACAATTATCCAATTTGACGTCGCTAAAATAGGCCAGTACAAGCCTAGCTTACAAGAAACGGCCTTCAACCAAGGTAGAACCAAGGTACATGTATGTAGAAAATAAAAAAAAGTACTTGCCCAGGTCAAAAAGTTACTTGCCCAGTCTTTTTTTAAAAATAAATTGCTATTTCCGGTTTTTGTAATGTTGCATCTTATTTATAAAAAAAAGGCTTTTACATATGATCATTACCAAAACGTATGAGACATATTCACTATTATTGTTATTTATATTTTAAGTATTAAATGAACATAAACAAACAAATAGCAGCGAATTTGCTCAGAGGCTTGCACACTTCTTATTTTCTATAAGCGTTGAGTGACATAGATTTAGTTTAATTTATAGTGGCTATGTTTGCATGCGCTGCGTGCTGCCTTAATTACTAAATTCAATGGTTTCGGACCCGGCGCCGACCGTTTCGTCCCAAGCCGTTATGTTCGGCGTCTGAAATGCGCGTTAACCCAACTGTATACGAGACGATATATGTGGCCGCGTATACACTAGTCTATACTCGCAGTCCTATTATTTGTTAGCCCGGCCGCGTAAAGCCGACAAATAATCCGTGAATTAAACTTGCCGGATATGGACCGTGTTCAAAATCGCTAGCGATTCTACCCGTAACCGTGTACATAGACACTGCTTGAATCTTACTTCCCGCAAATTGACGTAACAGTTACTGTAAACAACAAATGGTCGCTGAATTAATACCATTTGTTGGCCGTTATCGATGGAATTAATTGGCAATTTCTTCCAAAAAAAAAAATCCTTACCAAATCGTTCACTCGCCAAACTGGGCGAGTGCCTGTAGAAAGTACTCGACCGCCACAAAAAGCACTCGCCATGGCGAGCTGGGCGAGTGAAATTTCAACCCCTGATTATTGTATCGATTCAGGTGCGCGAAATGACCTTGTCAATTTGCATAAACTGAAGCCATCACAGGCGCTCGGATTGTTCAACAAAAACAAAAATAATAGAGAGTCGCATTTCATCACACTATCGGATTATTTAATGATTAGGATGCATGTTTTGTTGAACGGGTATATAATAAATAGGTTTTTGGATTTGTACGGAAATATATTTCGGCGTACTCGTTCGTTCGGCGGAACCTAAAAGTATTCAAACTCTAAGACAATGTTTCCTTTGTGAAGTGTATCGTACTGCATTTTCTGTGTAACGTCATTATAGATTAGTTGATGTTTTAAGTAAAATGGACACTGATTAATAATACGATGGCTCAAGATGATTATTTAAAGCATGCGGTATGTAACTGTCAGAAAACAATGTTTCTGGTTTTAAATTCATCATCATTTCGCTGTCCAATGTTGGATTTTATCGAGCCATTGACCTATGACTATGTAAACGATTCTGTAATTTGTCGGCATAAAATGGCGGAAACTACTTTTCATGAGACACGAGGTTAATTGTATCATTGCGCGTGAAAAATAATATACTCAAATTAATACATGTCAGTTTATATTATATTAAATCAGATAAAGATTTTGTAATATAAATGTCGTACAGAAAAATTAACAACACATGTATTACACTACACAATATAATGTTAGCTCACTATCAGAACTATTTTTCATGGCGTATAACTACGTATAAATTACATGTGGAGCGGTCGATCATTGCGCTAAAAATATAACCTTCCTAACAAAATATTTATTATGAAACACGACAGTTAATATTTTATAAAATCACAAACTGTTTTTAAAAATATAACTGTAGCTGAAAAAAAATGTAGCTGGCCAAAAATGTGAGTGACACGTTCATAATGCACCGCTCGCTTTGGAACTCTCTCACTTGGCGTAGCTAGAATCATGAAGCATGAAGTACGTTCGTTGGCTGACAATTACTTATTTGCATAAAACATGTGAGGTCTCAAAAACCGTATAAGGACTATATCCAAGCAAATATGCTTGGATAAAAAAAACGTAAGAAACAGAGTAGACTACGACCAGACTACACGTCCGTGTGTTCTGATCAATGTCCACAATTACTGTCTTTCATGATGCAGAATTTAGTTGATCATCGAATATCAAGAGAGCATCATAATATGATTCAATACACTGACTGTAGATATGAAAACATAACCAGAATAGGCTCTGATCAGCCTGCACATCTGTGCAGTCTCATCATAGCTCACACTACACACGAATATGTAATACAAATCAAACTACTACTGACTGTTAGACAATCAGAGTATTATCTGACCAGCATGTATGTATGTACGTATTGGTTGGAATCACACTGCTTATCGCTAACATTGATATTAATGGTCAACTTACTTATCGACTTGCAAAATGTATGTTTTACATGTTTGTTGCTTGTTATAAAATAATAAAAGGATTGTCTACAGGTAATTCAAAAGAAAGAAAAAACATTATAGGAATGAATGGCCTTTTTGTGGAATTTATCGGGGTATAAACTTGGAAAAGTCGCGGGAATACTGGACGAAGGCCGGAAGGCCTCGTCCAGTATTCCCGCGACTTTTCCAAGTTTATATCCCCGATAAATTCCACAAAAAGGCCATTCATTCCTTATAATTCCAGCATTTGAAATAAATTCATCAAGAATACTGTGATATACATTTTGGACAGAGACTTACTACGGGCCAATCAAATGTTAGGGAACTGTGTAAATATTTTTGTGCTGGAATTATTATAATATATAGCTTGCTGATGTTTATAGTGGTATCTGACGGTGACAGGAGAATTCTTCTGGCGTTCTCCGGTCACCTGATAGCATGATACCGATCAATGTGACATTCACCTAGTGAATAGCGAACAGTGTTGAACCAGATCAGACTGCGCGGATGCGCAGCCTGATCTGGGTCTACACTGGTAAGACAAACCGTGAGGCATATTTCACAGCCACATAAAGCTGATCTGGGTCTACACTGGTAAGACACTGGTAAGACAAGCCGTGAGGCATATTTCACAGCCACATAAAGCTGCACTTGGGCATGACTTTGCTCTTATAAACCTTATCATACACCCGTGTTTTGTCGGTATCTGGAACCGGCGGTTACTGAGTCCGCGAGAAGGCATTGCTGGTCTTAATTTCGCAACGGAGGTGCTGTACTCCAACGCTGCCTTAATCGCACACAGGTGTCAACGTTTCTGAACTTGTATTAGTAATATCAACTCGCAATTAAAGCAGTTTGATTGGCTGTGCCTGAGCTGTAGCACTGCTGTCATTCAAGCCGAGTTGATATTGCTAATATGTGTGATGTTGATATTGCTAATATGTGTGATGGTTGGATTTGTATTAGCAATATCAACTCGCAATTAAAGCAGTTTGATTGGCTGTGCCTGAGCTGTAGCACTGCTGTCATTCAAGCCGAGTTGATATTGCTAATATATGTGATGTTGATATTGCTAGTATGTGTGATGGTTGGATTTGTATTAGCAATATCAACTCGCAATTAAAGCAGTTTGATTGGCTGTGCCTGAGCTGTAGCACTGCTGTCATTCAAGCCGAGTTGATATTGCTAATATGTGTGATGTTGATATTGCTAATATGTGTGATGTTGATATTGCTAATATGTGTGATGTTGATATTGCTAATATGTGTGATGTTGATATTGCTAATATATGTGATGTTGATATTGCTAATATGTGTGATGTTGATATTGCTAATATGTGTGATGGTTGGATTTGTTGTAAAATGAACTTATCAAGTTACTTAGGGATGAAAGTGTTCAAATAGAAAACGATGTTTTCGTCGGCTTAAACGTGTCACGTTTAAACCAACAAAAAACATCGTTTTCTAATAAAAAAACAACCGAAAAATGTGTAAAGGGTACGAAACGCGTTTAAAGAAACGACGACGGCGACGTACGCTCTGCATTACAGACAAACTCAATGAAACACTGCGGATGCGCAGACTGATCTGGGACTACACTGGGGGGGATTAAACATATTCTGAAATGACGCATTCGTATCTATGCCGTGTATAACCCCCTACCAGGGTCGTCGCTGTATGTTGTTTAATCATACGCACCATATGAAAAAAAATCATTACGTGTCCGATGGAACACGGGCAACTGGAGTGAGCGTAGCGAGCGAGTTCGTTAGAGGGGTCCGCGAGCATGCTACATGTGTACCAGGTAAACATATCTTAAATCCAAGCACGTCTGACGAAATTCTGGTGATGTTTGATATCTAAAGAGGTTATAGTAACTTCATAGATCATATATGCATCTGGCGACTTGAAACAAATCTCATCAGGATCTGCACATTTTGCAAGTAATTTTCATAATTTTGAGAACATAAACATCCCATAAAATGTTTAGCCCTTCACGCCCTCGATAACGCACTCCCTAAGTTAATTCCTGCATACGGGGCTGAATATATAATAGGACTGTGAAAACCTTCTTGAATCCTCGAAAACGACAGCGTATGGCTTTCCGATCTGGACTCGGCCATTTTGCAATTCGCGCCACGTAAACTTCGGAATAACTCGGAACATTAATTGTCAAGGGAAACTACTGCTGCAAACCGATTGAGTTACTATCATTATGCATTATCTTCTACACACCTCCCTAAACCGGACACCAATGAAACACATGCGATCTTATTTTTGACGAGTTTCTTGGACATTTATCTCAGGCGATAATGTATGTTCGTGATCGCATAGCACATGACTATGGCTCAGAATGATCAAATACCTGATTTAAAGTGAAACCTCCCTAAGCCGGACATCCTGAGGACCTCCCATGGTGTCCGGTTTAGACAGGTTTGACTGTAATTATAAAACGATGATTTCGTTGTTGAAACGTTTGAAACAAACGCAAATATAAATTTCTAATTAGAACAACGAAAATGGTGTCAAAAATGATGCGTTGAAAGAAAAACGATATTTCGTACGTCGGTTCTGTCAACTTATGTTGTGTCGTTTTCCGTCAACACAGAGTGTGCCGTGATACATTTAAACCAACGAAAACATCGTTTTCTAATTAAACAAAAAGAAAACGATGTCAAAACGACGAGTAAACAGTTGACAATTGTTCGTTTGTGGACCAGGAACAAATCCGGACTGCAACTAATGTTCGCAGCTGAGAATGAGCTCGAGGCAGAGTCGGCGTCGAACAACGACACAAAAAATAAACCTACCCAGAAACCTAGCTAGATTTGATATAAATTGTCTACATTTTGAAAATCTGGTATAACGTTCCAAATTAGGTCAGTCAAACCTCCCCGAACAGCAACCTTTCTACAACAACCCACTCTCTGTAACAGCCGATAGCTATATCCCGAATGGATAATTGCCTGTATAGTTAACTTCCTACAACAGCCACCTCATACCAACATGCAGATTTGTGTCTTCCCATGGGTGGCCGTTGTAGAGAGGTTGCACTGTATAAAGATGTAAAATGTACATATTAAAGCGGTAGAACGTTCAAAATAACATCAGTCAAACCTCCACGAACAGCTACCTCTCGACAACATCTTAAATGTATCTGTATATCCCAATTTGATAAATGTACTTATTTTTGCCAGCCACCTCTCTACAGCAGCCATTGTTGTGTCTTCACATGACCGGCTGATGTAGAGAAGTTACACTGTAAAACCAGTTGTTCACATTCTAAGTGATAGTTTTGCCATTGGAAGTAAACAAATAAAAGTTCTAAAGTAAGTTTATCAAACATACGAGCGTAGTTTATTTTCACTTAATAGTGTTATCATGTTATATCTAGTTTGACAGTCTTATGCAATTTTACTTCGAACAACTTTTATGTTATCAATCAAAGCAATTGCAGAGACGTACGTTCCCACGCACGTATACATATGTGGCTGTGACTGGAGAAATGGTGTTTATGGGTTTTGTGACCAGTGTAGATCCTGAATCGCCTGTGCATACGCACTGTTCGCCAGTACATCAATAAAACACCCGTTATGCTTCTAATAAGCAATTTAGATCGCTATCAGGCTACAATAGCATGCTTTTTTGATCATGAACTACACTGGTCACAAATCCCATTGGCACCATTTATCCAGTCACAGCCACACATGTGGCGGTGCCCGGAAAAATGTGCCATTGCGGTCGGTGTAGATCGACCCACACCAAACTACATATCGGGAGGTCTGAACGCGGTTGATCTGAGAACTACACGTCACATTCACCATGTTCACCATTGAACTACCCGCCATTCTTATAACCTGATAAACTTCCCGCGAATGTGACGTGGTTTGTTTCATACATTACTGCCTGTGTTAAACTTGCCAAGATGTCAATGTTTATGAACATCTACCTACAATCTCATTTAGCACACACGCAGTTTGATTGGCTGTGTCTGAGCTGTAGCACAGCTCAGGCTCAGCTAATCAATCTGCTTAATTTCAAGCACAATAGTCCAGCATTCTAAAAGAAAACAATTTACATCTATTAGCGCAGGCAGTAGTGTACAGTGCAGTGCAGACTGGAAACGTTGGTTGTTTCATAGGCGTTGCGAACAATGAAGACCCAGATCAGCCTGCGCATCCGCACAGTCTGATCAGGGTCTTCATTGCTCGCTGTTCCGTGGTTGAAAATCCTACTGCTCTTCAAACAGCGGTAACACACTATACATGATGACAGGAGCGCGCTATCAGATCCACAACTAGACTGGTCACAAACGCCAAAAGCCCGTATCCAACCGCAGTCTCCACTATAGATAACAGCGTTTATCCGATTCCACACATGTTAACGAGTATGTTAATGTTGACAATACAGTGAAATAGTCAACAACTGGACATCCACGGCTGGGCGTCGAGTTTAGAAGGGTGTACAAAATTAAAATAAAATCTTAAACACGTGCTGCAACATTACAATGCCATACATGTCCTTAGATTTATATTACTTGAGCATTGCGACACGAGTGTTTTATAATTTCCCATGGTGAATTATAATCAAGATACATGTACATTGCGCTAAACTTCTTAAAAATTAAACACACTGCTTCCTGAATATTCTGTTTGGAGAGGTTTTACTGTATTTACCGATGGAATTCCGCTCGTGCTAGGAATTCTTTGTCAATTTTCGTTAAAAATGGCGGGAACTGTCGTATTTGTTAAAGTGACTGTGTCTCAGATGATGTCTCACATATCTAATATGTGTTTTTGTCTCTTCATGAACAGTACATGACATATATAAATAAATCGCACCATATGAATTAATGACATTCCCCAAGACATGCGTTATATTCAAGTATATGCTTCAGAAACTGTGATAAGCAGGGAGATAATCTGGCCTGGCATACTTTGACATTTTCGCAATACATGTATGTAAGGTGAACTTGTGAAATTTCTTTATTTTTTTGTTGTGAACTGATACAACTCTACCAAATTTAGAAAGGAATTCCCATTATAGATGCTAGTGTAATTAATTTAAATAAAATAATTAAGTTGATAAATATTAAACATCAATGAAACAACAAAATGACATCAATGACCCGCCATGTTGACATCACGCAATATAGATGGTTATCAGGCTACAGTAGTGTGCTACATGATCTGGATCTACATTGGCTACAAGTCCCATAAGCCCCGTTTGTCCTGTCACGGCCACATACAGTTACCGCCTGCGCTAATCTTGCTAATTATTGGAAATTGTAAATTGTTTTGTTTCACATGGCTTGAATATTGTGCTTCAAATCAAACATATTGATTTGTTGAGCCTGAGCTGAGCCTCATCCTGAGTAACAGCTCAGTCTCAACCAATCAAACTGCTCGTTTGCGAATAAATATGTTTAGAAACGTTGGCATTCAGACAAGTTTAACGCAGGCGGTGGTGTATCTGCCCACTGAACACGCTTACACTGGTCCGAACTGTAATAAGGTACGTATTCTCCTATTCACCGACCACCCGTGGGAATTACAACAGCCGTACCCGGTGCCGCCGCGGTCCGTGTGTCTTATAATAGGCCTAAGTCTTCAATGGCACCTCACTGCTCCCTAAAGCATTGCCGGAAGGATATCAAGACAGCGAATCCAGGTAAGCAGTCACATTGTCAGTGCTAACGACAAGGAATTAGTAATTGCGTATTGTCACTTCATCATTGCTGAAGCAATTGGGTATTTCAAAATTTAAATTTGGTAAAATAAAATCACACTATTGCTTACACATCAGCAGACCGCAATTATTGACTAGTTTGCTTCGAAATTCAAAAATGTCTTGGCATTGCTGAGACAATTCTAATGAAAGACCAAGATGTGTTTTCATGGAAAAATAAGACAAATATGCTATATTTGTGATCTGTTCATTGTTTTCTGCAGCTTGATAAAGATACCACACATTTTTCATTGCTTTTTGATACTCGCTACTTCTGATTTCAATTGGGTTTTTGGCAATTTTAATTGGGTATTTAAGCAAATACGCAGCTTCTTGTATATCTCTCATTGGTATATTAGTATATATTCTTATACATACAGTCATATTCTCATATGTTAAAACTGCCAAGCCCGTGGAAGATTTGAAGAACAAATACATATTACATGTTCATACACGTACTCAACAGAAATTGCTCTTAATCTGATACTCATGTACGGTTCCATCATACACAATTATATGAACACCATATTCACGCAAGTGTAGCCGTGTGACTCATGTTTATACATGTATGTTGATACTTGTATCATTATTAGTTGTTAAATATACATGTACTTGTAGATAGATACATGATCTCAGGGAAGAGTGGCTAAGTCAACTGAGCTTCTTCTATAAATAAAGATGTTACTTACTTACTTACTATTCTTCAGTTATAGTGTATTTCCTTGACTGCGTAGAGAGACATAATAATAATAACAGAGAGGTCGGCAATCCGCTATCAAAGTTTTCATTTGTTTGAAATGAATATTTCACGATATTCCATAAAATGTGTTCGAACTAAACGGTACATAGTTATTTATTAGACAAACTCTCGAAAAAAGGCATTATATATTTGCCTATTCTAGTGAAATAACTGGCCACTGAGTACGGCATGGCGGCTCATTGTTCTTTCTGTGATGTTTTGCAGAAACATAGAATCGCCATGATGAAGTATATGATCCTATTGTGTCTGACTGCCCTCGTTTACAGGTAAATATTAGACACGCCATGTGATTTTGTACCTTCGCACATCTGCGTACTTCCATGAAATACGTTTACAAAATTTACAATATTTTCTGTAAATGGCGTCAAAAGTTAACAAAGCTTTCAGAGTACATGCGGAATTATATTCCGCACGTATTTTTGCCAACTTTTTACTTTAATTATGAAAAATATTGTTTACATAGTTTCATATATATGTGGCTGTGACTGGAGAAATTGCGCTTATGGGATTTGTGACCAGTGTAGCTGCTGGTCAAATAGCTGACTCCTGTAACCGGATAATGATCTGTATAGCTTGTTAGAAGCGTGATCGCTGTTTCATTGATGGAATGGCGAACATTGCAGATCCTGATCAGACTATGCAGATGCACAGTCTGATCTGGATCTACAATGGTCGCAAAACTCATAAGCCCAATTTCTCCAGTCACAGCCAAATATGTACATGCACACACTTTGAAAGGTGTTCTGACTTTACGTATTTGTCTTATTAATTAGTAATTGTTGTTCTGTCCGCATGTAACCATTGTCTCCAAAAGTATTGCTAATATATGTTTCCAGGTGCACAAACTATATACGTCAATATGATTTAGAACACAAAAGAAGGATATTAACTGTCAAAGTACCGTTGACCTATTTCATGAAATACGCGACACTCGGCATTGCCTCGGTAAAGTCGTCTAATAATTATCATATTAAATGTTCACTGATATACGTTCCTCTATATAATATGTTCATTTATTACACTCCTGCAAATTATTTGCACGGATTTCGCTGTGAGAGAAAACCCATAATCAACTCCTTACAAATAATACACCGTGAAAAATATATCTGGTTCATAGCGTAATTTGGATTTCAATAAGTTTACATGACGTCACATTTGACGTCACACAACGTAACGTCAACACGCGGGATCACACGTCATTGTATAACTATTCATGCGCACAACACAATTCATTGATTATAATCTAAAAAATAGACTAAATATGCATATATATCCGCCGTGGAAGTGTAATAAATAGGATATTCCATCGTACATGTTTGAATAGCGGAAATAATACACTCGTGTCCGTCGGCGTCCGTGCAAGCAACTCGTTCGTTGCGCTCACTCGTTGCTTACGCGGAAGTAGACGCACACTCGTGTATTATTTCCCGCTATTCAAAATGTACGATGGAATATCCTATATATCCATCATTTGTGGATGTGACTGGAGAACTGGGATTATGGGTTTTGCCATCAGTGTAGATCCAGATCGGACTGTGCATCCGCACAGACTGATCAGGATCTACACTGTTCGTAATTCCATCAATGAAACAACCGATATCGGTGTCCATGATTGCAAACCACACAGGTAAGTGTTTCAGTGCTCATATCGATTCATCACAATACATATACAGTGGAACCCCTGTAAACCGACACAAGTAAGTTGTGCTTCGTTGCCATTTACCTCCCAGGATACTGTCTGTTCATGATCGCAAAGAACCTACACGTGTCCTAAAGTAGTTATATGCATGTTTTACATTGTTCACCTGATTACATATAATTTACTCATGTACATGTCAATCAGTCATATATACAATATAGGCTACTATATGAGTGATGATTTAATATGATATTTAGTAAATGAGTTTATTCATTTCAGAATAAACGAGCTTGCGAAATCAGTCAACGAGTTTAATAAATATCATATTAAATCATTATGATAAGATCATATTCATTGCATAAATACAATATCATGTACTGAGGATGCGATGTTCGCCTAAATGTATCGTATTTCTATAGCGTGTTAATGTAGATACAATGTAATTATTACACTAGTGAATTATAACGTTTAATTCAATGTGCTATTACCCGGCACAATACCATATTTATGCAATAACACTTTTAATTACCTTGTAGATGGCACGTGTGTGAATATTGACGACTTCAAGGCGTATAACCCGTACTTCATCCACGCGATTGCTGACGTCATCTTCGACGACTTCGAGAGAAACAGCGATAACTGCGTGGACGTCACGGAGATCAGTATGGAATTCTTCAAGATCGACCACGACGGTAACACAATGACGGACGCTTAAAGTTGATTACTAGACGGTAGAAGCTCTCTAATCAGATACACGTGGATGTCAAACTATTACATTTCAATTATTGTCTACACGGTTGTCTCTTTGACTATGTATCTATATAGAGAGAAGTGGATGTTAAAACATTATATTTCACTTGTTGTCCTCTGTGACATTGTGTTAATTAACCGGTATCGACATCCCCTTGTTGCCCGGGTGCAGAGATACAAGTCCATTTACAGTGGAACCACTCTAAACGGGACACTCTGGAACATATAGATGTTTACCTTATATGTGTTTCGCTGTTATGTATCTCTGTTTACAATGACTTTTCATGATTGCAAAACAGTAGGATGTGTCATGAAGTGCGGACATATCTGATTTACATTGGAACATCTCCAAACCTGACACCCTGGGGACCGCCCAGGGTAAAGTGGAACATCTGTAAACCGGACACCCTGGGGAGCTCCCCATGGTGTCCGGTTTGGAGAGGTTCCACTGTATATCCATTATATGAGCTTACTACGGGTTCTGTTTAATTTTGCAGGCAGCGGAATATTGAGCCTGCACGAGTATGAGCATTACTTCACGAAGGTAAGTACATATATAATCCATCTTAAATTACAGACTACGGTGTCTTGATATCTAGGTTATAGGGCGCGGTTTGGAAACTCGCAGGAATTTTAACTTTCGCAAAGGAATTCCTATTAGTTTTAAGCCGAGCTGAAATCTATTTATTCACGGGTGTGGTACATTGTTTACAACCCGGTGTGTTCATGGTTCCACAAACGAACGATTGCCTATCGTTTGCACATCGTTTTGAAATCGCCTTCGTTTTTATAATCAGAAAACGATGTTTTCGTTGGTATAAACGTGTCACGTTTAAACCTACAAAATCATAATTTTCTAATTAAAAACAACGAAACTGTCCAAAGAAGGCGTTGATATCAACGACACGCGTTTGAATAGTTGAAATCCGGGTATGTAAATGAAATCGTTTTCACTGACATAAAAACTAACGTTGATCGTTTCTATACATTTCGTTGTACTTCGTTTCCCATTCGTTTTTATTTTGTTTGGTTCGGGAACCTTCACCAAATATTTGCTGTAGTACATTATATAATAATGAGTTCAATTACAGTGGAATCATGTTACTTGAAATGCATATAGGTATTACCTAACTGTATGTCGCTCGCAGTGTATTAACACAGTGTAATAACTTGTTGTTGTTGTTAGTACCACGTGATCATACACCTTGGTGTAATAACAATCATAATACGCTAGTGTAAATATGCAAATTAGCTCGTTAAAGAAAACAGCTTTGGTGACCAGTAGAGCTTCAATGTATGATGCTGTGTTATGCAATAAATTAATCAAACAGTTGTGATAATTTAATATGGTATTTATTAAATTAATTGACTAATTTCATAGGAAACTCGGCATAGCCTCATTTCTTAGGAAATCAGTAAACTCGTTTTAATAAATATCATATTAAATCATCACTCATGTATTGCTCATCTTGTTTCCAGATAATCAACCATTTGCACGGACACGGCAAGTAGGCGCATTGCTGACGGCGTTATATGTCGCGAAAACCAACGACACTGTCGGATCAGCTGAGGAGATAGCATGCACGGCGACTACAGGAAATTATGGATGCGTTTATATCATTTCTTCGTCCTTGAATAGTGTCTAACGGTGACAGAACATTGGAGGATGCATACACAGAACCAGTATGGAATGCTTGTGTATATATTTATATTTTAATTGCTGATATTTAATAAAATAATGTTATTGTTATCGAAAATACTGAATTGATGTTGTTACATTTCCATGAGTAAGGAGCCCCGCAGGGGACGTAGAATTCTTTTTTCATTAATTGGTTCCCACGAAATAACAATTCGTTTCCTCAATTTAACAATTCGTTCCCACGAAATAACAATTCGTTCCCACGGGAACGAATTGTTAATTCGTGGGAACTAATTGTTAATTCGTGGGAACGAATTGTTATATTGAGGGAACGAATTGTTATATCGTGGGAACGAAGTGTTAATTTGAGGGAACGAATTGTTAACATGACGGAACGAATTATCATTTCGTGGGAACGAATTGTTAATCAAGGGAACGAATTGTTATATCGTGGGAACGAATTGTTAATTCGAGGGAACGAATTGTTAAATTGAGGGAACAAATTATTGTTTCGTGGGAACGAATTAATAAAACAACTCATGTCCCCTGCGGGGCTCCGTACATGAGAGCTTGCCCGTTGATAACATAGACCTTACAACGATTGCCAGACCAGACTACGGATTCGAACAGTCTGATCAGTGTCTACCGTGTCTCCTGTAGTGGAACACCTCAACATTGGATACACAGGGGACCTCCCAGCATATCTTGATAGAGGCGCCACAATATCGTGTCTCCCTTCCACGACAAAATGGGCGTATTAAATAGCACATCTGATTCGATCTGGCTCGATATTCAAAACAACCCAGCTCGAAATTCAAATGCACATCTCAATCTTCGCGAATATCGATCTCAGAGCTGGCTCGATATTCAAAACACCCCAGCTCGAAATTCAAATGCACATCTCAATCTGCGCGAATATCGATCTCAGAGCTGGCTCGATATTCAAAAGAACCCAGCTCGAAATTCAAATACGTATGTCCAACCTGCTCGAATATCGATCTCACAGCTGGCTCGATATTCAAAACACCCAGCTCGAAATCAGTTCCGGTGAATATCGACCTCGCAGCTTTGGATTCAACTCGAAATTCAACTCGATATTCAACTCGAAATTCAAACCGGTGAATATCGAATTTCGATGTTCGATGTCAGAGCCAACTTCACACACCCCATCTGATTCTACATGTCAATAACGGACGGTGCATACGTGTACCCGGGTCAGAACCAGTTTCCTGTTGAGTCGGGGAAACAGTTCTTGCCTCTGTAAACATTACACCACCGCCTGCGCTAATCTTGCCAATATTTGTAAAATTGTTTTCTTTCAGAAGGCTCGACTATTGTGCTTGGAATCAAGCATATGTATTGGCTGAGCCTGAGCTTGTTTGCGAGTAGAGGTTGCCAATGGATGTTCAGAAACGTTGATATCCGGGCAAGACTAACACAGGCGGTGGTGTAGCCCCGGATCCAGCTCACTGGAAACTACATGCAAATAAACCCACCCGTTTCCTCCAGCTTATTGACATTTACGACCAGTGTATTTCCAGATGAGCCTGCGCATCCAGGGCATACACCGTCCGTTATTGACGATTGTATAATCAGATGAGTTATACACCACCAACTTGACCAGATAACAACGTTTCTGAAGAACTATGGGCAAACCTCAATTCACAAATAAGCAGTTCGATTGGCCGAGCCTGAGCTGCAACACAGCTCAGACTCAACCAATCAAACTGCTTGATTTAGAACAGAATATTCAATTATTATGAACTAAAACAATTGAGGAATATTGGCAAGGTTAGCGCCGGTGATTGTGTATGAGCGTCAATGTTTATCTAACAACACCGTTATCTCTGTGTCAGACTGCGCATGTGTGCTAGTTGATCAGGAGCTACAGTGGTGAAACATAATTAAATAACTAAGTCTCATTTGCTCGTGCATACATGCAGTCTACTGCAGGGCCAATGCACCAAGATGTGTCAGAATAACATCCGGGATTCTGGGAACCGAGTAGAAATTCACACGCGCGCCGACAGCGTACAGATGTGTGGCTGTGAGTAAAGAAATGGGGCTAGTCGCATAAAATCCGTGTTGTACCGTGTTTTAACCAATTTATAAATGTAATATGTTATAACATAACATATGAAGCGAATTTGATTGGCTGACCGCATCACCATAATTACGTATTCGTATTATGAGCCAACGTTATGTGAAATGATTAAAATGGAGACGTTTCAAATGTCGTTGTAATGACGCAACAAAGCAATGATGTTTTGACATTATCATGTTTTAAACGTCATTAGAATCACCCGTGAGTGGTTCAGTAAACGTACTGCACGTGTTAGAATCTGCTCCCGTTTTGTAATATGAAGTGTTTGTTATTTGATCAGGAGCTACACAAGTCAGTATTCGCCCCAAAGTCAGCACCATTTTTGCCAGTCACATCCACATTTAATGAATCAAATCGTGGGCTGTTGCGTTTTCTGGGGTGTAAAATACATTTGGTATATTTAAAGTGAGTGGAGTTCGATTAGAATAGATTGTCGAGTGATAACGTTCCCGGGGGCTGCCACGTCACCACACTCTTGCGTGCTACAGGGAGAAATATTCAATTGAAGGATAAATTTATTAATGTTTATTATACTGAATGTATTACATTATCACAGCCATTATGACTGTGATACTGTAATAAATTCAGTATAATAATTATGCATACTTCTAATCATCAAATATATATACAGTCATTAGTTCTATATGAAATAATGCATTTTGGGAAAAATAAATGATAACTCCCTCAAAGTACACTTTGCTAGATAAGTATGCTTTGCAATTTTGGTGAAATAGGCTACAGGCAAATACACCGCCGCCTCATGTGACCTGATACTGGTATGTATTGCATGCCTGGTGTTTCATTGATGGATGCCGATCACTCCAGGGGGCCGTTTCACTAAACTTCGTACGACTAAAATGTTCGCAAGGTCCAAATTATGATAGTCTGTAAATTTCACATTAACACAGTTTTCTTGTAAACAATTATTGGATTTACATTTATTGAGCATAGGCTAGCCTATGCTCAATAAATGTAAATCCATCAATTAAAATTTATAGACGATCCTAAATTTGCACTTACAAACATTTTAGTCGTACGAAGTTTAGTGAAACGGTCCCCAGATCCTGATCAGACGGTGCGGATGCATATGCTGATCTGGGTTTGCACTGGCCACAATACACATAAGCGTAATTTCTCCGGTTACAGCCACATACATGTATGTGGTGTGAATTAATACGTGCACACACCTGCATTTCGGTAACTTTTTATGCCACCGGGTTTCGAAGAAACGGTGGCATATAGTGTTTGGACCGTCCGTCTGTCCGTCCGTCCGTCCATCTGTCCGTCCGTCCGTCCGACACATTTTTAGGTTAACCACTTTGTCACAGTTTCTCAAATATGCTGCAGGTGGCATCCGCGTTCGACAGACGCATTTCTTGTTGTTTCTGCTTCGTTCAAGGATGTATTTGTTTGCTGTTTTCTTTCATTTCTACAAGGACTACCTTCTGATTGGTTGATTCCAATTTGACTGGTGTTGGTTACCGGATACAGGTATGTATAAAACCAGAACTCCACTAAAACGAAATTATTTCTGGTACAATTGGCAAACTGTAGTTTATTTTGCTGAAATTGACGGTTGGATTCTAGTATCTATCACACAGACGGCGATCCTTTGGGTGAGTCCAGATTATATTTCTTTACATTTTGTTCATTTAATCACACGGAGAAACGCAGGGAACATGGATATTTTTTAATAATTCGTTCCTCTGAATTAACAATTCGTTCCCTGAATTTAACCATTCGTTCCCACGATATAACAATTCGTGGGAACGAATTGTTAATTTGTGGGGGCGAATTGTTAAATTGAGGGAACGAATTGTTATTTCGTGGGAACGAATTAATAAAAAAAAAAGAATTCTACGTTCCCTGCGTGGCTCCGTACAATCATGTTTTCAATTACGCAATATGTATATTTACGTGCAGTATTTAGACGTAGTTACGTCACGTATGACTATTATCATTTTGTACGTAAGAACATGTGCGATATTTCATAAAAAATATATTTGCGATATATTCCGTGAATGACCTCAACATTTTATGAAATTTACATAGCAAATGTGGAATACTATTCTGCATTTGTTATGAAAATCCCGTCACCTTTCGACGTCATTTACAGAAAATTCACAGTTTCTGTAAATATATTTCACGAAAAATCGAACATGTTCTTATAAGGCGAGTCTCAATTATGCAATTTACACATTCCACATCAATTCCCAAATAGTAGAGTTCAGACATTACTCAATGTGCATATCGTGGTCATCAAAATAATGGATGTGATTGGAGAAATGGCGTTTATGGGATTTGCGACCAGTGTAGATCCAGATCAGCCTGTGCATCCGCACAGTCTGATCAGGATCTGCATTGTTCGCCATTCCATCAATGAAACACTCGGCAAGATTTTAACAAGCAATATAGATCGTTATCGGGCTACATGGGATCAGGATCTACACTGGTCACAAGTCAGATAAGCCCCATTTCTCCAGTCACAGCCATATATGATCATGACTTCTGATAGGCTAGCACACTCATGTAGCCAATAAGGATCGTGTTGTCAGATGTACTATAATAATTATGCGAGCCACTGACTGAATGACGAGCAGTGTAACCCCTGATCTGGTCTACACTGATCGCATAGCCTATGACGTATAATCCCCATTTCAGCAGTCACATGACCAGATCTCAGTTTGTGACCAGTGCATTGAGATCAGCGTGTGCATCCGCAGTCGGATCAGGATCTGCACTGTTCGCCATTACATCAATAAAACATCCGTCATGCTTTGAACCAGCCATACAGGAGTGTCGTATTCGATTAGGAGCTATACTGGTCACAAAACCCATACGCCCCATTTCTCCAGTCACAGCCACACAGGAGAATCGCTCATTATGATTGTTATTATGACACACAAATATGGTATACATCGTTTATGGCTTGCAAATGAAAACGAACAAGGTAAAGCCGTCTATGGTAGTCGCCGAACACAACTGTCGGAATCAATGCACATTCTACGTACAGTTTTATTGTATTATATGTGGCTGTGACTGGAGAAATGGGGCTTATCCGTTTTGCGACCAGTGTAGATCCGGATCAGCCTGTGATCGTCATTGAATCAGTGACACACATAGCCTGCTTCTAACAAACAGTATATTAATTTGGTGCTTACCATGCCACAGTGTTAGACGATCAGGAGCTATACTAGTCATCAATCCCATAAGCCCCATTTCTCGTGTCACCGTCATATATATCATTATAAGAGATCACATTGTGTCAGAACGGCGTGACGTCATGTTGTTATATGTGTTTACAGTTAAACAAATAAATTCGTTTACTGTAGTATGAAACATATTTGGTTTGTTAATGTAGGAGTCCGTCGGACGCACATTAAACAGACCAACTGTTTTACACACTACAATGAACGCAACAATCCATAGTTTTATTCCTTAAATAAAAATACACAATGTCTCATTATCGACACTACTGTCTGTTTCACAGTTTACTGCCGTTTGGCTGTTAAACACATTAAAGCTAAAAAAGTATGTAAATGTACGGACAATTTTCCTATGGGACTTTAACATGGGAGGAAAAGCTGTGGAGGAGCTGGGAGAGGAGTACACAATGGAAATATATATTGACTCCTGGCTAGATAGCTTGTATACAACGTAACTAAGAAAACAAAAGTTAGATCTCAATCAATAAAATCAATATTTGATAGAATTTCATCAGATAAAAAAATATGGGAGGGTGACTTTTTGGTAGTGATAAAAAAGTACTTACATTTAAATATTTTTCAAATTTAATATGCTTAATAGCCAAATGTTTGTCGGCAGAAAAACGTGGAATAGACAGTACATGTAACAATCCGTGTCGATTCCAGCGAGAAAAAACATGAGAATCGCACCGGTTGTCATGGTAACGGCGGTGTTGCTGGCGGTGACATATACGCCGACGGAGGCACAAGGCTGGGGCCGACGGGCGCGGAACTACGTTCGGGATTTCGCCGATGGCTCCCGGGACATGTACAGGGCGTATACGTAAGTCAAATATTTTGCTTTCCGGGCCCTTATGACACATGACCATCATATGTGGTTGTGACTGGAGAATTGGGGTTTATGGATCTGTGACCAGTGTAGATCCTGATCAAATAGCACATTGCGATATCCTGAAAACTATCTATATTGCTTGTCAGACGCATGACGGGTGTTTCATTGATGGACTGGCGACCAGTGCAGATCCTGATCAGACTGTGCGGATGCACAGGATGATCTGGATGTGCACTGGTCGCAAAACCCATAACCCCTATTTCTCCAGTCACAGACACATATCATTTAAATATAATCTCTAAATATGATGTGATATATGAAAAACATATACATGTCTGTGAACACTATTTAAATTGTTAACTTTTTAATGTCTGTGCACATCGGAGGCTTAGTTCCTTTACTGTATATTTGTAGATGTTATTTTTCAATGTCAATTCATTATAATGTGTTGTATTGTAAACATGTAAGACTCACATCGGGGCCAGTCCGAGACCTGTGGCTATTTTTCCCAGAACGGAGGTTAATTCTGCACTTTCTGAATATGCAGCTTTTCATTTCAAGCTTGACTGTCGGCGAATATAGTGATGTAACGTCACTCTCTGGCCACATACGTCCAGGTCCAATATTGTGGCCACTATTTTGATTTCGAGCTTGACTGTCGTTGAAGATAGTGACGTAACGTCGCTCTCTTGCCACATACATATATGTCAAAGATAGTGGCCACTATTGAAGATGGCGTGTTTGTCATCTACCCCAAGCGTACATTACCCATCGTGAAGTGATTATTCATGAAATTAAATAAATAACGTATGCCTTTCCTGTTTCTCTCATATACTATCCTACGTGTGCAATGTTTCTGTCTTGTTTTCGGTCATTGTCAGGATTTCGTCCCCCATTTTGGGATTAGCCCCCGTTCTGGGATTAACTATCGTTCGTTACACATGTTACACATTGACTCGCATTAACCCTTTCAACACTACAGGCCTGTATAGTGGTATTGGCAAACAATGTTGAGAACAAAAGCACCCCATGTTCATAAATGGACTGGTCTGACAATCATTTTGTGATGAATTGATTGGTTGCAAAATAAACATATCAAAATTCCGTTCCAGGGGCCAGTTTCACTAAACTTCGTACGACTAAAATGTTCGTAAGTGCAAACTTATGATAGTCTGTAAATTTCACATTAACACTGTTTTCATGTAAACAATTATTGGATTTACATTTATTGAGCATATGCTGCATATGCAGCATATGCTCAATAAATGTAAATCCAATACTTGATTCCCAGACGATCCTAAATTTGCACTTACGAACATTGTAGTCGCACGAAGTTTAGTGAAACGGCCCCAAGCTACTTATGGGTGAAAGGGTTAAACAACTGATAGTTTATAATGTTCAGGGACATGAAGAGTGCGAACACGATTGGGGCCGACACATACTTCCATGCACGCGGGAACCATGACGCCGCGAGCCGGGGTACAGGCGGACGTCATGCGGCTGCCATAATCAGGTATCATTCACTGACCATTGTAATACACAACCGCCTCCGCTAATCTTGTCATTTTCTGTCAATTTATTTATTTCAAATTTCTTGAATATTGTGCTTGAAGTCAAGCAGATTGATTGACTGAGCCTGAGATGTGCCACAGCTCAGTCTCAGACAATCAAATAGCTTCATTTCGAGTTGACATTGCTTATAGATGTTGAGAAACGTTGATGATTTTGTATTACACAACCGCCTGCGTTAATCTTGACCAGATGTCAACGTTTCTGAACATTCATTGGAAATCTCAACTCGCAATCGAGTATTTTGCTTGGCTGAACCGAGCTATCAAACATCACAGCTCAGACTTAGCCAATAAATATGCTTGCTATGAAGCAAAATATACAAGATTTCTTTTCCAAATAACATTAAATTCAAATATTGACAAGATGAGCGCAGGCGGTGGTGTAGTAGGTAGAGAGTTCAGTATTCATTTCTTACTTCCATAAATAGTCGTATACAAACAATACATATCTGGCGCGGCACAGAAACGGGATGTGCTCGGCAGAGCCTCGCCCATCCCGTTTCCTGAGCCTTGCCAGATATTGCGTTACAAGCAGCATAAGTATCAGTTATTGTTCACATATTGAATTTTTAAGGAATTAAATGAGAGGGAGCGCTTGCGACCGCAGCATTTAGTTCCTTAAAAATCCAATATGTAAACAATAGCATATTTATACTTAGCCAGGTTTATAATGCAGTTTCCCATCCAAGCATTGATTTTCCATTTCCTGTCGAACAGGTAAAATAAAACCGCATTCATTAAATCTGGTAATATCTGAATATGTAATTTATTGGGGTTAAATCTTGTAATATATGAAATAAGTGGAGCGCGATACTGGCCAGCGATTGGCTTAGAAAGTAGGGCGAATTATAACAAATTGTATTTATAGGTTACAAACCTTGCTTATTTCAGTATTCATTTCTTATTTCCATAAATAGTCGTATACAAACATTACATATCTGGCGCGGCACGAAAACGGGATGTGCTCGGCAGAGCCTCGCCCATCCCGTTTCCTGAGCCTTGCCAGATACTGCGTTACAAGCAGTATAAGTATCAGTTATTGTTCACATATTGAATTTTTAAGGAATTTATTGGGGTTAAATCTTGTAATATGTGAAATAAGTGGAGCGCGATACTGGCCAGCGATTGGCTTAGAAAGTAGGGCGAATTATAACAAATTGTATTTATAGGTTACAAACCTTGCTTACAATCAACTAAGACTATTGTAAAAAATCATAGAATATAACGTATTGTTCATACATGGTTAGATTGGATTTATTTAAGAATGTTATGTAGATTAGGGAATAGAGTCAAAATAGTATGTTGAGATATGGCGAGGATGATTTAGCGAATACAAATTATTGAGCAAGACAACACGATACGATACTATTAAGGTATATGTTGTTATAACTAACTGTAATATTTATATGTATGATCAAAAGGTACGTGTATCTCCAAATGAGTGTTAGTCTAATTGGATAACATTCCACTTTCTTTCATGAACTATGAGCTTATTTCTATTTATTGCAATTTCTTTCTCAATATTTTGTGTTGCCTTTAGGTAAGACATAAACTCTGAACTTGAAAATTTAGGTTCCGTGTTTCGCAATTTACATGTATATATAAAGTATTTTCCTAGAATGATACAAAAGTTGAAAAACTTGTTGTCTTACTCATATTGTCCAAAGCAAACAGTGTGCAAAAAATGTGGCCTTTACAGCCAGGTGATTGCTATTCGGAGGTGGTCTTTAACACAGGTTCGACTGTACATACAATATTATTATTGTTTAAAAAGGTATTCATATAATTCTAAACGATTTGTGATATCTTTTTTTATCACATGAAATCCTTGTTATGCCGTGTTTCGGCTCATTTCATAAATACACGTGTAATAACACCTGCAGCGAATACGATTGTCTGGCCGCATCACCCTAATAACGTATTCATATTATGCGTATATATAGAGAATAGTAGGTTAGTGCCGTGAATGGGAAAAAATATCTGGCAAGGCTCAGGAAACGGATGGGCGAGGCTATGCCGAGCACATCCCGTTTCCGTGCCGCGCCAGATATTTTTTCCCATTCACGGCACTAACCTACTATTCTATTTATCCCGTCAACACATACAAATGACTTTAAAATGCAAAGAAATAATCCCAGGAACCGCACATATTCATATGCAGTGAGTAGGTCGTATTGACAGGATATCAAAAATGTTTCACGGCACCGTGTTTCACGGCACATACGCACTGTGTTGACGGGATAAATATTATTCATATATATTTTCTCTGTGGAGATTTTAAACTAGATGCAAACATAGTTAATGTCGTTTGTTCGCTGAAACATACTGGATATCTCGAAGTTTTCTGCTCTTTGCAGGCTGAAGTCATGTGCTAAACAAAATCTCGTCAGGCTGTCTGCAATGTTATGCACCTGTGCGTGACTCGTTTCATAAATCTCATATCAAATGGAAGCTCGTTTGAGATCCTCTTTGTATCCAATCTATCTTTCAAGACAAAAAGTGAGCCGCATCATGATGTCCTATGACATGCTTTTATCCCGTCAACACAGTGCGTATGTGCCGTGAAACACGGTGCCGTGAAACATATTTGATATCCAGTCAATACTATTTTTGCATTTTACAGCCATTTGTAGGTGTTGACGGGATAAATAGAATAGTAGCTAAGTGCCGTGAATGGGAAAAATATCTAGCGCGGCACGTAAACGGGATGTGTTCGGCAGAGCCTCACCCATCCCGTTTCCTGAGCCTTGCCAGATATTGTTTCCCATTCACGGCACTAACCTACTATTCTCTATAAGTGATGTGAATTGAATAATTCTCCTCTTTATCCAGATAGCCCGGTACTATTGGTCTGTTTCTTTTGTCATTGAGTATACTAGTAAATAGAGCATACCAGGCTATTGTCTTTTGATATCAAGTTTATCAGGCAAGGCTAGGAAACGCGTAAGAATTCCCAGGCTTGCCAAGGAATTAATACCATTTCCGAGCCGAACATATTTACTTTTCACTTGTCAAGGGCCATAACTCTGCCAATACTAGATGAATCCGCATAAAAAACCCAGGTGCACAACTTCACATAGTCACAAACATTCTGTAAAATTTCGCAACTCTAACTAAAACACTTTTTGAAATACGCGCGGCACGTGACAAATGTGTGATGAAATTTGTCATGGACAAAATTGCCAATTTCCTCTTAGTCAAGTGTCATATCTCCATTCGTATTGGATGATTCCTCAAACAAAAACCCAGGTGCACAACTATACATGCTGATTACATTTTCAGTTACCGGTGACACAAGTTAAAAATCAGCAAGTTGTACCAAGTCAAGGGCCGTGACTCCGCCCATACCCTATGAATCCACATCAAAATCACCAGATGCACAACTTCACATGATGACAAATATTCCTATATGGTTTCATGCCTGTAGCTCAAATAGTGTTTCAGTTTTGTGCGACACAAGTTGGAAATCATCACTTTTCACTAAATGAAGGGCCATATAACTCTGCGAATACTGGATGAATCCGCATTTAAAACCCCAGGTGCGCAACTTCACATGATGACAAATATTCCTGTCAAATTTCGCGACAGTAACTCAAATACTTTTGGAGAAACGCGTGACACAACGTTTGTGAGAGACGGACGGACAACCATGCCAAAAACAATATGTCTCGCCATATATAGATGACTCGTAATACAATGTAACAAGAATCAAGTGATCAACTGTTCTTGGAAACATTAAAACACGATAATAGGGAAGTATTAGGCCATGCCATTGTGTTTCTCTGTTAAGCGTCCACCCGGATAGCCAAAACCTACTTACATATCCGGTAAAAACAAACAAGGTTTTGAGGAAGGGTTAAGGAAGTTTTTATCATACATTTAAATTTCCGCCGGCAAACTTTAGAAAAAAATAAGAAGAAAATACTCTAATTATACTTATTAAGTGTAAATTCATGAATGGATATAAGTACTTTTTATCAATAACAAAAAAGTCAACCTCCCCAAAAAATTAAATATTGAGATTATTGCGAAAAACGATTTTCCTATGGGAATTTAACATGGGGGCTAAAAATAGATTTTTGTTTAATTGTTTTTTTATTTGTGGACCGAATTTCAAAATCTAACTGTTGTTTTCTTAGTTACATCATTGTCAAGCTATCGCGCCAGGTTTCGGAGTCAATTTCAAAAAGTTTTCGTTTTTTGATCCTTCAGGATGAAAAAAAGAAAAGTTTGGAAATTGGACTCCCCATGTTAAATTCCCATAGAAAAATCGTTTTTTTTCGCAATAAAATCAATATTTGATGGAATTTCATCAAATCATTTTTTTGTGGGAATATGAAGTAATGTGTCCGATATAATCCTTGTCTACGCGTACAACTTCCGACGTCATTTAAGGAAAATATTGTAAATTTAGTAGCACATGAAAACACATCTTGGTATTTCATTAGAATTGTCTCCAAGGAGACAATTCTAATGAAATGCCAAGATATGTTTTCATACATCTTCGGTACAAAATCACCTGGCGAGTGTCACATGACCTTGCTATTGAGTGGACGTAAAACCTCAATCACTCAATAGTTTTACGTACAGTGCAACCTCTCTACAACAGCCACTCATGGGAAGACGCACAACTGGCTGTTGTAGAGAGGTGGCTGTTGTAGAGAGGTGGCTGTTCACTACTGGATATGTGACCAATAAACGGCCATTAAATCATTTTGTTAAAATGCCATTAAAATAAAATATAAAATGCCATTAAAAACCTCTTAATTATGCCCTGTTTTAATGGCCATTAACATGCAAATTTTAAAGGGCAACAATGAAAATGCCATTAATTAATAAGACCACACCCCCTTAATTTTCAATGGTTTAATGGCTGTTAAAACCCCATTAAATAATAAGTTAATGGCACTTAAAACAATTAATGGCCATGAATTGTAATGCCTTATCCCATTAAAAATGAGCCCTTAAAAGAAATAAATGTTCATTTTTAATGGTGTATAATTCTTTAATGGTCATTAAAACAGGGCATAAATAAGGGCCCATTAAATAATTAATGCCTTTTGCATGGGTGGAGCCATTAATTTTTTTTTATTTAAAGGCCCCATTAAATCCTTATAGTTAATGGGTTGTGTGATTAGTTAATGGCCATTAATTGAAATAAATGTTAATCTTTAATGGGTATAATTCTTTAATGGCCATTAAAACAGGGCCATGATTAATGGCACTTAAAAACAATTAATGGCCATTCAATGAATGTCTGGATGATGACTAATAAGCATATGAAGTTTCAAGTAAATGTGACTTAGGACTGCAGAGATATAAGGTATTTAAAAACTTTAACACGGACGGACACCTGGGCCCGGTTGTTCAAAACATCAGTTAGCTTAACGGACTGTTAAATCCTTAACTGAATGGTTAAAATCTCTGTTAAAACAGAGATTTTAACCATTCAGTTTTGTTAAATCCTTAACTGAATGGTTAAAATCTCTGTTAAAACAGAGATTTTAACCATTCAGTTAAGGATTTAACAGTCCGTTAAGCTAACTGATGTTTTGAACAACCGGGCCCTGGACGTCATTGTGATCACTATGTCTCACTAAATCAGGGACATTGACACGATAAATATGTTGCAGACCGCTTGTCGATCCGATCATCCGTTCCAAAGATATATGCCAGATTGTCCTGTGGAAAACAAAAATAGAAATACAGCGTTGCTAACGGGCATATTTCTCAAAATATGGAATAATCATGAAACATAGTTCCCAACCCTCTGAAAAGCAAGTGCTTAATTTATTCTATTTTTCTACACCATAATAATAATACGCCAACAATATAATAAGGCTCAAATTATATCAAAAACTAAAAAAATACAGCGTTGTTACTGATTGGTAGTGACGGCAGTCACTCCCCAATATAATATTACAGTATGCAATCTGGGATATCTTTTGAACCGATGATCGGATCGACAAGCGGTCTTCCAACATATTTATCGTGTCAATGTCCCCGACTAAATCATATTTAGCACCAATCGTGTATGTGCCCCTTTAAGGCGAAATATTAACATTGAACAGTATTTAGTATTTTCTAAACTACAGTATATATACAAGACGCCCTTTTTGGCCTTAACGCTCACATGATTAGGAGAGCAATGGAGGCCCAATTAATTAAACCACTAGTGATTCAGTTACAATTGTTAGGTATTGGTCCATGGGACATGCGTCCCAAATTAACTTTTATACCTCGTATTTAATGCAGTGTAATTAGAGTGATGTACTCATTACTAACATATATTAACTTCAATAAATGTTCTAATGTTTCTAAGACAGTGGGAGTGGAAGCCCAATATCACACAAGCTGGGGTTACTGGATCCAGTCGGTTACTGGTTAATTATTTCATAATTTCGAAATCCTCACCTTATTTGATTTAAATGATAACAATAAGTCTCAATCATTTCTAGAAGTCTAGTTTATGTGTTTATGAAATCCGTTACTGTGGTTTTGATTTTAATTTACATTAAATTTGTTTTTAAATCAAAAGAACTGTTTCTGTTTCTGATGCATTTTGTTTGAAAAATGCGGTTGTTGTTGTTGTTGTTGTATGTCTGTATTTCAGGCGCTTATTTTTGGCCTCTATCTCTCTACAGACCCAAAATATTTCCTACAACCCATACATGTATGTGCATGCATAATCGTCCATGTGTCCGTCAGCCTGTCTGTCAGTATTTTGCCCAGTCTGTGTGTATTTTATATTAATTATGCTTGTTTTGTATGTGTAAGTGTATTACAATTGTGTCTGTATTAATGTGCTGGATACAAAGAATTGTCCTCTGATTATTTGGAATTTTATTCTTGTTTTTCTTAAAATCACGTTTGGCAGCACAGTAAAATTTTCTCAAACTGAGTAGATTCTACTGTGTTGCTGAAACATGATTTTATATTTAGAGAAGAGCTGTAGGAGAACAGCATAGCTCGATTACGAGGGTTGTCGATGTACACATAGCTTGACAAAGAAGGTGGCCACGGCCCGCATAAAAACCTTAATCAAGGTTGACTAAAAATCTTAGCAAAGTCAGAGTTCCGTGACTTCGTGCAAACGCCATTTGATAAAACTAGGTAACAGGGATATGAAGTCTATACACAGACATATTAAAGATGATTCATGTGAAGCCTACCAAGTATTACTATCATAAAGAGAGACATCCAGTTACAAAACGTATTTCAAACTATACATCAGAAACACGCGAGTTAGCAACAGCACACACTGTAAGCTCATTCATTTGTTACGAGTTTGATAGGGGATCACAAACACAAAAAGTTCAGTCTGACAAGTTTATTGCCTTTGGTAGAATTTCTTCCTTTCTTGAGCATAAGAACGTCAACCAGTCAACTGAAAATCATTTGGCATTAGTTAAGTGGTTTGAACACACTGTGTTTGACAAATATACAGCCTTGGTGTATACAAGCACACGCACTGAACAAAAGAAACGTAGATCTTCATATGTTTTGACCGAAGACATGTCCCATGCACTGGTCACTGCTGAAGAAAATGGATACCGTTGGTTTCTAAACAGTGGCCAACTACCTTTTGAGTGCACAGTCTGATAGCTAGGATGACAAACTGGTAACACATGCACACTTTCAACCCGCAACCGAAGGAAGTCCGTGTCGTCTGTCCGTCTGTAGCCATATCCTTACAAGTCATAGAAGTGAGCTTGATAACTTGATAAACGTTTGTTTGCCCTTATGGCGCAATTCTAATGAACTTCCATGACATATTTTCAGATTTGCCAAAAAAGCACAAGAAAAACATATTAATCAATCACTGTTTGCTGCAATTTTTGAACTATTTATAGAAATTATTCTACCCAGCATTCAAATAGTTAATATCCTCCAGAACACTACATGAATACACATGTTGATCTGATGATTGCACAGGCATTTGGACCGATTTCATTATGAAATGTCAAATTTTGATCTAAATTTGCTATTCACACATATAAAAGAATTCTGAGTGATATGTTTTCTATAATTTTTGGAAATTTCAATGAGATTTTATGTCAAACGACGAGTATGCCATCGAGCAATCTCACCAGTATAATTTATAATCAACCACACGAGAGATTTACTTTTCATGTTTATTATCATGTGTAGGCCTGGCCTATTGTACATGTGCTATATGTGATTCTGCAGCCTTTAAATGGTGTGTCAGTCATACTAGCGGTCATTTACCGGTAGTTCATAATTGCAGTTTGTTTCTAAATAATGTTTTTCACATCAGAGATTAAATTCAATACACTTACATGTACATGTATATCTTCTAATATTACTAATACCATATTTAAATAATTATAATTGTTGAGCCGGTTCTAATGAGTAACCATCATGTATTGTTTCATTGAGAATTGAAAGAGTTATCGATAAAAAACGTAATGTCGAAATCGGTTCCAGCATATATTGTAACGGTTAAAATCCAGCAACACATCGGTAATATAGGCATCATTGTTAACAGATTACTCAATCAAATGAAGTTTGTGACAAATATGGTTGTTACTTTCATGGCCATTAATGTCATAATTACCATTAAATTTAAAATGATGTATAATTTATTGGCCATTAAAAAATCAAATGCTAGTTACGATCAGTTACATAATAATCATAGGTCATTTAATGCCCATTAAAACCAACATTGAACATCCCAGGTATATTCATGGCCATTAAATTGTTAATTAAGGGCCATTAAATATACCATTAAATTCACTCCATACAAACATTAATGACCATTATTTTATGTGTTCTGTATTTAACAGTTATTTAATGGCATATTCAAGTGAAAACTATTCTTTAATGGGCATGATTTTAAGGTTTAATGGCATTTTAATGGGATATGCCAATACCCATTAATTTTATTGTTACAAAATTTAATGGCTGTTGTAATGGCATTTTAATGATTAACAGCAGTTTAATGGGGGATTCATGGCAATTTAAGGGGTTCTGCATCCAGTAGTGGTTGTAGAGAGGGTAAAGCTGAATTATATTTTGTCGTCTGCTATTTATCTATTTTAACCGATAATTCTCATCAAATACATGCTTTGACAGCAATGCAAATGATTCTAATGTGCTGTCAAAACACAACCATTTTCGTGTTCAGCAGTCCAAGGGTTAGGAATAGAGGAAATCGTCCATTTGGGACAGAGAAGGTGTTATTGTAGAGGTGGCCATTCGGGGAGGTTTGACTGTAGTTGCAATACCACAGAGCACCGAAGGCCAGAAATGGGATGTCTGTTTGACTACCACTGCTTGTGTAGCATACTCATGCCCATTTGGTCTGTTTAAAGTTTGCGAGAGGTCATTCGAACGCACTTTCAACAGACAAAATGTATTGTAACCACAGTAAACGCAACAGCCAACACTAGGGTTCCCCAGATAAATTTGTGTCCGAATAGTTAGGGTTATTACGGGAATATTTCTGTTCTTGCAGTAATGTGCGGGAGGCGTATCAGCAGGGGCTGTCGGGCCAAGGGGAAGCAGACACAGCGGCAGACCAGGAGGCCAATCGGTGGGGCCGCAAAGGGGGCGACCCCAACAGATACAGGCCCAAGGGCCTGGACCCTCAATACTGAACGGTGTGTGTGTGTGTGTGCAATAGAAACTCTCCACAGCTGACACCTTGGTTATTATTAGCTGAATATGCCTCATTTGGATAGGGTTCGATGTAATTTGTGTGCTAATTATTGAGTATATTTATGTGTGTTTTTGATTTGATTAATCCTTACAAAGCTGAATTAAAATCTGTCGTCTGTTGTTTATTTAGTTTTCCAGTTTTATGATCATCAAAAACATGACTTGACAGCACATTAGAATCATTTCCATTGGAAATGATTCTAGAGTGCTGTAAATCAATGGTTTTTTTATTAGGAAAAAAGGTAAAATATGAAGCAGATTATAAAGTATAATCATCGCACATCAAATTATAAATACAGAGAATAAATTGTAATGTCCGTTAACATTTTAAGTAAACACGGTTAACGCCACTGACGTCTGATATAAATTGTACAAAAATGCCAATCAATACGTGGGGTAATGGTGAATGAATGTTGATTTTGCCAGAAAATGTCATATCTACAGAACATACAAAACTATCTATCACCCTATATTATAACCTACTGAGTGTGCATGTACCTTTAAGTTTAAATCACACGATGAGCACGTGTCCAACGGGTCATTAACACTGTTAAGGAATTAACAGTCCGTTAACCCTTAGACCGCTATCTTATTTTTTTTTGTCGTCTGCTGTTTATTTTATATTTTCCATTTTTATAATCAAAAACATGCTTTGATAACACTTTAAAACAATTTACAACATGCTTTGACAGCAATTCAGAATCATTTCCATGATTCTGAAGCGCTGTCAAACCATGTTTTTAGTGATAAATAAGGCAAGATATAAAAGCAACAGCAGACGACAATTGTTGTGAGGTTTTGAGAAACCAGGCCCAGATTACCTGAAGATGTATAATAGCGCTCATCTACCTCACAAATAATCTGCAAGGAATCTGCTATAAATAGAACGCCTAATACTGGCGGAGTAGGACAAACATTCAGTTTTACAGACTTCATTAAATGCAGTTTGCATTGTTCTGGACTTACACTGACCATTATGAAAGTTTACTGATGCATGTATTTGTCTAGTTCTGAGTACATAACTCACTTACATTTCATTACACTGCATTACACAAGTCCAACATGTTGCATGTAAAGCGGAAAACATGCAGCTAGTATTTGTCCTAGTATTGCAAACACACGGATTGGTGACGTACATGTATGTGCAGATGAGTGTGGAACCGTTCTGGTGTCCAATGCTAAAATATTGATTATCTCCTAATTAGGAGATACTAACTCCTAATTAGGAAATAAATATATTATAGCATTGGCACCGGGATGAGCGTTATTTGTATATATTTCCATGTAATCTGTGACTATGACTCCTGAGAAATGGGGCTTATGGGAATTGTGATCAGTATAGCTCCTGATCAAATAGCGCATGTAGCCCGATAACGATCACAATTGCGTGTTACAAGCATAACTGGCGTTTCATTAACGAAATGTCGAACTGTGCAGATCATGATCAGACTGTGCGGGAACAAGCCATACAGGAGTGTGCTATTCGATTAGGAGCTACACTGGTCACCATTCCCATAAGCCCCATTTCTCCAGTCACAGCTACATTTGCGTGCTAATACTGATGTATACGTGTGTTCTTTATACCGACCACACACATGTATATGTACATGTATGTACAAGGGACTCGTCACTCAATACTAAAGAGAGTGCATGTAAAATGAACTGTCAATTTCTCGCCTCTCGAAGTAAATGCTATGTCTAATTCCTGGACATACATGTTACATTGTATCCTATCCTCACCCGCAAGGCTGTATAATTCTCGCCTCCGATTTTGTTCGATTCCCCGTCGTGTCTCATCAAGATCAACAGTATTTCTTATATTACTGAACAATATTTACATGATTAATGAACTCCATGTAGTCCAACACGTAACGTGAAACTATGGAGCCGCGCAGGGGACACTATTCTTTTTATTAATTCGTTACCAACCACGAATTAACAATTCGTTCCCTCGAAATAACAGTTCGTTCCCTCAATATAACAATTCGTTATCTTGAATTAACAATTCGTCCGCACGATATAACAATTCGTTCCCACGAATTAACAATTCGTTCCCTTGGTAACAAAGTGTTATTTCGTGGGAACGAATTGTTAAATTGAGGGAACGAATTGTTAATTAGTGGGAACAAATTGTTAAATTAAGGGAACGAATTGTTAATTGTTAAATTGTGGGAAGGAATTGTTATTTTGTGGGAACGAATTAATAAAAAAAGAATTCTACGTCCCCTGCGGGTTTCCGTATGAAACCGCCCCCAGCATGTGCCAGGTGTGAACTACATGTACATGTAGTTAATATTTACTGCGAAAATTAACACACTTTAAGATTATCTTCAAAATAAAATAAATGCTACAATCTCCGTTTTTATTTCATTTTTATTTCACCAAATACCGTCATATGTTGTTGATTCGAAGAAAGAACAAGACCCAGAAGGCGTGTGTTTCTTGTTTGTCGTCTATTGACCCGAACCGGACCGTATCTCGAAATACCTTCACACCGGACTTGTTCCTGGTTACCATGGTTACACAAACGAACGAGTGTATAACGTGTACACATCGTTTTGATATCTTTCAATTTTTTTCAAAAATTATTAAACGATATTTGTCTTGGTTTAAAAAACCAACGAACATACAGTTTTCTAATTAAACCAGGGCATCGTTATTATGAAGCTAATCCCCTCGCTGCCAACCTTGATAATACAAACTTATCATAAAAACAGACAAAAGAACTTCATCGCATTTGTCTTACAAAGCCCTACAAACATGGTGAATACAAGTCCTCAGTGACCTTGACCTTGGGCGGTCGGACGTGGTTCGTATGCAAAACAAAGCACCATCCATAGACACACATTGTGGCCAAATATTATCAAAATCGTTGAAGCGGTACATAAGTTGTTGAAAAATAAATGATGTTGCTAACGTACGTATGTACGTACTCACGCACGTACGTACATGTACTAATGCTATATATGCTCTTGCCGACCGGAGAGGGGGATACAAACGAACTAGATTTGATACATCTCGAAATAGCTACGAATAGGTTAACCCTTTGAACAGGAAAGCCCGCTATAGCTGTTTATGCAAACATTGCAGATCCAGATGAGCCGGCTCGTAACGAGCCGTCTCATCAGGATCTGCACTTTTTGACAGTAATTTTCATATTTTTGAGAACAAAAATACCCTCGTTTCATAAATGGACTAGTCAGAAAACCTATTTTTTACCGCTGAATTGGTTGTAAAATTAACATATCAAAATCCAGTCCAGTTACTTAGGGGTGAAAAGGTTAAAGCTATGAGGACTGTGTAATCTGGAGATTCTATTGTGAACTTTCTCATTTGAAATAATAGGTGGGCGCGATTGGCATACCCCACAATATCCACGTAATTCCATATTACCCGATATAGGAAATTAATGCAGATCAGTAAATACTATTTATAAATCAGCATACCATGTTTTTATTTGTCACATTTGTGACATTTGCAGAGTCATTCGGTGCAATATAATGGCTATCGCAGAATTAACAAGAGGTATCAGAGAAAGCGTAGCGCATCAAGTGGTGCTGTTGCCGATTTCATCAAAATTGCAAAGTATACTTATCTAGCAAAGTATACTTTGAGGGAGTAATCATTTATTTTCCCCGAAATGCATTATTTCATATAGAACTAACCACTGCATATATTTGATGATTAAAAGTATGCAGAATTATTATACTGAATTTATTATATTATCACTGTAATTATGGCTGTGATAATATAATAAATTCAGGAATGCTGGGAATTATAACGAATGAATGGGGCCTTTTTGTGGAATTTATCAGGGATATAAACTTGGAAAAGTCGCGGGAATACTGTAATTTTTTAATTTTTTATCGCTTCGTCCAGTATTACCGCGACTTTTCCAAGTTTATACCCCGATAAATTCCACAAAAAGGCCATTCATTCCTATAATATTGGCAAGATTGGCGCAGGCGGTAGTGTACATACCAGGTTATGCAACTGAAAACCTAATTACCGTCACTGACAACTACACCAACCGTGAAAAGTAGTGCAACATATGGTACAGAGGGCCGTTTCACTAAGCTTCGTACGACTAAAATGTTCGTAAGTGGAAATCTTAACTGATGGATTTACGTTTAGTGAGCATAGGCTATGCTCAATAAATGTAAATCCAATAATTGTTTATATTTGAATTTGTTTTTATTTCAAAGTGCTTGAATATTGTGTTTGAATGTAAGCACTAAGCTACAACTCAGTATCAGACAATCAATTTGCTTGATTGCGAGTTGGCAGTGCCAATATATGTCAGAAACGTTGATGATCCTGGCAAGACTAACGCAGGCGGTTGTGTATTGCGAATTGGCAGTGCCATAGTCAGCTTTGATGATCTTGGCAAGAATAACACAGGCGGTTTGTGATTGCGAGTTGGCAGCAATAGAGCAGAAACGTTGATGATCCTTGCAAGATTAACGCAGGCGGTTGTGTATTGCGAGTTGGTAATGCCAATAGATGTCAGAAACGTTGATGACCTTAGCAAGATTAACACAGGCGGTTGTGTATTGCGAGTTGGCAGTGCCAATAGATGTCAGAAACGTTGATGATATTGGCAAGATTAACGTAGGCGGTTGTGTATTGCCAGTTGGCAGTGCCAATAGATGTCAGAAACGTTGATGATCTTGGAAAGACTAACACACGCGGTTGTGTATTGCGAGTGGGCAGTGCAAATAGATGTCAGAAATGTTGATGATCTTGGCAAGATTAACACAGGCGGTTGTGTATTGCCAGTTGGCAGTGCCAATATATGTCAGAAACGTTGACGATCTCGGCAAGATTAGATTAACGCAGGCGGTTGCGTATTGCGAGTTGGCAGTGCCAATAGATGTCAGAAACGTTGATCATCTTGGCAAGATTAACACAGGCGGTTGTGTATTGCGAGTTGGCAGTGCTAATGGATGTCAGAAACGTTGATGATCTTGGCAAGATTAACACAGGCGGTTGTGTATTGCGAGTTGGCAGTGCCAATATACGTCAGAAACGTTGATGCTCCTGGCAAGATTAACGCAGGCGGTTGTGTATTGCGAGTTGGAAGTGCCAATATATGTCAGAAACGTTGATGATCTTGCAAGATTAACGCAGGCGGTTGTTGGTATACGAAGGTATATTCAATCGCTTAATGGATGTCAGAACCGGTGATGATCTGCAAGATTTAACACAGCGTTTGTGTATTGCGAGTTAGCAGTGCCAATATACGTCAGAAACGTTGATGATCCTGGCAAGATTAACGCAGGCGGTTGTGTATTGCGAGTTTGCAGTGCCAATATATGTCAGAAACGTTGATGATCTTGGCAAGATTAACGCAGGCGGTTGTGTATTGCGAGTGTGCAGTGCCGATATATGTACTACATTTGACATGAACCCGTAGGTACAAAATGGGAACATTAGAGAAACACGTTAATGTGGGAAGCACATTCATAGAAACATTCGTACGAACATTTTTATCGTACGAAGTTTAGTGGAACGGGCCCTTGGTGCAACTCATAGGTGGTGATCACAAGAACGTTTCACATTGTCTGGGTGTTTCATTGACGCAATAGCGAATAATAAAGGGTGCATATCCTGATCAACTGTGCGAATGCACAGGCGGATCTGAATATATACTGGTCGCAAAACCCGTAAGCCATTTCTCCAGCCACAACAACATATGAGTTGTAAGCGCTGAGCACAATTGTGCATAAATGAAAGTTCAGTAAACCATGTAATGAATTGAATAATTGGTCTCGGCATGTGATGAGTCACTGCCGACTGCGTAAATCTTGCCCGGATGTCAACCTTTCCAAATATATATTGGCAATCGCAACTTGCAAGCAGGTTGATTGGCTGAGCCTAAGTTGTATCACAGCTTATGGGATTTGTGACCGGTGTAGCTTCTGATCGAATAGCACACTCATGTAGCATGGTAACGATTTGTATTGCGTGTTAGAAGCATGCCGGATATTTTATTATATTTTATTGATGGAATGGCGAACAGTGCAGATCCTGATCAGACTGTGCGGATGCACAGGCTGATCAGGATCTACAATGGTCCATTTAGCCAGTCACAGACACATTTAAGTCATGACGGATAAGTCATATGTTATAAGTAATACATGTACGTGATACATGTACATAAAAACGGGATTAGAAATCAAGCTGTTACGATTATGTGAATTATTCGCATGAACAATTTCATTTTGTTATGCGATGTGACTACGGAAGGGTGAGACTTTTGCAGATTGTGACATGAACAAGGTAATTTAGCAAAATAAATAAAAAAAACAACAAAAAAACAGTGACACGACATTTTCATATCGCCCAGACGAAAACGAGTGAGATACTCCCTTCAAGTATGATGCTTCTATGAAAGTCAGCGTCTAATTTGCATAACGTATGAATAATTGTAAGCGCATTCACAATCACAAAAAGGACACTCAATATACCACGCACTGTGCTTAATGAAACAGAAGGTCATATGCTGACTGTGACCAGCATGGACCCAGATCAGCCTGCGCATCCGCGCAGTCTGATCAGGGTCCATGCTGTTCGCAATTCTTGAATAGAAATGTTATTTCAACCCTGTGATTAAAACACGACCATAACAAGTGATATTGGAGCAAAAATTTTGAGCACAAATGTCTCAAATTTCATAATTCGACAGGCTGGGGTCATGTTATGAAAAACAAGAACTGGCATCGTTAAACGAAGCTAATCCCCTCGCTGGCAGCCTTAGTAAGAATATCAAGCCCTCAGTGACCCTGACATTGGGCAGTCGGACGTGGGTCGTGTGCAAAACAAAGCAGCATCCCTAGACACACCTTGTGGCCAAATATTATCAAAATCCATGAAGCTATCGAGTTATCGAAAAAATATTTTGTTTACACAGTTTTGCCTTACAGACAAATTAAACGTAAGTCTTCAGTGACCTTGACCTTGGGCGGTCGGACGTATGCAAAACAAAACACCATCCCTAGACACATATTGTGGATAAATATTATCAAAATCGATGAAGCGGTTCATGCGTTATTGATTAACGAAAGGTGTTACTAACATACGTACGTAAGTACAAGTACATGGACTAACGCTATTCATCCCGTCAACACATTGCGTATGTGCCGTGAAACATTTATGTCTGTCAATACGACCTAATCACTGCGTATGAATATGTGCGGTGGCTGGAGTTATTGTTTTTGCATTTAAAGCCATTTGTAGGTGTTGACGATATAAATATAATAGTAGGTTAGTGCCGTGAATGGGAAAAAATATCTGGCGCTGCACGGAAACGGGATGTGCTCGGCAGAGCCTCGCCCATCCCGTTTCCTAAGCCTTGCCAAATATTTTCCCCATTCACGGCACTAACCTACTATTCTATATATCCTATCTTGCCTATCGGCGAGGGAATAATAAAGTGTTGCCGTGCGTTCTAAGGCTTAGACAGTACATAGAGAATACCAGGTTAGTGTCTTTTGATATCAAGTTTATCAGGCAAGGCTAGGAAACGCGTAGGAATTCCGAGGCTTGACGAGGAATTCCTACCGTTTCCGAGCCGAGCCTGATAAACTTGATATCAAAATACACTAGTCTGGTATTCTATTTATCAGGTAACGTTTTATGCTCGAAAATGACCACAGATGACGTATTTATCTATGGACAGAACGAGGACATGTTTACGTTGCGTCCTTACACTGACGTCATTCGGTAACGTCACGTGACGTCAACCGACCAATGGAACGTCAGTTTTCACTTCGTTGTAACCCGGATGTTTGTATCAGGTCAATGCCTGATACAACAATATGTTATCAGTACGTATTCGGTCAATACAGGGCAGGTTACCTGAGAAATGTCAGTAACACGTGTTGACAATACAGGGTGTATCGGTATATTCACAAGTGCCATTCTGTTGTGGCTTTAAACCACATCTGTACATGTACATGTTGGAAGGTGCGTTTCCCAATCAGAAATTGCGTCTAAGATGGCCGCCAATACGGAGCATAGTTCAGTAATTGTTCAAATCAGCGTTGTAATATTTGGAACAGTGCAGATCCTGATCAAACTATGCGCAAAACACAGAATCCCCATTTCTCCAGTCACAATGCATAGACACATGTTGGCGATAAAAAAATACAATTTTCGAAAAAAATAAAAATATTCAGACAATCAAATAGCTTTATACGAGTTGGCATTGTCAATATATTTTCAGAAACGTTCATTTATTTTTCATGAAATGCATTATTTCATATAAAACTAACAACTGCATATATTTGATGATTACAAGTATGCAGAATTATTATACTGAATTTATTACATTATCACAGCCAAAATGGCTGTGATAATGTAATAAATTCAGTATAATAAAAATTAATAAATCTATCATACAACTGAAAATTTCTCCCTCAAAGTATACTTTGATAGATCAGTATACTTTGCAATGTTGGTGAAATAGGCTACTGGGCAAGATTAACGCAGGCGGTCGTGTACATACATGAATCCAAACAAACAAAACAAGCTATTTGTACAGATTGTACATAATTAATTTCACACCTGAATACATGTATATTGGTCATACGTCATACATGTGTTTCCTAATGTTCCCTATCTCATAAACCCATGTGTCCAATGTAGCAGACAAAGAAACAATGTAAGTAATAGCATTTACACTTTGCGACTGACATATTGAAAATAAATCAGCAGGGCGTTGTCGTACATACCTCGCTATTTTGTTATTGAGAGACAATTCTACAATATGACACACAAATATTACCATACACTTACCTAATAAAGTGCATTAGCAAAATGTTTAGATCACTCTCCACGAAGTAGAAATAAAACAAAGAATGCGTCAAACGCACATTTGGAAAGACTAATCACTCTTAACTCTTATGTACTGCTGTCTAATTAAGGAATAAAAACATGGGATGTTGCATTTACTTGGGTGCAGAATGCATTGGACCTCGGACTCCATGCACTTTTAGCCGATGAAATGAATTGTAACCCAAGTAAACGCAACATACCATGGTTTTATTTCTTATATTATACTGCATTTTCTGATAGTTTCGAAACTGTAAATAACCAAATATGGCTGTAAAATTAACAATACTCTTGTTTTACGTCATTTTGTCGCAATTCCTGGAACAGCGACGTTGCGAACTTTAGCCAATCAACAACCTCGCGCAATGAAATCATTAAAAAAACGTATATATATATATGAGCACAATATATCGCCATGGTAAAATAGTTATACATGTATTTACGTTGTTGTTTGACATATCTCATGTACTTGTATTATACATGCATACTTACCTCTTATATCTTTTGTAAAAATGATCAGAATGAATAAATATATGTATCATTTTATTCACTCTAAGCCACATGCGTGACACACGAGGTATACAACAGATTACATAATACAACGATGGGTACAAATACAAAATGCATATGTATAAGCTCACTAGTCATTATAACCATAAAGCATTTCTTATAAAAAATAGCTAAATTTCTTAATTGCTTTCCAGATTTTTTCTCAAATAGCTGTGCGAATTTTAAAATATTTGGTCTTCTAAAATAAAATGGCTTGATATACCGTTTTCGAACTTCATCATAGAAGCGGCACTCGAAAAGGAAATGAAACTCGTCACCGAGAGCACCAGCGCCACATTTGTTGCAGACCCTGCTTGCTCTCGGCACACCTGTCCATCTACCAGTTTCGACCGCCAGTCTATGATTACAAGTTCGAAATCTGGTCAATGTTTTTCTTAACCTTTCCGTGAGATTAATTAAATATGTTTCTAATCCAAACTCTGTTTTAAAGATTATATACGTAATTCCACGTGAAGATGAATCGATGCTGGTGAGCCATGACTGAATAAACTGGTTCTGAAGCTGAGTACTGGCGTAGTGGCTCAGCCAGATAGCATTAACATCGTTCTGGCTAAGCCATACGCCAGGAACTCCAATTTCAGTTAAAATAGATTTAACATTCTGAATCCATCGGAAATGAGTCACATTTGCTTCATGTTGTGTATATAATAACTTATACATAAGAAACAATAATTTACTCTGCTTCCCTGAAACTAATTTTGCCCAAAACGAAATAATTCTACATTTAATGTCAATAATAAGCGGAAATTTGCCGAGTTCTCCATAAACCATGAAATTTGGTGTGGATTTCTTTACCCCCAAAACAATTTTGCAAAATTTAAAATGAATTGTTTATATAGCCGAAATGTTTTCAAATCTCCAGATTTCACAGGCATAGCAGAGAATTGGAGTGATACATTGATCAAATAACTTAAGCTGACAGTCTACTGGAGTTGACAAGTTGTTAATCTTTCTAAATAGGCCGAAAAGAGCTTTGGATGCTTAGTCAATCAAATGTTTCTTAGTCTTATGAAAAGTTCCGTTTTGTGAAAAAATATTTCCCAAATATGTAAAGTGGTCTACAATTTCAATTGTGTTATCGTTATATGTAAAGGCTATCTTTTTTGATGATTTACGTTTTTTGAAAATCATAATTTTGGTTTTTGATGCGTTTACACTGAATTGATGAAAATAATTTAGAGCATCTTGTAGGCCAGTTTCTGTTTCAGACATGAGCATAGTGTCGTCAGCGTATAATAACAAGGATAGTTTAACATATATATCTAGATGTTGAAACATGTCAGATGTAACCGATTGTAAATCTACAATACCGCATACATTGAGAAAATCTTCAAATTCGTTCAAAAACATGGCAAACAAAAATGGTGACATATTTTCACCCTGCCTGACACCCACCATGCATGGGAAGTATTCTGAAAAGTCATTTCCTACTTTAACACAAGATTTAATACATTTATACATGTTTTTAATTATGTTTAAACATTTCCCGTTTATGCGGGACAGCAACAGCTTATACCAGAGGCCATTTCTCCATACAGTATCAATAGCTTTCCTAAAATCAATAAATGCGCAGAAAAGAGGTTGCCTTTTACTAAATAGTATTTCTATAATTGCATGTAAAGTAAAATGTTATCAGCCGTACTATATCCTTTCCGAAAACCAGCATGTGCATCAGTTATAAGCCCATTCTGTTCAGCATATGTTGTCAACCTATTTGTAATTATAGAAGTGAATACTTTACCAAGACAGCTAACTATTGTTATTGCCCTATAATTGTCAGGATCATGCCTTGAGCCCTTATGCTTATAAATTGGTATTATATGACCTTCGAGCCAATCATTTGGTACAATTCCACTTTCAAAAACATGATTAAACAGTTTCACGTAGAGACTTAACAGTATGTGTTTAGTGTTTGAAATATGTATCTGAATAGGAGAGTGTACATGTCCAGCAAACAGGTGCAACCACTACATGTAATATGCAGCCGTCACTATGGGATTTGCGGTCAGTGTAGAGACAGATAAACATTTGCATCCGCTGTAAATGTTTATTCTAGTGCACCTCCGTGCTCTGCGATCCTGTATGTTTTACGTAATAGTTATATATCACATATTGAATTTTTAATAAATTTGTTTCGTAGCGAGCGCGAAATTAATTTACTAAAAGTTCAATAATTATGTGATCTGTAATGTACTTATTGTTTACCAGCCCGGAGCTCCGCCCCTAAACGTGATTTCGAACCTCTATACTATTATGTGATTGGAGAAACTAGGGTAAACAATAAGTTTTAATTTCTGAATAATTTATGAAATGAGCTGTTAATAGCAAAGTTAATATCAATAAAACTAAGTATTCATATGTCGTCTATGACGTCACAGTACGTCCTGCATAATCCAAGCCAATTTGCAATTGATATCTACAGAACATGTGACATAGGTGGAACATATGCATGCGGTTTTCACCAGTCTTGGTATATTGTAAATTACTATAATGTGCATATTAAACACACGTGCATCACAGAGGCCCGTTAATCATGCATTCCGCATTCCAGCAGGCGACAACATTCATGATCCCGCCATCCAGCAGACGACAACATTCATGATCCCGCCTTCCAGCAAACGACTACATTCATGATCCCGCCTTCCAGCAGACGACAACATGCATGATCCCGCCTTCCAGCAGACGAAAACATTCATGATCCCGCCTTCCAGCTGACGACAACATTCATGATCCCGCCTTCCAGCAGACGACAACATTCATGATCCCGCCATCTAGCAGACGACAACATTCATGATCCCGCCTTCTAGCAGACGACAACATTCATGATCCCGCCTTCCAGCAGACGACAACATTCATGATCCCGCCATTCAGCAGATGACAACATTCATGATCCCGCCTTCCAGCAGACGACAACATTCATGATCCGCATTCCAGCACACGACAACATTCATTTTCCCGCCTTCCAGCAGACGACTGCATCCATGTTCCCGCCTTCCAGCAGACGACAACATTCATGTTGCCACCTTCCAGCAGACGACAACATTCATGTTCCCGCCTTCCAGCAGACGACACCATTCATGTTGCCGCCTTCCAGCAGACGACAACATCCATGTTCCCGCCTTCCAGCTGACGACAACATTCATGTTGCCGCCTTCCAGCAGACGACAACATTCATGATCCCGCCTTCCAGCAGACGACAACCAACATTCACGTTGCCGTCTTCCAGCGGATGACAGCATTCATGTCGCCGCCGTTCACGCGTTAACGAGCCTCAGTTGTCAGATATCTATTTCCTGGATAGACAAGACAGTCGCATACAATTGTATTGATTGCACGGTTTGATCAAGTGCAATCTAATTTGTATCTATGTTTGCAATGTAACCTACAGAGTCATGTGGTACATGCGCCAACTCTGTCCATTCTGAGAAGTCTTGCATTTCATCAAATGCCAACCAATCATATTGGAATATTATAAGTGGCTCCAGATCACAATGACAAAGAAGGCTTTCAATCAGTGTTGCCCCGGATCGGCCTATCGGAGTTGGCCCCCCTCCTTGGAGTGACTTCAATTTCCCTGCATCTCGCTTTGGCAATGTTAAGGACCCGTCCTACCCCTCGTCATCATGTGATTCAAATATTATAGTTTGTCCTTCCTAAATGTGGCTGTGACTGGGGAAATTGGGCTTATGGGATTTGTTACCAGTGTATCTCCTGATAATATAGCATAGTTGTGTAACCTGATCGTTATTATCTACATTGCTTGTTAGAATGACGGCGTGTGTTTCATTGAGGGAATCACGAACAGTGCAGATCCTGATCAGACTGTGCGGATGCACAGGCTGATCTGGATCTACACTGGTCGCAAACCCATAAGCCGCATTTCTCCAGTCACAGCCACAAATGTGATGGGATACATGTATATGTAAAACATATATGTGAACATTGCCTCGTTACTGTATACTATATGGTTCATGGAGTGGCCAGCTTGGCCATCTTAGTATGGTCAAGCCATCAGCCAGCTTCACCTCTTGTGGCATTTGACAAAGAGCGCAAAATGCAAAGTAAAACATATTATACAATTTACACGTAGCTAGCAATATGCAGAAAAGCCGGGACAACGCACGCTGGTGGATAGAACAAAATGTCCATATAGGTTACAGTAACAATGCAATTTTCACATATATGTTATACATGTATCCCATGACATTTAAGAAGGAATTATGTTTGAATCATGATCAGGGTATGACGGGTCTTTAATATTACGTAATTACAATGTATACCTCTTGTCATAATTATCCTAACCGACCCGCCCATCCATGTTCGTCGTTAATAGTTTCAAACATGTTTTACCGATCTTTACTAAACTTCATAACGCGGATTGTCAGCCAACGTGCAAGAGTACATTATCGACAGTGCAAGCTGATGCGGCTGAATGTACTTGTTTTTGTCTGCTGATTAACCGCATTATTGTTGTTGTTGTGTTTACTCAATACAATCCTACTGTTGGCATTGTCGTCTTCTTATCAAGTAACATGCATTGATTGATTAACGCTGTCTGGCAATATATAGAGAATACCAGGCTAGTGTCTTTTGATATCCAGTTTTTCAGGTTCGGCTCAGAAACGGTAGGAATTCGTCAGCAAGCCTCCGAATTCCTACGCGTTTCCTAGCCGAGCCTGATAAACTTGATATCAAATACAATAGCCTGGTATTCTAGATATGCCCTATGCATGGCGGTTAACTGATAACTAAATGTTGGAATCGTTTCCGAGACGAGCCTTATAGACTTCAAAGTACACTGCCATGGTATTAGTTATATATATATACAGTATATATATCAAGATACAGAATGAGCAATTATTACGTGGTGTTCGTTGAAAGGAATATGGCGCAGACTTGATTCAGTCACGTCATTCCACTTACAGCATTCGGTAACGTCATGTGACGACGTTCGACCAATGAAACGTCAGATGAGTTTTCAATTCGTTGAAACCCTAATATTCGTATCAGGTCAATGCCTCAAACAGCACGTGCTCGGCCAATACAAAGCTCGTTACCTGATAAAACGCTATATCAGCATCAATGTCAATTCGGATATCATTGGTCGACTCACGTCACATGACGTTACCGAAACACGCCAGTGTAATCACGCAACGTAAGTAGGCCCACCTTTTTTCTTTTAAACGAAAGAGCCATGTTTTAGGCCGGATGTATTCCTGGTTTCACACTATTGTTTAGAAGTTGTTTTGACATTAATTCGAAAACGATATTTTCGTTGGTTTAACTGTGACACGCTTAAACCAACAGGTGGATTTATGCCTATTAGCTTAGAACACACCAAATATAGTTACAATGAAACATCTCTAAACCGGACACCCTGGGACCCCAAACTGTTCCTCAAGTGAAACTGGGTAGTAATGCATCAAGATTTGCAAACAAACTGTGTTTGTGACCCAAAATGCCCACACTATCTTTTTATACAGAATACTTTTGCATACACCCTTGACGATTTCGCGACCTTTAGTATTCTCTAACATTTTATGAGAGCCTTCATGGCTCAATACATAAACAAGTTTGATGCTTGCGTATGAAAAGAGCATTCATCGGAAATGATTTCACATACATTTATGAAGTAGATGACGTCTCGTGGGCGTCTACTAGGATAATGTCTTTCCTCCAGAAAAATCACAATAGATCACATTGTAGCGTGAAATATTATAGGATAAACATTATAACAGTCCAAGTGAATGAATTTAATAGTTAAATGAATACTTTAATAGCTCCTTATGACTTCTATTTTAAAGCGATAACATGGTTTTATCATTTTGCGTATTTTCCAACAAACATTTTACGCCAGTTCTCGCGCGCATGCGTGCGTTTCATGACGTTTCACATTAAAGCCAGTGGCGAAATGTCAAACGCCAACAATGTATGGTAGAAAGAATTGCGTTGCTAGCCCCGCAGGGGACGTAGAATTCATTTTTGTATTAATTCGTTCCCACGAAATAACAATTCGTTCCCTCAATTTAACAATTCGTTCCCGCGAAATAACAATTCGTTCCCACGGGAATTGTTAATTCGTAGGAACGAATTGTTATATCGTGGGACCGAATTGTTAGTTCGAGGGAACGAATTTTTAAAATGAGGGAACGAATTGTTATTTCGTGGGAACGAATTAATAAAAGAAATCAATGTCCATTACCGGGCTCCGTACGGAACACATAGACAGAGAATACAACGTAATGTATACTACCGCCTGCGCTAATCTTGCCATGTTTTGTAAATTTCTTTATTTCAAGATTCTTGAAAACTGTACTTGAATGCCACAGCTCAGACAATTAATTTTTTTATTTGCGAGTTGGCCTATAGAAACGTTGATGATTTTGTCAAGATTAACGCAGGCGGCTGTATACTAGGTAATTTCTTCGGAATATCGTTTTCTTCGCTTTTCTTCGCAATTTGAATCTATACAAAAGTTTAGCTCTTCTGCAGCGTTATTGTTTCGTGTATGAACTCTTGACATGAGTCCGGATACTGTTGTCGATGAAAATGCTCCTTTTGCAGTCTGAATTACATCGCTATAAACCGTCGAGAGGATCACACTCAGATACTGCTAACTCGCAAAACACAACTGCCTGCGTTAATCTTGCCAAGATCATCTACGTTTCTGACATCTATTCATTGGCATTGCCAAATCGCAATAAATAAATTCAAATATAGACAAGATTGACGCGGGCCGTGGTGTAAAAGCATGGCCAACGAATGAAACACAACACTATCAGTAACCAATACATCTGTACAATATGTTGCACTATTTTTCACGGTTGGACATAGTACTCAGTGACGGTAATTAGGTTTTCAGTTGCATAACCTGGTATGTACACTATCGCCTGCGCCAATCTTGCCAATATTATAGGAATGAATGGCCTTTTTGTGGAATTTATCGGGGCATAAACTTGGAAAAGTCGCGGGAATACTGGACGAAGCGATCAAAAATTACAATTTTCGAAAAAAAATCAAAAAAAAAAAGATTTTTTTTTTTTATTTGTTTTCAAAAATTGTAATTTTTTAAGGCCTCGTCCAGTATTCCCGCGACTTTTCCAAGTTTATATCCCCGATAAATTCCATAAAAAAGCCATTCATTTCTTATAATTCCAACATTTGAAATAAATTCATCAAGAAAATGTGTTTATTTTCCGTTTTCTTAAGAATTATTTTAACTGCGCCTCACGGTTACGGAAAGTAGTTCGGCGTGGGAGTTTACTGGGATATACATTTTGGACAGAGACTTGCTACGGGCCAATCAAATGTTAGGGAATTGTGTAAATATTTGTGTGCTGGAATTATTCATCAATGTCTTTCTTTCACGATACTTGAATATTGTGCCAACTCGCAGTTAAGCAGATTGATTATCTGAGCCTGATGTGTAGCACATGTCTTGGTATTTCATTAGAATTGTCTCCTTTGGAGACAATTCTAATGAAATACCAAGATGTTTTTTCATCTCAGGCTCAGACAATCCAACTGCTTGATTGCGGGTTGGCATTGCCAATGGATGTTCAGACACGTTGATACTCTGGGCAAGATTAACGCCGGCAGATGTGTATCTCTTCATTGGTGTTCTATACATGGTCCAGGTGGCATCGGTAATTGTATCCTCACCACCACAAACCTCACGTTTTTCAGATTACAAATACACGTACTTAAAGAATAAATCATCTGCTGTTGCGTTTACTGTAGCACGAATAACATTTGGTCCGTTGAACGTACGTGGAGTCTTTACAGACCAAACGTTTAGAGTTTACGGCAAACGTACCCGCTCATGGTTTTATTAATTATATTTACACATCATTTTCTAATAGTTTCAGAAATGAAAATAACAAAATATGGCGTTAAAATTAATAATTAACTTCTGATGAAGCATAATAGTAACTTATTCCGTACATGTAACCAACTATGACTTGTATCTTGTACATGTAGGTCCGTCCGTCCGTCCGTCCGTCTGTCTGTCCGTCTTCAAATGTAAGGACTTAGTTTTCATGTTTTCATTCGTTTTACCCATTGACAGCTATCTATCTTATTGACAGCTATCTATCTTATTGACAGCTATCTTATTGACAGCTATCTATCTATCTTATTGACAGCTATATATCTATCTTATTGACAGCTATCTATCTTATTGACAGCTATCTATCTTATTGACAGCTATCTATCTTATTGACAGCTATCTATCTAGCTATCTATCTTATTGACAGCTATCTATATTATTGACAGCTATCTATCTTATTGACAGCTATCTATCGTATTGACAGCTATCTTTCTTATTGACAGCTATCTATCTGCCACACATTCTACACCAGTAGCCTATTTCACCAACATTGCAAAGTATACTTATCCAGCAAAGCATACTTTGAGGGAGAAATTTTCATGTTAAGGATAAAGGATAAATTTATTAATTTTTCTAATACTGAATTGATTACATTATCACTGCCATTTTGGCTGTGGTAATGTAATAAATTCAGTATGCTAATTCTGCATACTTGTAATCATCAATATATGCAATCGATAGTTCTATATGAAATAATGCATTTCGGGAAAAATAAATGATTACTCCCTCAAAGTATACTTTGCTAAATAAGTATACTTTGCAATTTTGATGAAATCGGCAACAGCACCACTTGATGCGCTACGCTTACTCTGATATCTCTTGTTAATTCTGCGATAGCCATTATATTGCACCGAATGACTCTGATACCTGTAAATGTCACGATGCGCTGCTGATCTGATTATACGATATTGAAAACAACAAATTAAAAACATGAAATTAAACGTGTTGAACTGGTATACTGTTTTATAAATAGTATTTACTGATCTGCATTAATTTCCTATATCGGGTAATACAGAATTACGTTGATATTGTGGGGTGTGCCAATCGCGCCCACCTATTATTTCAAATGAGCAAGTGCGCAATAGTATCTCCAGATTACAGTCCTCATAGCTTTAACCTTTTCACCCCTAAGTAACTGGATTGGATTTTGATATGCTAATTGTACAACCAATTCAGCGGTAAAAATTAGGTTTTCTGACTAGTCCATTTATGAAAAGAGGGTATTTTTGTTCTCAAATATATGAAAATTACTGTCAAAAAGTGCAGACCTTGATGAGACGGCTCTCGTTACCAGCCGGCTCATCTGGATCTGTACTGTTTGCATAAACAGCTATAGCGGGCTTTCGGGTTCAAAGGGTTAGCCTATTCATAGTTATTTCGAGATGTTGCAAATCTAGTTCGTTTGTATCCCCCTCTCCGGTCGGCAAGAGGGGTTATAGCATTAGTACATGTACGTACGTGCGTGCGTGAGTACATACTTACGTTAGCAACATCATTCATTTTTCAATAACTTATGAACCACTTCACGATTTTGATAATATTTGGCCACAATGTGTGTTTATGGATGGTGCTTTGTTTTGCATACGAACCACGTCCGACCGCCCAAGGTCAAGGTCACTGAGGACTAGTATTCACCATGTTTGTAGGGCTTTGTAAGACAAATGCGGTGAAGTTTTTCTGTTTGTTTTTTATTATAATTTTGTATTATCAAGGCTGCCAGCGAGGGGATTAGCTTCATAATAACGATGCTCTGGTTTAATTAGAAAACGGTATATTCGTTGGTTTTTAAACCAACACAAATATCGTTTTCTAATTTAGAAAAACAAAATGAAATAAAAACGGAGATAGTAGCATTTATTTTATTTTGAAGATAATCTTAAAGTGTGTTATTTTTCGCAGTAAATATTAACTACTCGTACTACGGGGCGCCAAGTGGGACATGGCTCAATTTTGTCAACAAGATTCATTTTTGTACCTATAAACTTGACAAAAACAAAACAAAATTAAATATATACTGATTTTGTCAACAAAACTCAATTCTGTGTCACAAAATTCACTTTTGTGCCACAAAACTCAATTCCGTGTCACAAAATTCAATTCTGTGTCACAAAATTCAATTCTGCATGCATTCGTTTCGATTCTGTTGCCCAAATATGGCACACGCATGTAAAAAAGACTACCATTGGTCAGAAACTTGACTGGAGAAATGGGTCACGGTCGCCGTGGACAAAACTGAATTCTGTCCCACAAAACTGAATTTTGTTCACAAAACTCAATTCTGTCTTACACAATTGAATCCTTTATAACAAAAAATAATTTTGTATATCAGAATTTTACATAATTGGATTTTGTGATTTTTAGTGTTACAAAAATCAATTTTGTCTGGACAAAATTGGTTTTGTATACATAATTAACCTGTCCTGCATGGCGCCCCGTACGTACATGTAGTTCACACCTACGTTGTAAAAAACTGGTACAAGTTTCCTCAATTTAACAATTCGTTCCCGCAAAATAACAATTCGTTCCAACGGGAACGAATTGTTAATTCGTGGGAACGAATTGTTATATCGTGGGAACGAATTGTTAATTCGAGATAACGAATTGTTAAATTGAGGGAACGAACTGTCCAGGAATTAGACATAGCATTTACTTCAAGAGGCGAGAAATTGACAGTTCATTTTACATGCACGCACTTCAGTATTGTTTCGAGCACCTTTACTTGTAACCTATACATGTGTGTGGTCGGTATAAAGAACACACGTATACACCAGTATTAGCACACAAATGTAGCTGTGACTGGAGAAATGGGGCTTATGGGAATTGTGGCCAGTGTAGATCCAGGAGCCGTTTCACTAAACTTCGTACGACTAAGAAGTTCTTAGGCGCAAACGTATGATAGTCTATAAATTTCACTTTAACAACGTTTTCTTGTAAACAATTATTGGATTTACATTTATTGAACATAGGCTGCATATGCAGCCTATATTCAATGAATGTAAATCCATCAATTGAAATTTTCAGACGATCCTAAATTTGTACTTACGAACATTTTAGTCGTGCGAAGTTTAGTGAAACGGGCCCCCAGATAGGTCTGTGTATCCGCACAGTCTGATCATGATCTGCACAGTTCGACATTTCGTTAATGAAACGCCAGCTATGCTTGTAACACGCAATTGTGATCGTTATCGGGCTACAGGGGCTATTTGATCAGGAGCTATACTGATCACAATTCCCATAAGTCCCATTTCTCAGGAGTCATAGTCACAGATTACATGGAAATATATACAAATAACGCTCATCTATGGAAGCGTCCCGGTGCCAATGCTATAATATATTTATCTCCTAATTAGGAGTTTGTATCTCCTAATTAGGAGATAAACAATATTTTAGCACTGGCACCAGGACGGTTCCACACTCATCTGCACATACGTCACTAATCCGTGTGTTTCCAATACTAAGACAAATACTAGCTGCATGTTTTCCGCTTTACAGACAACAGGTTGGACTTATGTAATGCAGTGTAATGAAATGAAGCCCAAAGTATGTAAGACTGAATGTTTCTCCTACTCTGCCAGATTTAGGCGTTCTATTTATAGCAGATTCCTTGCAGATTGTTTATGAGATAGATGAGCGCTATTAAACATCGTCAGGTAATCTGGGCCGGGTTTCTCAAAACCTCAGTTAGCTTAACGGATTGTTAATTCCTTAATGTAGTAGGTCACAGATAAATACATTCAGCTTCAATGATAATTGCTTCATAAGAGTTATGTGATATATGAATATTGATACATATTGTCTTCTTGCTGTATACTATATGGTTCATTTAGTTGCCATCTCCGCCATCTTTGTAGGTACAATCCATCGTAAAGTTTCACCACTTCGTGCGTTTGACACATACAGCAAATAATATGACAGTAAACCAAATAAAATTTGATGCAATACATAATAGACATAAATGACAACGGCAAGCTATAAATATTATGCCAGCAAACTATACAAAAGATGAGCTATCTGAGCATTTCTCCCATCAATCTCAAAATAAGCTTTGATGTGTACACTTTTCAATCAGATACACAGCCTATGTCAGTTTACACGTTACCTATAGGTAAAGCCATATTTACTCGCATAGTAGCTTAGCAGACAACATAGACAATACACTCAGGTAACTGCTTACATGTCAGTGGATTTGGTAGCTAATAACAGAGTACAGTAGTGGGTATATATGGTATGTGTTGTGTGGTTGGTTGTATCTCACTTTCCCAATATTTTGATTTTTGGTCTGTCTTGACTGTCTCACTTTCCCAACATTTGACTTTCACACCTTTGACTTATCTGTATGTTGGGTATACTGCTGGGCTTAAAGTTGCATTACACACATATTTAATTATAAATTAACAATTTTAACATGTGTCCAGTGTCGTTTACATCAGAGACATCATCTGAGAAATGTTCTGGCAAAATAAACATTCATTCGCCATTACCCCACGTATTGATTGGCATTATTATACATTTTATATCAGACGTAACTTCCCACACTGATATCAGGAGCGTTAACCGTGTTTCCTTAAAATGTTAACAGACATTACTATTTATTCTCTGCATTTATGTTTTGATGTAATATAATTTTTTCAAGTGACGCATTTAATTAATGTAAATAGTTAAACAATTTAATTAATATAAATAGTTAAAAAAAATGACATACCTCATTTGCATATGAAACTAGCCTGATACCAACGCGCGTCACTATCAGTAAAATAAATATTACTAAATGTTTATATCTGTATAGCGGCAACTCGTAATCTTTATAACTGGTGGAATATTGACACAATTGTACACTTATTTAATTCATATAAAGAACAGTTTGTGCCTACTAAGTGGGCATGTACCTTTAAGATGAAACACAGTAATTGTGTTAATAATAACGTTACAGAGTATGCCGATGAAGCGTCACATCTGATTAAATTTGGACAATAAACACAAATAGGTGGTGTTTCATTTTATGAAGAAATATATTGTTTCAATCGCAAACAAATTGAGTTGTTTTAGTGGTGTTGTTATGATCTACATTGTTGTGTTAAAACTCACAGCTGATCAGCATCTACACATTTTTTTTAAAATACATATGTATGTTAAATAAATGTTACTTCTCATCACGAACTACACTGTACTTTAATAGAATATAGTGTACAAATGTGCTAAGCTAACTTTAGTAGTCATAGCTGATCAGGATCTACATAATACAAATTGTGACGTATTTGTTTCCTGCTTGATTTAATAATTCCTTACATGTACATATTTAAAACATTTAATAGCTAATAAGGTCATGTTTATACACACGTTTACTTTACTTTAACCCAAATTGTGGTATATAACTTTCTGCTGTGCAGAATAGCAACTTTGACCAATTATCACCAACTAAGTCCATTGTTAAGCATAACAATAGTGTCTCACTTTCCCAACTTGCAAAAAATCAAAATGTCTACCTGAAATACAGAATGTTGGGAAAGTGAGAACACCCCGTGTGGTTGACCAGATAAGAATGATACACTGTGCGATTTTCTGTGTAAGAGGCTATCTATAATGGTGGTTCTACTCATGTTGCTAAAATACAGGCACAAACCTGTCCAGAAAACAGACATATTTTACAGTTTGGTGTAATATAATGGATAGGAGTCCGTTCTCCTGCCTTTTGTACATGTGATTAGCTACATTATATCATAAGTTCTACCTCACATTTTAAGTTCGTTACGAGCCGGCTCATCTGGATCTGCACTGTTTGCATAAACCGCTATAGCGGCCTTTCGGGTTCAAAGGGTTAAACGTAAAGGTACATGCCCACTCAATAGGTGATAATATAGGGAGACAGATAGTTTTGTATATTCTGTAGATATTACATTTGTTGGCAAAACAAACATTCATTTACCATTACCCAACGTATTGATTGGCATTATTATATATTTTATATCAGACGTAAATTTCCACACTGATATCAGGTGACGCATTTTAGTAGTATAAATAATTAAATCATGCCTCATTTGCATATGAAAATAGCCTGATACCACCGCGAGTCACTATCAGTAAAAGAAATATTACTAAATGATTATATCTGTATAGCGGGCACTCGTAATTTTTAGAACTGGTGGAATAGGGACACAATTATACACTTATTTAATACCTTTAAAGAACACTTTGTGCCTACTGAGTGTGCATGTACCATGTAATTGCTTCCTAAATGTAATGGACTACAGTGGGGTCAGCGTGTAAGTGCACACACAAACAAACACGACAGGTTGGAACCAACCTGTCGTGTTCGTTCGTGTGTGCACTTACACGCTGACCCCACTGTATATGCCTAACATATATATGAACATCGCCTCGATACTATATATAATATTATACAGCTCATGGAGAGGCTAAGTCAGCTAACATCGTGTGTTCCAGTCACCAGAGAGTTTCATCTCCTGCGGCGTTTGACAATGAACGCAAACTATCTGTCGACTTGCATGACAGCCAGAAAAGTTGGGTTAGAGCATATGATATAATGTAGCTAATTATCATGATTATATGTTGAAAGCCTATGACAACAGACGCCGGACCATGTGTCCTTAAGTATTTAACAGTATGTTAAGCTAACATAGACTTTGATCACCCGAGCACAGGGCGTACACACTGTGGAGAACTCCTGTTGTAAACGCCCTTCAGTATTGAACGCCCAGCGCCCAGGGCCTTTACCTCGTTGTTAACCCTCAGAATGCTGAAAACGAAAATTGTCGTAAACTGTTGCTTCATATTTTGCATTTCTTCTCAATAAAAACATTACTTGACAGCACTTTAGAATCATTTACAATGGAAATGATTCTAAAGGGCTGTCAAGTCATGTTTTTGATGATAAAACTGGAAAAATAAATAAACAACAGACGACAAATTTTAATTCAGCATTGTAAGCGTTAATCAAAAACACACATTCTTATACACAATAATGAGCACACACATTACATCGATACCTATCCAAATTAAGCTTATTCATGCAAAAAGGTGTCAGCTGCGGAGAGTTCATATTGCACACACACACACCGTTCAATATTGACGGCCCAGGCCATTGGGCCTGTATCTGTTGGGGTCGCCCCCGTTGCGGCCCCATCGATTGGCCGCTTGGTCAGCCGCTGTGTCTTCTGCCCCGCGACCCGACAGTCCCTGTGCCCACTCCCGCGCGTTACTGCAATAACAGAAATACCCCCATAATAACCCTAAATATTCAGACACAATTTATTCTGGGCAACGTCTACAGCCAACAATAGAGGTTTCCCGGAGCAAATTGGGATGCACAATATATTTGGTATGTGTAAAGTACGTGGAGTTCGAATGACTTCTTGCAATCTTTAAACAGACCTGCAAAAACCATGAACACACTTTTCCGACGTTTCGGCACAAGGCCTTTATCAAAGAATTAGTTTCTACTAAACGCTAAGTGGCATCCATTTTAGATTTCACAAAGTTTTCTAAAGCTTGGAAGATCCGGTGAAAGAGATGTGAAGGAGCTTGAAAACATATATAGCAATTCGAAAGAAAATCGAGGCAAGCCAGCATTACAGTGATCGGTTTGTTTCGGTTTTCGTCGGTACATGTATAATTGTCGCGCCTACTTTAGCAGAAGGCGCGACTGTAGTCGTCGTCTTCTGAAATGTCAAACGGTTTGTACAAGCTTCGTCATCATGGTATAACTTTAATATTACTTGACGGATTGCTTCAATATGTGTACACTTGTTCCATGTGAGCATTTGGAACACACTCATTAACATGACCTTGACCTTTCCATATTCACATGTTCAGCCAATCAAACTGCTCGATTGCGAGTTGAGATTGCCAATAGACGTTCAGAAACGTTGACATCTGGTCAAGATTAACGCAGGCGGTTGTGTTAATCTGGACAAAATCATCAACGTTCCTGAACATCTATAGACAATGCCAACACGTAATGAAGCTATTTGATTGTCTGAGACTGAGCTGTGGCACATCTCAGGCTCAGTCAATCAAGCTGCTTGACTTCAAGCACAATATTCAAGAAATTTGAAATAAAGAAATTGACAGAAAATGGCAAGATTAGCGGAGGCTGTTGTGTATTACAATGGTCAGTGAATGATACCTGATTACGGCAGCCGCATGACGTCCGCCTGTACCCCGACTCGCGGCATCATGGTTCCCGCGTGCATGGAAGTACTTGTCGGCCCCAATCGTGTTCGCTCGCCTCATGTCCCTGAACATTATAAACTATTAGCTGTTTAACCCTTTCATCCCTAAGGTGTATGATCACGTGGTACTAACAGCAACAACACGTAATGAAACTTCCAGAATCCATCCGATTCAAAGTACCTATTATTTTACATTGTCCTTATTACGTAACGGATTTTGATGAAATATGGCGCATCAAACACGTCTTGTCAAGCTGTATTTTCGCCCAAACTTCTGTCGTTTTTGCGAAGAATCGATTTCCGTGTTTCCAACACGGAAATCGATTCTTCGCAAAAAAACGACATACGTCTGTGCCAAACTCCATGGACCACCAAATGCAGCTCATGAAGACGCATTTGCTGCGCCATATTTCATCAAAATCCGTTTCATATTATGGAAAATATCAAATAATACTTTCAAGATTCCAACACTTTCAGCCACTGTTGTTGTTGTTGTTGTTATAACCACGTGATCATGCACCTTGACCCCTAAGTAGCTGAAACGGATTGTTGATATGTTTATTTTGAAACCGATCAATTCCTCACAAAATGATTGTCAGACCAGTCCATTTATGAACATGGGGTGCTTTTGTTCTCAACATGCTTTGCCAATACCACTATACAGGCCCGTGGTGTTGAAAGGGTTAATGCGAGTCAATGTCTAACATGTATAACGAACGATAGTTAATCCGCCCAGAACGGGGGCTAATCCCAAAATGGGGGACGAAAATCTGACAATGACCGAAAACAAGACAGAAACATTGCACACGTAGGATAGGACATTGTGAGAGAAACAGGAAAGGCATACGTTATTTATTCTAATGCATTCTATAAATATCACGCAATCTGATTGGCTGATGGTCATACATTACAGGTATATCATTGTTGATGAACGGTCGCAAATTATTTCAATATGTTTTCCTACGCCAGTAGTAAAGGAATGCATTAGAAATAGGTTAACCGCATTGTAATTTTGAAATTTGCGGCGTATATCAGAAAATGATAGGTCGAAAAACATGTTTATGGCTCCGCTAGCGCGTCGCCATTAAACATATTTTCCGACCTATCATTTTTGGCGGGAGACATACTACTGTCTCCAAGCTATTGGGATCGTGATTCTGGCCTTTTGCACGGGTCTACTTTCGGAAGTGGCTCTCTGTTCATCGGGGGACGTCTCAATAGGCTCAATTTGCGTTCGCAATTAACAACATTTAAAGTCAGCGAGTGAACTGAAAGCAAGTTATTAATAGCAACGGCAATGCTCAACATTATGTGTAAACTAGTTGGCATGCCCAACTTTACTTTTGAAGAGAACAAATTGCTGTTATTGAGACGCCCCCCGTATCGTGTACCACGCAGTCGCATGTTCATCGGGGGACGTCTCAATAGGCTCAATTTGCGTTCGCAATTAACAACAGTCAGGTGACATTTAAAGTCAGCGAGTGAACTGAAAGCAAGTTATTAATAGCAACGGCAATGCTCAACATTATGTGTAAAATAGTTGGCATGCCCAACTTTACTTTTGAAGAGAACAAATTGCTGTTATTGAGACGCCCCCGTATCGTGTACCACGCAGTCGCAATGCGACGTCGAAGGCCATTTCTTTTTCATATTGTGGTTTACGGGCGATTTTCGAAAAATCACCCTCTGGGTGAGCAAAAAAAATTCATGAAAACATTTTGCCGTTCATCAGCATACACGTATGTAGGCCTACGCCCAGTCATAATTTTGAAAAGATTTCACATAATATTATGTCACACCTCCAGAGTTCCTGTTGGGTATGCAATTTGGATTACTCGGTTTGTATCCCTATTCTGCAAAATGCCGATTGATTTTGGCCAAATAAACATACTAAAAATATAAATATTTCCCCGTTTTTTTTCTTCACATTACGAAAAACCTATGCTGCCAAAAATACTTTTTGAACAAAATCGATCAAATATTGATTGTATGGGCATCATTCTCTATGGGAGATGTGATCTATAAATAAAAAAAAATCATAATTTTTGTTTTACTGGGCCGACTTTCATATAATAATTTTTTGTTGTTAGTTAGATCATTTCCGAGCTATCTCGCCAGGTTTCGATATTAATTTCTAGAAAAAAATGTTTTTCGTATTATCCATCGGCGCTTTCAGTTGAAACAGACAATAGAATAACGTTATGTTTGTTTGTCCAAATTGCATCGGCAAAATGAGCTGGAACAGACCAACCACGTTCTGTCAGAGTGGGCGTCAACTTGAAACAGAAAAAAAAAACATCAATTTAATTTAGAGCAGGCTGTATTTTACAAACACCAGTAACTGATCAAGTTCTCCAAATTTGCAGATTGTACATCCAATAATCAACATCGAATATATTTCTAACAAGGAATTTCTGAGTATGCAAATTCACAAGTGGCTACTTGTCTCCCGCCAGTCAGTACTTTCAGTACTTTGATCTAACATACGCCGCAAATTTGAAAATTACAATACAGTTAACCCTATGTTTAATTTCATTAATAATCACTTCACGGTGGGTAATGTACGTTTGGCGTAGATGACAAAACCGCCGTCTTCAATAGTGCCCACCATATTTGACCTGGGCGTATGTGGCCAGAGAGCGACGTTACGTTACTATCTTCGACGACAGTCAAGCTTGAAATCAAAAGCTGCATATACAGAAAGTGCAGAATTAACATCCGTTCTGGGCAAAATAGCCACAGGTCTCGGACTGGCCCCGATGTGAGTCTTACATGTTTACAATGCAACACAATACAATGAAATGACATTGAAATATAGCATCTACAAATGTACAGTAAAGGAACTGAATCTCCGATGTGCACAGAAATTAAAAAGTTAACACTTGAAATAGTGTTCACATACATGTATATGTTTTTCATATATCACATCACATTTAGATATTATATTTAAATTATATGTGGCTGTGACTGGAGAAATGGGGCTTATGGATTTTGCGAACAGTGCACATACAGATCAGCCTGTGCATCCGCACAGTCTGATCAGGATCTGCACTGGTCGCCAGTCCATCAATGAAACACCCGTCATGCGTCTAACAAGCAATATATATCGTTTTCAGGATATCGGAGGGTGCTATTTGATCAGGATCTGCACTAGTCACAGATCCATAATCCCCATTTCTCCAGTCACAACCACATATGATGGTCATGTGTCATACGGGCCCGGAAAGCAACATATTTGACTTACGTATACGCCCTGTACATGTCCCGGGAGCCACCGGCGAAATCCCGAACGTAGTTCCGCGCCCGTTGGCGCCAGCCTTGTGCCTCCGTCGGCGTATATGTCACCGCCAGCAACACCGCCGTTACCATGACAACCGGTGCGATTCTCATGTTTTTTCTCGCTGGAATCGACACGGATTGTTACATGTACGGTCTATTCCACGTTTTTCTGCCGACAAACCTTTGGCTATTAAGCATATTAAATTTGAAAAATATTTAATGTAAGTCACCGTCCCATATTTTATTATTTCATGAAATTCTATCAAATATTGATTTTATTGATTGAAATCTAACTTTTGTATTCTTAGTTACGTTGTATACAAGCTATCTAGCCAGGAGTCAATATATACTCCTCCCCCAGCTCCTCCACCGCTTTTCCTCACATGTTAAAGTCCCATAGGAAAATTGTACAGTTACATACTTTTTTAGATTTAATATATTTAATAGCCAAAGGGCAGTAAACTGTGAAAGAGACAGTAGTGTCAATAATGAGACATTGTGTAGTTTTATTTAAGGAATAAAACTTTGGATTGTTGCCTTCATTGTAGTGTGTACAACAGTTGGTCTGTTTAATGAGCGTCCGACGGACTCATACATTAACATACCAAATATTTGTCATACTACAGTAAACGAAAAAAAAAAAAATTAACTGTAAACACACATAAAACATGACGTCACGCCGTTCTGACACAATGTGATCTCTTATAATGATATATGTCGCGAGAAATTGGACTTATGGGATTTATGAGCAGTATATCTTCTGATCGTCTAACACTGGCATGGTAAGCACCTAATTAATATACTGTTTGTTAGAATCAGGCTGTGTGTTTCACTGATTCAATGACGATCAGTGCAGATCCAGATCAGACTGTGCGGATGCACAGGCTGATCCGGATATACACTGGTCGCAAAAGGGATAAGCCCCATTTCTCCAGTCACAGCCACATATAATACAATAAAACTGTACGTACAATGTGCATTGATTCCGACAGTTGTGTTCGGCGACTACCATAGACGGCTTTACCTTGTTCGTTTTCATTTGCAAGCCATAAACGATGTATACCATATTTGTGTGTTATAATAACAATCATAATGAGCGTTTCTCATGTGTGGCTGTGACTGGAGAAATGGGGCGTATGGGTTTTGTGACCAGTGTAGCGCCGACTCGAATAGCACACTCCTGTATGGCTGGTTCGAAGCATGACGGGTGTTTTATTGATGTAATGGCGAACAGTGCAGATCCTGATCCGACTGTGCGGATGCACACGCTGAACTACACTGGTCACACAACCCATAAGCCCCATCACAGACTGAGATCTGGTCATGTGACTGCTGAAATGGGGCTTATATGTTATGGGCTATGCGACCAGTGTAGACCAGATCAGGGGTTACACTTCTCGTCATTCAGTCAGTGACTCGCACTAATTATTATAGTACGTCTGACAACACGATCCTTATTGGCTACATGAGTGTGCTAGCCTATCAGAAGTCATGATCATACATGGCTGTGACTGGAGAAATGGGGCTTATGGGATTTGTGACCAGTGTAGATCCTGATCCCATGTAGCCCGATAATGATCTATATTGCTTGTTAAAAGCATGCCATGTGTTTCATTGATGGAATGGCGAACAATGCAGATCCTGATCAGACTGTGCGGATGCACAGGCTGATCTGGATCTACATTGGTCGCATATCCCATAAACGCCATTTCTCCAATCACAGCCATTATTTTGATGACCACGATATGTAATTATTTCAAACGCCACAGCGTCCCTTTTCAAATGTGATTTTTAATAAAATTACAGCTGTCACTTACAATGCGTTACAGACAGAAAAGTCTGACCTTAAAATGTATACAATAATAATGCGTTGCCCAGCTGATAATGCAAGTTATACAAATTGAGTCATGTCTGAACTCTACTATTTTGGAGTTGATGTAGAATGTGTAAATTGCATAATTGAGACTTGCCATATAAGAACATGTTCGATTTTTCATGAAATATGTTGACAGAAACTGTGAATTTTCTGTAAATGACGTCGAAAGATGACGGGATGTTCATAACAAATGCAGAATATTATTCCACATTTGCTACATGTATGTAAATTTCCGACATCAAATGTTGCCGTCATTCAGGGAATATATCCCAAATATATTTTTTATGAAATATCGCACATGTTCTTACGTACAAAATCATAATAGTCATACGTGACATAACTACGTCTAAATACTGCACGTAAATATACATATTGCGTAATTGAAAACATGATTGTACGGAGCCACGCAGGGAACGTACAATTATTTTTTTTATTAATTCGTTCCCACGAAATAACAATTCCTTCCGTCAATTTAACAACTCGTTCCCACGAATTAACAATTCGTTCCCTCAATTTAACAATTCGTTCCCATGAAATAACAATTCGTTCCCTCAGGAATTGTTATAACATGAGAACGAATTGTTAATTCGAGGGAACGAATTGTTATATCGTAGGAACGAATTGTTAATTCGAGGGAACGAATTGTCATATCATGGGAACGAATTATTATTTCGTGAGAACGAATTATTAAAAAAGATCCCTGCGGGGCTCCGTATGAGTGAATGAAAACAAATAAAGAAATATAATCTCGACTCACCCAAAGGATCGCCTTCTGTGTTATAGATACTAGAATTCCAACCGTCAATTTCAGCAAAATAAACTACAGTTTGCCAACTTTAACAGAAATAATTTAGTCCTAGTGGAGTTCTGGTTTTATACACAACTGTATCCGGTAACCAACACCACACGACAAATTGGAATCAACCAATCAGAAGGCAGTCCTTGTAGAAATGAAAAAAGTATATCCTTGAACGAAAGAGGAACAAAAGTTACCAAAATGCAGGTGCGTGCCCAGATACACTTATTAACCGTCTGATCAGGATCTGGGGGCCGTTTCATTAAACTTCGTACGACTAAAATGTTCGTAAGTGCAAATTTAGGATCGTCTATAAATTGTAATTGATGGATTAACATTTATTGACCATAGGCTAGCCTATGCTCAATAAATGTAAATCCAATAATTGTTTACAAGAAAACAGTGTTTATGTGAAATTCACAGACTATCATAATTTGGACCTTACGAACATTTTAGTCGTAAGAAGTTTAGTGAAACGGCTCCCTGGACTGTTCGGTATCCATCAATGAAACACCCGGCATGCAATACATACCAGTATCAGGCGCCATGATAGCTACAATAATTCGCCTCTGATATGGTGTCTACAATTTGACCCATTCAAAACATGTGAGCAACCGAAGTGCATACCCAAACATGTTGCATGTAGGTCAACATTTATTAAATGTATATTTTATACTTTTAAACAAATAATCTTTGATGTAGAACTAGCAAATTGCCAAAAATAATAGAACAGGAAAATCATTTTCCAATGTAAGCAATAGTTTCTCTTGTTGTTGTTCAATATTCAACATAACGAAATGAAGCTTTCAAATTTGTAAATGTCAGATAAACACATTGACACGGTAAAATAACTAATTTCTGCATGTGTATGTTCTTTATTAATAATTTATTGATACAGCTTTGACAGTTTTGTATCGCTAACATATCAAACACGCCGGATAACCGATTGCAAAAATCAGTCTTCCATGTATTACACTAAAGAGATGGGGTTAAATTGCTACCCTCGCTATGGAGCGGAGTAGAAATTTTGTTTCTAGCCACATGAGTGTGCTATTTGATCAAAAGCTAAACTGGTCGCAAATCCCATAAGCCACATTTCTCCAATCACGGTCACACACAATACAGCCTTCGCTAATCAAATTTCTTGATCGCGAGTTGGCATCGCCGATAGATGTTCCGAAATGTTCATGATTTTGTCAAGATTAACGTAGGCGGCGGTATATTTGCCTGTAGCCTATTTCACCAAAATTGCAAAGCATACTTATCTAGTAAAGTGTACTTTGAGGGAGCTGTCATTTATTTTTCCCAAAATGCATTATTTCATATAGAACTAATGACTGCATATATATTTGATGATTAGAAGTATGCATAATTATTATACTGAATTGATTACATTAGCACAGCCAAAATGGCTGTGATAATGTAATAAATTCAGTATAATAAAAATTAATAAATTTATCCTAAAATTGAAAATTTCTCACTCAAAGTATACTTTGTTAGAAAAGTATACTTTGCAATGTTGATGAAATAGGCTACTGGTATGTATGAACAGTCGTGGTGGACATACACATTCTTAATTTCTAATGACTGCATATATATTTGATGATTAGAAGTATGCATAATTATTATACTGAATGTATTACAGTATCACAGCCATAAATGACTGTGATACTGTAATAAATTCAGTATAATAAAACAAAATTGACCTTTCAATTGAAAAGTTCTCCTTCAAACGATATTCTGTTGTTACTTGTATAGATAATAATATACTCTATATATGTACGGTCATGTGATTTTTTCCCGTCACCTGTGCTTTAAATAGACCAAATGTATTTTACACCCTAGTAAACGCAAGAGCCCACGATTGTATTCCTTAAATGTGGCTGTGACTGGCAAAAATGGGGCTGACTTTGTGGCGACTATTGACTTGTGTAGCTTCTGATCAAATAACAAACACTTCATATTACCAAACAGGAGCACATTATATTATAAAACTTGCAGTAAGTTTACTGAATCACTCATGGATCACAGATGATTCTAATGATTATTAAAACATGATAACGTAAATGTTAAAACATAATTGCTTTGTAGCGTCATTACGGACGACATTTGAAACGTCTCCATTTTAATAATTTGACATAACGTTGGCGCATAATACGAATACGCAATTATGGTGATGCGGTCAGCCAATCAAATTCGCCGCATGTGTTATTACATCTGACATGTATACATGTAAATTGGCTAAAACACGGTATATCACGGTTTTTATGCGACTAGCCCCATTTCTTTACTCACAGTCACAGGTCTGTAAGCTGGCGGCGCGCGTGTGTCAGGTACATCCTGGTGCATTGGCCCTGCAGTAGACTGCATGTATGCACGAGCAAATGAGACTTAGTTATTTAATTATGTTTCACCACTGTAGCTCCTGATCAACTAGCACACATGCGCAGTCTGATACAGAGATAACGGTGTTGTTAGATAAACATTGACGCTCATACACAATCACCGGCGCTAACCTTGCTAATATTCCTCAATTGTTTTAGTTCAAAATAATTGAATATTCTGTTACAAAATCAAGCAGTTTGATTGGTTGAGTCTGAGCTGTGGTGCAGCTCAGGCTCGGCCAATGGAACTGCTTATTTGTGATTTGAGGTTTGCCCATAGATGTTCAGAAACGTTGTTATCTGGTCAAGTTGGTGGTGTATAACTCATCTGATTATACAATCGTCAATAAGGAACTATTTACACAGAAATTATGGCATCATTTTCAGACATATTTTACCTTTGTCCCTTTAAACTGTGAGCTTGCTGAATGCATCATCACTATCATACTTGGAAAAGTCGCGGGAATACTGGACGAGGCCTTCCGGCCTTCGTCCAGTATTCCCGCGACTTTTAGATAGGTGTCATTTAACAGTTACATATGCTTATTAGGCTTTACGTAAATATACAAATACAAAAGGCATGACCCTAATGTATTGTTGTAAGACGGTGAAAAAGGCACTCACACTCAGCCTTTTTCACGGTCTTTCATACCGGCTTCGTGCGATAGGAGAATGAACAAGCTAGGTTAAATTAACCGCCTCATTGCCTCCTTCATTTAATGCACATATTTCGACTGTATGGCAGATATTAGTAAATTCGGAAACAAACGGGCCAACGGTCATTGGCCTGCCATTTTTGGGCTCAAATGCCCGTGTTTGGAAGGTCCTCGAGCCAATTCCTACCCTTAAATATAAGATAATAAAAGCACTCGTATGTTTTAGAACTGGTGGAATAGTGACACAATTATATACTTATTTAATTCATATAGAGAACAGTTTGTGCCTACTGAGTGGGCATGTACCTTTAACAAACAGCACATACTTCTTAGCAGGAAGTTATGTTTTGATATATAATGAGATACGCAAAGTGCATTCTACGAAACGTGCCGCCATTTGTACACCAATAAATCGCGCGATAGTCAAGAAGGCTTAATTTCCATTATATAAGATATGTGGCTGTGACTGGAGGAATGGGGCTTATGGGTTTTGCGACCAGTAATGTGATATATTGATGTGTAACGGCATATCAACAGCTAAGGTCATTAATGATAGGGTCAACCGGTTCGATCCCTCATTTAACTTGTTGCATTGGGGTGGGGGGGGGGGGCGGATCCCAAAATCAGAACGGAATATTTAAAAATAAATTATCTTCAGCCCTGGAATTAGAATAACCTGACATGGTGGCAGGTCCATACCACACCAAAGTCACTTGGACCCTTCCTTCCCCTAAAGTAAAAGGATTACGTATAATCGTATTATACATATAAGGGGTGTAACGAAATTCAACTCTCACATACAATAATGTCAACGGTAATATTGAATCCCGATCGTTAATAGTAATGTCCGTTAATATTTTAAGGAAACACGGTTATCGCCCCTGATATCAGTATGAAAATTTACGTCCGATATAAAATGTATAATAATGTCAATCACTACGTGGGGTAATGGTGAATTAATGTTTATTTTGCCTTTAAATTACCCATCGCATGCTCCCACCTGCCACCCACTTTCCGACCAGTGTAGCTCCCGATCAGCATGTGCATCCGCACAGTCTGATCAGGATATGCACTGTTTTTGACAAATTTTCTATATTTACCGCCAATATCTGACAACAAAATGTAAAATGTTTTAAATTTATAATGAACATCTGATGGTTAATGGAATAGTCTGAAATATAACATGGAATATTCCATCTCAGTTGCTTGGTGTTGAAAGGGTTATAATGACTACAAGTGCAGGAGGCAGCTACTAAACTAAGCAGAGCAATATACGCCCGATGGTAGCTTTGAATGACATATTGACATTTAACATATTCGTTTAACAAGAGTTGTTTGTCAAACATATAACCCCCCCCCCCCCCTTCTGAAAAGGACACGCAGTGATGCCACAATGTGCATAGTGGCCTCAAAATCAAACGTTTTAGCATCCTGGCACCAACTGTTCTTGAGTTATTGAGCCGAACTCCTTTTATTGTCCACTGTCATCCCGCGACCTTGACCTACTGATCTCAAATCAATAGGGGTAATCTGCTGGTCATGACTAACTTGAAAACCAATACTGGGCATCCTAGGTCATGGCGTTCTCCAGTTACAGAGCGGCAACTGTTTTATTGTCTAAAGTCACCGCGATTTTTACCTTTGATACACTGTAGTCAAGTTAAATTTGTCATACACTGGTCGTTACTGACCTGAATACCCAGTTTGAGGATCCTATGTCAAGAATATTTTGCGCGCAAACCAAATCGGTAACAGGCGGACAGACGATAAGCGCCATAACATGATACACCCCTAGTGCTGTCTGAAATCAGCTGGAATAGCTCAGTGGGTAGAGCATCGGATTCCGGATCGGGAAACCCCGAGGCCACTGGTCGATTCTTGGGCAAGACAAGACACATTCGTGATAGCCTAGTCCTCTATCGGACGTGGACTTAAATAGTCGGTATCGACATACAAGGTCATCGAGCCAGTGCCGTCGTTAAATCAAAGCATTTATATTTACCTTGTCTGCATGCGTGGCACGACTTTCAAATAACGCGGCGAATATGCCTGCTATCTTCTGTTTTATTTTATCACTGTTATCCCCCCATTCGAATGTTCATGTGACATATTCGTCTGGACAATATTTTATTAATTTTTGTTCGAGTTTTAGTAACATGTGACACATTCGTTTTTGTTGCAAGGGGTAATGATGTATTTGTGTGATGTATTCGTACGTATTCTTCACCATGTGCGACGCATTCGCACGAATATATCACACGTGAGATATATCCGTTTATGTGACATATAAGGTTCAACAAAGCTCTAATGTACGGAGCCCCGCAGAGGACATGAGTTTTTTTTTTATTAATTCGTTCCCACGAAATATTAATTCGTTCCCTCAATTTAACAATTCGTTCCCTCGAATTAACAATTCGTTCCCACGATATAACAATTCGTTCCCTCGATTAACAATTCGTTCCCACGAAATGACAATTCGTTCCGTAAAGTTAACAATTCGTTCCCTCGAATTAAAACTTCGTTCCCACGATATAACAATTCGTTCCATCAATATAACAATTCGTTCCAACGAATTAACAATTCGTTCCCACGATATAACAATTCGTTCCCACGAATTAACAATTCGTTCCCGTGGGAACTAATTGTTATTTCGTGGGAATGAACTGTTAAATTGTGGGAACAAATTGTTAATTCGTGGGAACGAATTGTTAAATTGAAGGAACGAATTGTTATTTCGTGGGAACAAATTAATAAAACAAATAATTCTACGTCCCCTGTGGGGCTCCGTACTGATGGACATGTAAGAACATCAATTCAGAATTTTCGATAACAAAAACATTATTTTATTAAATATCCGCAATTAAAAGATACATATATACACTAAGTAACTCCACAAGCATTCCATAATGATTATGTGTATTCATCCTTCAATGTTCTGTCACCGTTAGACACTATTAAAGGTACATGCCCAATCAGTAGGCACAACGTGTTCTTTATATCAGAGACATCATCTGAGACATTATCTGGCAAAATAATAATTAATTCACCATTACCCCACGTATTGATTGGCACTATTATACATTTTATATCAGACGTATCTTTCCACACTGATACTATTTAATCTCTGTATTTATGTTTTGATGTGCAATGATCATACTTTACAATCTGTCGAAAATATTATGTTTTCAGGTGACGAATTTAATTAGTATAAATAATTAAAGATATCATGCCTCAATTGCATATGAAAGTAGCCCGATACCACCGCGCGTCACTATCAGTGAAATAAATATTACTAAATGAGTATATCTGTATAGCGGGCACTCGTAATGTTTAGAACTGGTGGACTAGTGACACAATTATACACTTATTTAATTCCTATAAAGAACAGTTTGTGCCTACTGAGTGGGCATGTACCTTTAAAGGACGAATAAATGATATGAACGCCTCCATGTTTTCCTGTAGCCGCCATGCATGCTATTTCCTCAGCTGATCCGACAGTGTCGTTGGTTTTCGCGACATGTAACGCCGTCAGCAATGCGCCTACTTGCCGTGTCCGTGCAAATGGTTGATTATCTGGAACAAAGATGAGCAATACATGAGTGATGATTTAATATGATATTTATTAAACCGGTTTACTGATTTCCTAATAAATGAGGCTATGCCGAGTTTCCTATGAAATCAGTCAATGAATTTAATAAATACCATATTAAATTATCACAACTGTTTGATTAATTTATTGCATAAACACAGCGTCATACATTGAAGCTGTACTGGTCACCAAAGTTGTTTTCTTTCACCAGCTAATTTACAAAGTTTACACTAGCGTATTATGATTGTTATTACACCAAGGTGTATGTTCACGTGGTACTAACAACAACAGCAAGTACCGATTCAAAGAACGTATTCTTTTATAGTGTCCTTATTACGTAACGGATATTGATGAAATATGGCGCATCAAGTGCGTCTTGTTAAGCTGCATTTGGTGGTCTCGCCCAAACTTCTGTCGTTTCTGCGAAGAATCGATGTCCGTGTCTCCGGCACGGAAATAGATGTTTCGCAAAAACGACATAAGTTTGTGCCAAACTCACCACCAAAGACCACCAAATGCAGCTCATGAAGACGCGTTTGCTGCGCCATATTTCATCAAATTCCGTTATATATTAAAGAAAATATCAAATAATACTTACTTTGGAGTGGGCGACGTTGTTGTTGTTGTAACCACGTGATCATGCACCTTTACACTGTGTTAATACACTGCGAGCGATATACAGTTAGTTAATACCTATATGCATTTCAAGTAACATGATTCCACTATGATTGAACTAATACTTATAAAATGTACTACAGCAAAGATTTGTTGAAGGTTCCCAAACCAAACAAACAAAAAACGAATGGGAAACGAAGTCAAAACGATCGTTTTGTACAACGAAATGCATAGAAACGATCAACGTTAGTTTTTATGTCAGTGAAAACGATAATTTCATTTACATACCCGGATTTCAAATATTCAAACGCGTGTCGTTGATATCAACGCTTTCTTTGGACAGTTTCGTTGTTTTTAATTAGAAAATGATGATTTTGTAGGTTTAAACGTGACTCGTTTATACCAACGAAAACATCATTTTCAAATTATAAAAACGAAAGCGATTTCAAAACGATGTGCAAACGATAGGCAAACGTTCGTTTGTGGAACCATGAACACACCGGGTTGTAAACAATGTACTACACTCGTGAATAAATAGATTTCAGCTCGGCCTAAAACTAATAGGAATTCCTTTGCGAGCGTTAAAATTCCTGCGAGTTTCCAAACCGCGCCCTATAACCTAGATATCAAGACACCGTAGTCTGTAATTTAAGATGGATTATATATGTACTTACCTTCGTGAAGTAATGCTCATACTCGTGCAGGCTCAATATTCCGCTGCCTGCAAAGTGAAACAGAACCCGTAGTAAGCTCATATACAATGTAATGTATATACAGTGGAACCTCTCCAAACCCGACACCTTGGGAGGTCCCCAGGGTGTCCGGTTTGGAGATGTTCCACTTTACCCTGGGAGATCCCCAGGGTGTCCGGTTTGGAGATGTTCCACTGTAAATCAGACATGTGCGCACTTCATGACACATTCTACTGTTTTGCAATCATGAAAGGTCATTGTAAACAGAGATGCATAACACCGAAACACATCGAAGGTAAACATCTATATGTTCCCGAGTGTCCGATTTAGAGTGGTTCCACTGTAAATGGACTTGTATCTCTGGCACCCGGGCAACAAGGGGATGTCGGTAACGGTTAATTAACACAATGTCACAGAGGACAATAAGTGAAATATAATGTTTTAACATCCACTTCTCTCTATATAGATACATAGTCAAAGAGGCAACCGTCTAGACAATAATTGAAATGTAATATTTTGACATCCACGTGTATCTGTTTAGAGAGATTCTACCGTCTAGTAATCAACTTTGAGCGTCCGTCATTATGTTACCGTCGTGGTCGATCTTGAAGAATTCCATACTGATCTCCGTGACGTCCACGCAATTATCGCTGTTTCTCTCGAAGTCGCCGAAGATGACGTCAGCAATGGCGTGGATGAAGTACGGGTTGTACGCCTTGAAGTCGTCTATATTCACACACGTGCCATCTACAAGGTACTTAAAAGTGTTATTGCATAAATATGGTATTGTGACGGATAATAACACACGGACTTAAATATTATAAGTCACTAGTGTAATAATTACATTGTATCTACATGAACCCGCTATAGAAATACGATATATTTAGGCGAACATCACATCCTCAGTACATGATATTGTAGTTATGCAATGAATATGATATTTACTAAATATCATATTAAATCATCACTCATATAGTAGCCTACATTGTATATATGACTGACATGTATGTACATGAGTAAATTATATGTAATCAGGTGAATAATGTAACGCCCGTCGCGTGAATAGCAGCCATATTACAGTGGAATCTCTCTAAACCGGACACCCTGGGGACATCCAGGGTGTCCGGTTTAGAGAGGCTCCACTGTGAAACATGCATATAACTACTTCAGGACACGTGTATGTGCTTTGCTATCACGAACAGACAGTATCCTCGGAGATGAATGACAACGAACAAGGTGTATGATCACGTGGTACTAACAACAACAACAAGTACTGAAACTTCCAGAATCCATCTGATTCAAAGTACGTATTCTGTTTTATTGTCCTTATTACGTAACGGATTTTGATGAAATATGGCGCATCAAACGCGTCTTGTTAAGCTATATAGATAGATTATTTTAATCCTCCATAATCATGAAGAGTACAATACAATGATAGAAAATAAATACATGTAACATATTTACAAAACTAATGGACAATGACATACGTTTACGCATATTTACATGCTTCAAACACGTATACCGTCCGCGATGATTCTGCACCGCAGCATTGTGCAAGCTGCGTTATAGAGCCATTATGCGCCAGTCACCATGATAAGTATAATATAATGACAATGCAAAATATATACACAATGCCTTGATCTTTGCTTTGTACACACAGAGCAATGTCAAATATGAATACTCACACTGACGCTTGCTTCGCATGGCCACAGCGAAGATCGTGTGGGTCAATATCGGTATACTATATCATTGAACTCCAGTGTCCATACTGCCCATATGTACTCAACGGAAGCCTAGAGCATGGCTAGACAGCCGCATTGTAAATCGGACAGTTAATAATTCCGTGAATTGTGGATGTTAACCGCACCGTCCAAAGCATATGTACCGTTGCCTCGGGCGAAATCAAAAATCTAGACAATGACCTACACTTATCAATGCAGCAATGATAACATAACCGATATAGTGCCTTTTATGACAGGAGACATCATAAAACAGTTACTGTAACACTTGACGTCTTTACCAGTATACATAGGTAAATGTAACTGTCCACATTGCGGAATACGGAAGATATACATATCCCAGTGTATTACCATGGTAGGCACAAATTAAACATTGCACGCAATGTATATAGTTAATAGGTGCGCTGTCTGATCCAAGGCTACGCTGGTCGTCAAAGTACATTTCATCAGCGGGGACCCATATTTTAGCTGGCGACAGCGTATTCTCGTCAATCAAGAAACTTGCAGTTTACCACGGCTTAATCAACTACCCTATGATTTACCCATGGGCAGAATATCATTAATCTATAATGGACAGTTTCTATATGGGACGTTAACGGAGCAAGGGCGCCTGCGGCCAATGGAAAGTCGCCGTTGTTAGCTGGTTACCATTGGCCACGCATACACAGATAACACTCGCAGCCGGTATCAGTCATCGTCAACTTCCATAATAAAAACTGTCCAAAACCTGTATACACGACATATTGTGAGTACCACCTAATGCACGGATGCCTTACGGAACATTGAGCAAATCAACTTCAGTAAGGATAAGTGCACAATGTCATACTCCTGATGTACCTCCGCCGCCAATATTATGATACTTCATGGCGGAGTACGGGCTATAGAAAGAAACATACGCACACCAACGTTTCCAATCAACAAGTCCCATAGCTTAATCCGTAGCCTTTCATTTGCAGGACAATGACATATAGTATGTACGATTACATTATCAGTTAGCAGTAAACACTCTACAATATAAGTACGCGAGACAAGATTGCCAATGATGCCTGCTAACGTCGTGCATAGGGGCGACAACTCTGGTCTATGCATAGCAATTTTCCATAATAATGTAGAGTTACTCTGCTCTAGTAATTGACCCAACGATGGAAATTTGTATCTTAGCGTTTCACTTCTTAACTGTTTTTCGGGCAGCATCAGCGCATTGGTCAATATTAATTTCCAACTTGTTTTTGAAGGAAACAAACCGTTTTCAGTGTATGTGTTCAGCACATGTACCAAGTTATAATTCTGTAATAGTCTAAATGTGTCGGGTATGAAACCGGTATGCTGTTTTTGCAGGTTGAGAAATCGCATTAACCGATTAGTAAATACGCTTTTCGTTAGAAAATTGCAGGGTAACGTACACAGCTGACCTAGGAATTGTAGTTTCTTATAGTCAATCAGAGTGCCTATTGACGTCATATTTAGTGATGTTAACACATAGTCAGTATTTGTATGCATGTTCAAGCGTTGTATATATTTTATACACAATATGTGCGCTGTTTCCAGTCTGCTTATATCAGTTTCCGAAAATGAATTCCACAATTCTGCCCCATATAATGCCCTTGGAATCACAATGGAATTGTATATTGTCCGCAGTGTCAACGGGTTCATGCAGACCGGATGGAGTCCGTTGTTTGAAACACTTAATAAAGTCCCTCTCAATTTGGTCGCTGCCTCCTGAATCACCCTACCCGTCGACATGTACTTATCACATATAATTCTGAGGTGTGTGTATTCATCTACTTCGTGTAGTCTATGTTCACCAAGTAGCCACTGTCGATCTAGTATATTTGATTCATTAAATACTATCACTGCATATTTTCCCGCATTGTATTCAAACCTCCACTTACACGCGTAATCATAGCATATTTTCAGCATACCGTCTAAGCCAGTTTTGAATAGGAGATCAATATCATGTCATCCGCGACCGTGGGAGAATACAAATCATAACTATATGCACACATTCCTAATCTACTGGCTTCTAACTCACGTATTAGTCCATTAATATAGATGATATAGCAGTGTGGAGACGATTTACCTCCCTGTATGGTACCCTGCTCCACCTGGAACCATTCTGAAACAATACCTTGGTTTTTAACACAACTGGTCATGTTTCGGTACAACTCACTAAATGCCATAAACGATGTATCGTCAACTAGATTTCGAAGTTTATAGAGAAGTCCACTGTGCCACACGCGATCAAACGCCTGTCGGCCATCTAGAAAGCAGATATATAATTTAGAATTTTGCTCTCTAGACAAATACACATTCTCGCGCAATATAAATGACGTCATCAACCACCCAAGCCCTTCTTGAAATCCTCCTTGCTGAACACTCAAGTATCTAAGCAAATCATCCTTACACCTCGCGAGTAAAGCCATCTCAAATAGTTTTAATATCACTGACGTTAACGTAATCGCCCTATAGTTGTTTGGCTCATCTTTGCTCTTTTTTCCGCCCTTGTGTACAGTTATTATACACCCTCGCTTCATTTCATCTGGAACATACCCATTCCGCAACATCCATGTGAACATATTTGCCAGTACAGGTGAAAGAATGTCACTAATTGGAAGAATGTGTTCATAAACCACGTTATCGACACCTCCTGCCTTGCCGCACTTTATAACGTTGGACGTAACACATGCATACGGGTCTGGTTTCACGTGACTGATCATGTTTTCAACAGAGTTTATTTACACGTTGTTTCCAATTGCCGTCGAATTCAGTTGATTCCGATGGTGTGTATAGGCGTTTAAAGTAGAGACCCCATTGCTCAGTTATTTGCTCCCGATCTCGGTAAATTACGCCATTAAACTTAAGTCCGGCACCGTTACTACTGTTCACCCTTTTTCGCCGCCCATTAACTAATTTCCAAAAGTGATTTGAATCATTTTCTACAGATTTCCCGATCTAACTCCTGTAAATACTATGCGTCTATGTAGTTTCCGAAACGCGCACTTTGCTTGCTTGTACTGTCGATGGTATGCGTCATCGGAATTCCTCGGTCTACCCGCTTTCAGCCAAATAGTTCGCTGTGTTTCCATCTCCCTGTGGTTATGCTTCAATTCGGAGTTCCAGTACGGTTTTAGATAGTGTCTGAACTTGGATTTAGGTAGGCATTTCTCGGCACTGGATGTAACACACTGGGTTACTATTGTATATGCTTCATCGATATCACATTTGTCTAAAGGAACACTGCTTATTCTCAAAAGATCACTATTTTGCCGTACAGTATAACAGTAATTTACTAGATCGCTGTCATTCACATTTTTCCAGTTAATCCGATAATTCGTAGCTTCACCGTCTGTGTTTAAATCAATTGTATCGTCCGGAAGTAATGGTACACGAAGTCGAACTATAACTGGTCTATGCCTTGATACATTTAAACAGTCATCATCAGCAATCTCAGCCTCCATTACATAATCACTAACATTCAATGGTAAACATGGCATACTCAAGTCAGAGTCACACACAGCTTTATATCGGTAATTACTTGGTATTGAGTTCAGGAAATGTACATTATTGTTAAATAGCCAAAGTTCGGAAATGCCACATATTCCGATATCATACTTACATAGAGCATTACATAAGTATGACGCACTAGACATTATTCCTGTTGCATTCCATGTCATGAGATTTAAACAGTACATCGCCATATTGAATGTTAATGGTACTAGTCTACATCGGACACTAATGTCCGATACATATTGTCATGCTCGTAAGACGTACTACGTCTATTGTCATAATTGTCAAAGTTGTCACTCTGGCATTCCCTATGTTCCGGTTCACCCGCTGAAATTTGATTTTGCCATCTGCGCTGTCGGGCTTCACGTGACAGCCACGGTTTACAGTTCACGCCGCGCGCCCAGAATCCCCTACCTAGCACTACATCGGCATTCTCGTCTGCCTCTACATTTAGTCTTATTATTACCCTGTCACGTGATTTGCGAATAGGAAATGAACGAATCATTGTGACTTTAGGACCATGGCTAGTGACAAATGCCTATAAGCGGTCAAGATTTACAGTTTCCTTGAATCCACGTAAGAAAAAACGTTTTGTTCGTTTCCTTACATGTACTGAGAAATCGTCTATATTGTCACGATTATCGGACGCATATCCGTCTGATGTAACATGAATCGGTAATGCATTTGGTCGAAATGATGTCGCATATCTACGTGGGCCATCTTGAGTGTTGCCGTGTTCTGTGACAGCACCGGCCTCCACACCAGAAATACTCGAGTTCGTGCCTTGACCACGGCTATCCGGCAACAACCTATCCGTAATTCGGACGTCTATAGATGCGCCGCCGCGAGTCCCGTTATTGGACGGTCTACTGTCACTGACACTGTCTACACGGGCTGGTGTAGGTGCAGTCTCCCCACGACTGTCTGTTACACTAATGGGCGGTAAACGATCCTGGTGTTGTTCGTCGGGATCATGACTACTACGAGCCACTTCCGTCGAACCTGGTCGGCCTGTCGGTATTGTTGATGGTACTGGCCCACCGTTACTATGCACCACTTTCGACGAACCTGGCTGGCTTGTTGGTATTGCCGACGGTACTGGCCCACTGTTGTTGTGCACCACTTCCGGCGATCCTGGTCGGCTTGATGGCGGTGCTGGCCCACGGTTACAGAGAGCCACATCCGGTGAACTCTGCCTACTTGTCGGTATTGTCGACGATACTGGCCAATGATTACTTCGAGTTACTTCCGGTGAACATGGACGGCTTAACAATGTTGACGTCGGCACTACATCCGTTATTACACCACCATTGCCGGCGAGAAAGTTCGAGACATCGCCAATACTAACATCCATGTCCGGCGTGTATTGCATTGTCGGCATCTGGACGTTACCAAACATATCACCGCACTCAGGCTCCTCCATACCAGCAGTGGATATCTGGCACGCATTGTTTTGTTCATGTACGGGAGCCTGGCCACTGTACGCAACTCTTACAACATGTATATCGTCACCTTCTAGGATTTTTTCCAAAATAGCAAGACGATCTTCAACACTACTCAAGTGTATATTAACTGATGACGCAATGGTTTTAGTTTCAGCACAGATATTGATTGCTTTTGATTTACGATTTTCTGACATTCTGTGATATCACATGTTATGCTTTTAATATTATCTGTGAGTGACGCAGTTTGTCATTAGTGAGAACAGTCTGTTGCATTGTAGAGCATGAATCTTTCAAAAGGCCGACTTCCAGTTTACACTACATTCATGCTTACCAGTAGACTGTGACGTAGTTGACTGCGAAACTCCCCTTCGCTTGGATACACTGAGCATGCCCTTAATTGTCGTGAAGTATTCCCCCTCCATGATAGCGATCAGGGCAGGTATGTCTAGGGCTAATTTAACAACCACAGGCTCACCTCGTCGAGTAAGCACACGTTTCTTAATTTCACTTTGTAACCCAAACGGAAAATCGTCATGAGCTTTTAAGGCGTCAAACAACAGCAGCCTCGTATTTTCAAGATTCGATTCACTCGACGAATACTCTCTCACCAGGTTAGATACAAACATGTCTGTTGGAAAACCCCTGAACAACACCACCAGTCGGTTAAGCTCGTTTAAGTATGCTTCGCCATTAGCATTCGTATTAACGTCTGCAAACGGAGTATCCTGTGTAGGCAGTACAGTAGTGCCAATGTCAGCGCCCGGGCTAAGCTGTACATTGCCGTCCATGTCGGCCAGTAATGTCCCGCCATCAGACGTCACCGGAACTTTCACTTCCGTATTGTCACTAAGCCTAACAGGCTCGTATTCTAGCATACTTGTACCACCAGTCGCCATAATACCCATTACCAAATGTTCGTGGCTACATTACTGCGCTCCATTCATGCATATATACTGAATATATATACTGAATACCCGGCATGTTTGATAATCCGATGTCGTCACATGTCCAGTGCTCATTCGAGCGTGACGGATTTTCTGTTATGCCCGGCAAGTCGATGTTCATAATGTAATATCAAGCCTCTTGGAGGTCTGACATTAGTAAAACAATCCTTTAAAATACCGGATTATACCTCAGTTCTACTTCTAGGCCGGCACTCTCGATGTGTTCTTCTCTCAAGCAACTCTCGAAGTGAAGTCTTCACCGGTCATCCGGTAGTCCTCGGCTCTTTCCGTAGGTGGCGCGATCGTCCTCCGATCGTCCACGGCCGTTGCCGTAGGCTGCTCGTCATTAGCCGTAGACGCCTCTGGTTAGAAGCCACCAAATTGCAGGCCTGAGCGCACTAATTTCTGGTGAACATTACACTCCATCCGGTTTTCTTTTGGAGCTGCCACTCCCCGGGGTCGGATGGTTTACTCCAGAAATTATACGGACTCAGCATCATAAGCACGTTCGGAACTTGGTCCGAACGTACATATCGCCAACCGAGGTACTATATGTACTGTTCCTGAAGTACCGCCTTTAAAACTGACTTAAAACACCTTTGGCACTGTTATTTGGCACATTCAGTCTCTGATGCACTTGGTACATCATCTCAGTTAAGAATTAAACTATCACAGCTCGTCTTTCGATAAATCCAATTAAGAATATCAACACCGTAATCCAATTAAGAATTTGTAATCCAATTAAGAATTTAAACACTATAATCCAATTAAGAATTTAAACACTATAATCCAATTAAGAATACCTAAAAACACTTTGCACCTATATATATATATCCAGTTCCAGGACTCTCTGTATTTACATTATAATCCATTTAAAACGTCCATTTAAAACGTCCTACTCCGTCCTAATCTGGAGACTCAATCTCTTACGCAGTTTGGCCACCTCAAAAACTCTACTTCTTAGAGACTTGGTCTCTAAGTTACCACCACTCTCTCTACATAGAGACTTGGTCTCTATGTTCATACCGCCACTCCCTCCCTCTACATAGAGACTTGGTCTCTATGCTACGAATTGGCCCTGTAGAGGTACTGGGCATTCTCTGTCGTCAGCTTCAGCACTGCCTCAAAGGTGCTACCTCTGATCGATGCAACATACTCCGCCGTTATGCCTATCAGTGCTGGTGTGCTGTGTGGACCAACACTCTTAAACTGGAAGTACGGAGCATCAGTTTCCAGCAACAGTCTACTGTCGTCTACCATCCGTACAGCCTCTCTCTGCTCTCTCGAGAAGCTGTCCACCATCCTCGTAAACCTGAAATACGTATCGGGTAATTCGTTGGTCCACTCCCGGACTGTTGCTGGACCCCCATTGAAACAGTGCAGGTGGATTGCCTGATACCGGCTGGAAATGCATCGTCGGAGATGCCTCATCATGATCCGGTACGCGTTGGTGGTCATGGTCCTTGGCACTATTGCGTCGACAGTGCAGTATGACCACATGTCGTTTGTCGATGAATTGGCCGACCTCCCTTAGAACGTCTATTTGGACGTCCCACTCACTGATGGGTGACGTTCGGTCCAACACAATCTCGCCAAACCCCACAACCTCGGGCATTCCCACCAACCTTTTCATTGCTCGAATGTCGGCCCTCGATGCTCTGCTTGCACCCTTGGGATGCAAGCCAATGGCCACCACTATCCCCTGTCCAACCATCTCCCTTATCGTATCCGGAGTGGGATATGTCTCCGGATCGCAGAAGACCGCAACCGAACCCACCAGGTTCACCTCTCTGTCATGGGGTGGCACCGTCTGTCGTAATACCGTCTCCAATGATGAATCGACCGGAAGCCCAAAGTGTCTCCTGGTCCTATCAAGGTGGAAGTGACTGTCAAAGGCTTCCGGCAACTGGCTTGCAGAGAGACCCGATTTCTTCGTCACAGGTTCGACGACCTCCTCCACCACAGCTATTGTAGCTGCAGCACCTCCAGCCTTCCTCTCCTTCGACTTCCCCTCTAGAGTGACTAAAATTTGTGGATTTCCACTCTTGACTCTAGGGCATGCTGGGCTGTTGAATTGGTCCAGAAAGCGCTGCTGATTCTGGGGCGTCAAATGTGATACTACTAACAGTAAAACTCGCCAATGAATTAGTCCGGCCGGCGAGTTTAACGGCGTCAAGGTGAACGTCCCAGGGGCCTGCAGGTTCATCTGCTCACACAGGCTGGTCATAGCTTGCTCCTGGACTGGCGTGACTACCAAGTTGGCTACATTTTCAACAGCCCCAGACCGTCTACAAAAGTCGCCAAATCTGCCACTGATGCTCTACCCAGCATCCAATTGGTGACAACTCTCAGCGCAGTATATCGGCGTGGCGCCTCATCTTTGGGCGAGAGTTGTTCGCTGAACTTGCTGGGCAGGTGTCTACACAAAGGCGTGTTCCTTCAGATTGGTAAGGGACAATCCGCAAGACAGAAATGGACATGTCTCCGGGATACTACTTTCTTTCCTCATTCGGCACAGAATTTAGTTCTGCCCGGATCAATATTCCGCCCTCGCTGGTTTTCACTGCCTCCCGAGCCTTGGGATTCGGGGACGAAGTATCTACCGGCTCCCATCTGGTAACTTCACTCTCTGCCCTAGAGTCTTGTAGCCCTTCATCCAGACTCCGAGACGTAAAACGTCCCGACCTGGCTCCCGATGTCGACTCCACGGTCATCCCTCGTCCACGGGTATCCCTCCGATCTTTCCGAGACGTAGAACGCCCCGGCCTTTCCCAGCTCCCGGCATCTTTCCGAGACGTCGAACGCCCCGGCCGTTGCCATTCACCTGCATCCTTCCGAGACGTCGAACGCCCCGGCCCTTCCCATCTTCCGGCATCTTTCCGAGACGTCGAACGCCCCGGCCCTTCCCATCTCCTGGCATCTTTCCGAGACGTAGAACGCCCCGGCCCTTCCCATCTCCTGGCATCTTTCCGAGACGTAGAACGCCCCGGTCCGAAACTGGCCGATGACCGATCAACAGTCATACCCCGTCCTCTTGGATTAGGATGACTGGAGCTCTCAATAGGCTTGCTGAATCTCTGTGCCCTAGCCGACAGGTTTTCTCCTCGAAATTTCCTCGATGAGGCGGGGCTCGGGGAACGCTTCCTTTTCGGGTGAGCCCCACCAATCTGCTCCTCCGGTCTAGCGCGCAGAGAAAGTTCTATCTGGCCATCACTTGGTATGACCACTGATGCTGCTGCCACAGTCGGACCTCCGGAGGCACTTGGTGCCCCGGGAACGCCAGACAAGCACTCTTCTAAATCCAGGGACATGTCCATGGATTCGTAATCATCCAGCACGACACTTGGTGTCACACTGGTCGTGGCCTCAATCATTGCACTTGGTGCAGTGGTGGTCGCGGCATTCTCCACCCGCCTCTCGATGTCAGGATTGGTTACAAGGCGAATGTCCTTGCTAGCTGTCATGGATGGCATGGCTGATGGCTTACGCTTGCGCCAACCACAGTCATAGATGTGGGTCGATATCCACTCCCTATCTCGGAACTGTAGTTGGTCAGCTTCGCTGGCCACTTCCTTCAACCACACCTCCGCCCTGCCTAGCTTGGCAAGACGAGCCTGTCCTTTAAGGGCTTCCGCCTTCTCGTCATGCGAGCCTTGGCACAACACCAAGTTGTAAACCAGATCCCGATACGGCGTCTGAAGATGGCATTTGGTATCCCTCACGACTTGGTCGAGGAAGGTATTCATGACTACAACACACAAAAATGAAACATATTATAACCATGCCATAAACATGTACAACACTGGGCAGCATATTACTGATCCACTGACACAATGTATATCTAAAATGTGGCAGTTATCAGATACTACTGCCGAGCGCTGTTTGCCCTCTTGCAAGGGTTACATTTGAACTTCTGAATTTCTAGAGCCTCTGCCGCTGTCACATTCACACATGCCCCATGATACCATTCATCACAGTAATCGCATTGGATCATGAACCTACCCTGCCAGGGCGCTGCTTGCAATAACAATACACGCCCTGGTCCACCTGATCCAATGGACTACTCCCCGTAGATGAGCAACTCTCTTGCCACCTACGGATCCATAATGGTATCTCCCTATCTCGGCATGGCTTCAACCGGTCATGATTAGTCACAAACACTGCGTTCAGTTTGACCCTATACAAAGAACAGGAGATCTTACTGGTAATGACGGCTGGACCTTTCCAGGGCTGACATAATTTTCGACATTTGCCCTTCACCACTGCCGTATCCAGCAAGTACACCACATCACCCTCTTATAAGGTCTCTCCAGTATCCGCAGATCATAGTTACGCTTCATTCTGCGGAAGGACGTTTTCAACGTCTCTCTAGCCTGCTTTATGAGCTTGTTGGATATTTTGTGTGAGCTTGTCACATAATCATCCTCATTTGCACTCTTCGGTACCTTTTGGGGAACATGAAGATAAGCCGGAGTGTTTACCTCCTTCCCCAACATTAATTTGTTCGCTGTGAAACACGTACTTTGATTTACCGACGCGCGTAATGCCCCTGCGATTTGCTGAAGATGTAAATCCATTGATTTTGCGAGTTTTGGATATAGCACCTAACCGCGTCCATTAAAGTTCGGTTAAATCGCTCGACTTGACCATTCGCGGATGGTCGATATGGGGTTGTTCGCGTTTTGTGAATATGTAAGGCTTGACAAAGTGCCGCAAACAATTTTGACTCAAAGTTACGGCCCTGATCCGAAAACAGCTGAAACGGATATCCGAACCGCGAGAAAAACTGATTCACTGCTGCTTTGGCAGTTACTTCCGCGGTCTGTGACGGTAGCGGAACACATTCAACCCACTGGGGGGTGGGTGAATTGATCTACCATCATCAGGATGTGCTCGTGTCCCCGGGGAGTCCTAGGCAAGGGACCCATGAAATCAATGTGCACTCTCTCCATTGGCGCACTCGCTTGGTAGGCTTTGAGCCCACAGTGACCATAATTTGTAGCCTTCTTGTTTTGACTACACACTGCACATGATCCGACATAACGTCTGATATCAGACGCCATTCCATACCAAAAGAACTTTTCTTTCATGCTTGCCTTAGTTCTCACCACACCCTGATGTCCAGAAGATGGAATGTCATGATTCCACTCTAATGCCATCGGTCTTAGACTCTCTGGCACTACCAAGTCTTTCTCGTCACATTCATCCCTGTTTCGGTATAGTACCCCCTCAATGAGCACAAACTGCTCTTTTTCAGCCAATACGACTTGGTCGCAGGGCTCGCTATGAATAAAGCGGCTTCCTCAGGCTGAGCAGACGTTCTCAACCATTCCAGGATCAACTCTAGATCCTTGTCATTTCTTTGAGCTTCTCTAAGCTCTTCTACAGAGAATCCCCAACTAGATGGTGCATCCGGCACACCAGCTGTCGTTCCTTGGGAAACCCCACAGTCTAACACTCTCAAACCGTCACCTTCGGTGACCAAATCAACAAAGACAACTCCCTCTCCAAGGTCACTACATCCTCCTGGCTCCCACGGCCAGATCACGTCAATACCAGGCTCACCCAGTGCCACACTTGCACGTACCTCGGGTGGCTTGGCCTTTCCTGTCTCGCCGAGTTCCGCATTGGGATTCTCACCGATCACACTGACGTCATTGCCCTCTTCCGTCTCACACTCAGTCTCTACATCTCTCACAAAATCCATTCCACTCGCGCCACCAGGTGAGCGAACACGATAAGTTTGCTCCTCTGATGACACCCTGGGAAAAGTTTGCTCCTCCTTGCATGCTATCCTATGCTCCAACCCGCAAGCAACCGGAAACACGTGTTCGCTACGCACGTGATCCTTGTCCCTACCTTGGAACACATGTTCATGACGCACATGTTCCTCCTTGACAATACCGGGACAAATGTGTTCGCTACGCACATTCTCCCCGCTTGCATTTGGATACAAACCTACCTTGCATGCTACAGGACACAAATTTTCCTTCCTTGTGGAATCTTGGATTTCCCCCTCAACCTGAACTCTGTTCCTCTCACCCTCTCCATCCTGAGACCCAGAGTCACTTGGTGACTCACCAACCTTCGGGCAAATCGGACCAACATCCATTTCTGCAGTGAAATTTCCCCAATTTTTCTCGGCTCTCACACAATAACTACAGCCACCACATGGTAAATTCTCAAGGTTCACATCATGCGTGAACGCATTACAGAATTCAGATACAGGTATCCGAGATAGTGCGTCTGCATTCTCGTGTTTTGGTCCCGCCCGGTACCTCAATATCATGTTGTACTGTGACAACTCCTCCATCCACCGGGCCAACTGTCTCTGAGGTGCCTTAAACCTCAGCAACCATACCAAACTCGCATGATCAGTCCGCACTGTAAATGGTCGCCCTAACAAGTAATGTCTGAATTGACGTGTGAACCTCACCACCGCTAACAGTTCTTTTCGTGTAACGCAATAGCGGCGTTGTTCAGGAGTCAACGAATAGCTGCCATAGGCTATGACCTTCTCCTGACCCTCCTGAACTTGAAGTAACTCTGCTCCTACAGCCCTGTCTGAAGCGTCCGTATCTAATATGAACTCGTCAATATTGTTAGGTAAGGACATTACGGGTGGTTGTGTCAGAGCAGACTTCAGAGAGTTAAATGCCTGTTGTTGTTCATGTTCCCACTTAAAACTCCGTTTCCCTAAAACCCCATAAAGAGGATCGGCTAATTCAGAAAAGTCTGGGATAAAACTTCGGTGATAATTTGCCAATCCCATGAATCTTTCCAAGTCTTTAGCACACGACGGCCTTGGCCAGTCGTGTACTACCTTAATGTCATGGTCAGTCATTTCCAAGCTGTTGCTGCTCACTTTGCGACCCAAAAACTCAATCTCCTTTTGAAATAAGACACATTTCTTTGGTTTTAATTTTAGCCCGTATTTACGAAAACTGGACAGAACATCTCTAAGATTGTCTATATGGTCTAGGCAGTTTGTGCCTAGGACAACAATATCGTCAGGAAAGCAAGGACGGTTTTTTCCACGTTAACCCACGGAGCACCAGACTCATTACGCGAGAGTACGTAGCAGGTGCGTTGCATAAACCAAACCCCATTTTTACATGCTCATAGAGGCCATATTTGGTAATGAATGCGGTTTTCTTCCTATCTTCCTCCTTGATTTTGATCTGCCAATAGGCGGCATTGGCGTCTAGCTTTGAAAACCAGACACTGCCCGCTAACGTGTCAAGGCAATCGTCTACAAGTGGAAGGGGGAAGACGTCTTTTACGGTGACGTCATTCAAAAGTCTGTAATCTATGCACCACCTAACTGACCCATCTCGTTTCCGAATTAGTACTGGTGCGGATGCCCAGTCAGAGGTTGATTCTTGGATCACCCCTGCACCCAACATTTTTTTCAAATGGGCTTCCTCCTCTCCTGCGAAACAAGCTGGTGTTCGCCGTATACGTTGCCTGACAGGCCTTGCATCACCTGTATCGATGCCGTGCTCAATGCTAGTGAAGGACCCTAGATCAAATTCATCCGTGGCGAACACATCCTGGAACTCACTTAGTAAGTTCCCCAACTGTGTCTGCTCTTCTGGCTCTAAACCTTGCTTGGACTTTTCAAACATTTTCTGTAAATGCTCCGGAACACCGCCAGAACTTGGATCACTTGGTGATCTTTCATCCTCCACTGTCTGAACAAGTACTTCTTCCTGAGGCCGACAGTAGCCCTCTACCGGGCTTGCCTCAGCTACCTGCTGCCCTTTACGCAACAACTGATACTTGTCAGAAGCATTGACCACACAGACAACTGGTACTGTACCTCCACTCCTTACTACCCTCGGCACCGATTCCATCACGTAGTCAGGAAAATCTGCATTCATTTTGCATGGTACTTGGACCACGGAATTTGGCGGAATTACTCTTCTCTTGAGCACTGTCACTCTTGCTACTATCGGGTTACTATTCCTGCCCTTTACCTTTAAGTCAATGGATTGTCCATCAAACTCTAACGTGCCCATTCCCATATCCAACACAGTTGCATGATGATATAGAATGTCAAACCCAAGTAGCATATCTTGTTCAATTGGGGCTACATAAATTTGTTCATCATACCATTTTCCGCCAATTTTCAGACTCACCGGACCTGCAATGAAACCTTGCATTGACATTTGTCTTCCTGCGGTCAGCAAAGTCACATTTCGGAGCTTATTAGGCTTCTTTGCTAATGAATGATAGACTTTATCGGATATTATGGTGGCCTCTGCTGCTGTGTCCACAACAGCCTCTACCATTCTATCACCTACTTGTATGTCCATGCTGAATTGTGATGCAGACTTGAGTTGACAAACGGTTGTTGTAATGGATACAGCTTCTGTCGTCATGCTTCCACTAGCTAATTTATTCTCATATTTCCTGTCCATTTTTATCACCCATCTTGATGGATGCAAGTCCCCACTACTACTCGGTGTGGCTTCGCATTCCCGTTTCGAGTCCCGTTCTCCGTTTTTGGAAAATGAAGACAATTTCTCGCTCTTGGAGCTTACGTTCGAAATTGGCACCAAAGTGTCCCCACTACTACTCAGTTCGACCTCAGTTTTTGTAACTGTCTCTATATCTCCACTGGGGGCTTGTGTCAATTTTCCGCAATTGGTGCACAGGTGCGAGTCCGAGTACTTGGTACCCAAACTCTGTATCAGACTTGGTCTAGATACATCCATTTCCAACTCACACAATCCCTCTGTACGACCCACTGTTCCACCAGATTTGGAATTCCCCTCCGAATAGCGGCCTATTCTTGTTTGGGACGAGGATTGGCCCCTGTCCTCGACCCTTGCCCGTTTAAATTTGAGTAATTACGGTTCTTCGGACAATTCCTTCTAATATGGCCCTCTTCTAAACAACCAAAACATTTGTTTTTAAATGGACAGTCTGCGTACATGTGATCTGGTTTCCTACACATATAACACCCCCTCTGCCCAACTCCCCTTCTATCAGACTTCAAAGTTAAATTTTCCAAACATTTTTGCAACTTCATGAACGCCTCTTCCAATGAAGTGATGCGGCCTTCTGACGTTGTTAATTCAGGTTTGGCTGGAGTGGGTACCCTCTGCTGCGGAGCTTTCACCTCAAAAACCTGGGGTCCCTCGTTGTCAATATCTCGCGGTCGCTTGGTCTCTCTCCTAGTAGATTTACCATACATCGCACAGTGCACATGCTGGTACCAGAGTATATATTAAGGCTTGTTGCAGGGTGCTGGTCTACCATATATACACATGCTGGCCTGCCTCTTTGTCCAATAAACCTTGACAAAGTCTATTTACCGCCTGCTGGTTACAGTAATGTTCGGGCAAATCTTGGAATGCCCGAACTGCCAGCAACTGTATTCTATCAGCCCAGTCACTGAGCTCCTCTGCAGGGCTCTGCACTGCCGTCTGGAACTTCACCTGCACAGTCTCTATCAACTCCGGACCAAAACGACTTTCTAATTTGCTCAATAATCGATCAAAGGTCATGTCAGTTGTCGCTATCATGGCCTGAAAGTCAGCGGCTTTCCCACACAAACACCAGCGGAAACTATGGACACGAATATCTTGTGTCCACTGACATGCGTCCGCATACTGGAGAAAGCGCTGTCTAAATATCAGCCAGTTACCAGTACCATCGTATTGTAGACCCTTAGGTAAACTTTTAATTCGAGAGAACGAATTGCTAATTAAAAAAATCCATGTCCCCTGCGGGGCTCCATAGTTTCACATCACGTGTTGGACTATATGAAGTTCATTAATCATGTAAATATTTGTCATTAATGTAAGAAATACTGTGGATTTTGATGCGACACGACGGGGAATCAAACTGAACAAAATCGGCGGCGAGAATTAGACCGCCGAGTGGGTGGGGATAGGATACAATGAAACATGTATGTCCAGGAATTAGACATAGCGTTTACTTCGTGAGGCGAGAAATTGACAGTTCATTTTACATGCACTCTCATTAGTATTGAGTGACGAGTCCCTTGTACATACATATACATGTGTGTGGTCGATATAAAGAACACACATATACATCAGTATTAGCACACAAATGTAGCTGTGACTGGAGAAATGGGGCTTATGGGAATTGTGGCCAGTGTAGATCCAAATCGGTTTGTGTATTCGCACAGTCTGATCATCATCTGCACAGTTCGACATTTCGTTAATGAAACACCAGTTATGCTTGTAACAAGCAATTGTGATCGTTATCGGGCTACATGCGCTATTTGATCAGGAGCTATATTGATCACAATTCCCATAAGACCCATTTCTCAGGAGTCATAGACACAGATTACACAGAAAACTATACAAATAGCGCTCATCTATGGAAGCGTCCCGGTGCCAATGCTAATATATATTTATCTCCTAATTAGGAGATACTAACTCCTGATTAGGAGACAGTATCTCCTAATTAGGAGTTAGTATCTCCTAATTAGGAGATAATCAATATTTTAGCATTGACACCAGAACGGTTCCACACTCATCTGCACATACATGTACGTCACCAATCCGTGTGTTTGCAATACTAGGACAAATACTAGCTGCATGTTTTCCGCTTTACATGCAACAGGTTGGACTTGTGTAATGCAGTGTAATGAAATGTAAGTGAGTTATGTACTCAGAACTAGACAAATACATGCATCAGTAAACTTTCATAATGGTCAACGGAAATGATTCTAAAACGTTGTCAAGTCATGTTTTTGATGATAAATGTAAAAATAAATAAATAACAGACGACAAATTTTAATTCAGCATTGTAAGCGTTAAAGGTACATGTCCACGCAGCAGGTTACACTGTACTACTACTTTTCATTTTCTGTCATGCCTTATATGAGCCATTTGTCTACCCACTGTAACGAGTTATTTTTAATTATGGTGCGTGTTAATTGTACGGGGCGCCAAGTGGGACATGGCTCAATTTTGTCAACAAAATTCATTTTTGTGCCACAAAATTCAATTCTGTGTCACAAAATTCACTTTTGTGCCACAGAATTCAATTCTGTGCCACAGAATTCAATTCTGTGTCACAAAATTCAATTCTGTCAATTCTGCACACGCATGTAAGAAGGACTACCATTGGTCAGAAACTGCACTGGAGAAATGGGTCACGGTCGCCGATCTACACATCTACACTATCTCCAAACAGTCAAACGTTGACAAACCCATTCGTATTTAAACTCATTTGCGTTATAATTGTACACATAATGCATGTACATGTAGATCTCCCGCGAGTACTGACGTCATTTATAGTGTATCGCAAGGTACATCGGCCCCAGTTAAATCAATAATACACGCGCTGTGGCCTGTGTTCTGACTGCTGTCTGTGTTTATAAACAGAATGTGTGTATTGGGCCATTTGAGGAAACCATTTGTAGTATTTGTGTAGATACCATGGATACTAAGATGGTGTATACTGTAAATAATGCATGTAGACACATATTTGCGAACACGTAACTTCGCAACTAGTAGACACAGATCCAATACCATTTGTTTCACAAGGTTAGATCTACTGTTAGAATACGACGTCATCTAATGTCATTTTCGAGCATAAAACGTTACCTGATAAATAGAATACCAGGCTAGTGTATTTTAATATCAAGTTTATCAGGCTCGGCTCGGAAACGGTAGGAATTCCTCGGCAAGCCTAGCCTTGCCTGATAAACTTGATATCCAAATACACTAGCCTGGTATTCTCTATATATGGGCATGCTCTCAGGTCTAGCTATGTCCCGGCTACTTTATGTTTGACCCTGTTTACATAATTGAGGGAAAATTCTGAATATTTTTCTTATTTCTCCTTCAAAGTACACATAATTATATGGTGTGACCACTCATTTGTAATCATAATATAACCAAAATAACTGTCCATAAAGAAGTATAATATTTATATATTGGGTTATATTTTCGCATTGAAATATTTAAACCTGCAAGTGTACTCCACCATCTAGTAAAATGGACTAAGACCGATCTCAACCAATCAACGCAGAGATGACATAGACTATCCTACGCAAACTAATTTTTGTGGACAAAAATGAATTCTGTCCCACAAAACTGAATTTTATTCACAAAACTCAATTCTGTCTTGAAACGTATGCAGAATTGAATTTTGTGACACACAGAATTGAATTTTGTGACACAGAATTGACAGAATTGAATTTTGTGACACAGAATTGAATTTTGTGATTTTTAGTGTTACAAAACTCAATTTTGTACACATAATTAACCTGTCCTGCATGGCGCCCCGTATAATTGGTGTTCAATCACATTTTATATACCGCGACCAGAAAGGGTATTTTCCGACCTCGTGCTATTGTTACCAACACGCGTCACGTGACACGGTCAATCATATCACATCTTTGACATGCGTAGTGAAGTATCGGAAGTTGAGAAGAAAAATCTTTGTTAGAGTCCAAATCGAAATCTCCACGTAACTCTTTCCTTTTGGTGATCTGGTCGCCAATATTAACCACTCTCTCTCTCTCTCTGTACTGTCCCTCAGACATTTCGCCTTTTTTTTTGGCCGACGCCGTTTCATACAATTTCCGTCGGAGACGTTTCGACATGTTGATATTCTTGTTTACATATTGGGAAGCCTACTGGCGCGCGTAGCATACTGCGCATGCGCACCGCAAGCCGTGATGTGAAAGTCGTCGTCCCCGCACATTATCAAAATAGACTGTTACCGCCGCGCGTTGCTAACAGTAAATTGATAATTAATAAATGATTATATTTGTATAGCGGGCACTCGTAATTTTTAGAACTGGTGGAATAGTGACATAATTATACACTTATTTAATTCCTATAAAGAACAGTTTGTGCCTACTGCGTGGGCATGTACCGTTAATCAAAAACACACATACTTATATACAATAATGAGCACACACATTACATCGATACCTATCCAAATTAAGCATATTCAGGTAACCAGGGTCAAGGTGTATGATCACGTGGTACTAACAACAACAACACGTATTGAAACTTCCAGAATCCATCTGATTCAATATACGTGTTCTTGTATATTGTCCTTATTACTTAACGGATTTTGATGAAATATGGCGCATCAAACGCGTCTTGTTATTTTCGCCCAAACTTATGTCGTATATGTTATATGTGCAAAGAATCGATTTCCGTGTCGGTAGACACGGAAATAGATTCTTAGCCAGAAACGACACCATGGACCGAACACCATGGACCACGAAATGAAGCTCTTGAAGATTAGTTTGCTGCGCTATATTTCATCACAATCCGTTGCATATTAAGGAAAATATCAAATAATACTTGCTTTGGAGTGGGCGACGTTATTGTTGTTGTAACCACGTGATCATGAGGGTGTCAGCTGTGGAGAGTTTCTATTGCATACACACACCGTTCAGTAGTGAGGGCCCAGGCCCTTGGGCCTGTATCTGTTGGGGTTTCCCCCGTTGCGGCCCCATCGATTGGCCGCTTGGTCAGCCGCTGTGTCCACTGCCCCTCGGCCCGACAGTCCCTGCTGATACGCCTCCCGCACGTTACTGCAAGAACAGAAATACCCCCGTAATAACCCTAAATATTCGGACACAATTTGCTCTGGGAAACCTCTAGTGTTGGCTTAACAGCCAACAATAGAGGTGTCCCAGAGCAAATTGTGATGCACAACACATTTGGTATGTGTAAAGTAAAGTGCGTGGAGTTCGAATGATTTCTCGCAATCTTTAAACAGACCTGCAAAAACCATGAACCCACTTTTCCGACGTTTCGACACAAGGCCTTTAGCAAAGAATTCGTTTCGACTTTTCCATTTTAGATTTCACGAAAGCTTCGAAGATCCGGTGAAAGAGATGTGAAGGAGCTTGAACACATATATAGCAATTCGAAAGAAAATCGAGACAAGCCAACATTACAGTGATCGGTTTGTTTCGGTTTTCTTCGGTACATGTATAATTG
>CM055278.1:8104635-8127833 GCA_029237695.1 Conchocele bisecta | reverse complement strand
TTAAATACCCAATTAAAATGGCCAAAAACCCAATTGAAATCAGAAGTAGCGAGTATAATAAAGCAATGAAAAACGTGTGTTACCTTTATCATGCTGCAGAAAACAATAAACAGATCACAAATATAGCATATTTGTCTTATTTTTCCATGAAAACACATCTTGGTATTTCATTAGAATTGTCTCCAAGGAGACAATTCTAATGAAATGCCAAGACATGTTTGAATTTCGAAGCAAACTATTCAATAATTGTGGTCTGCTGATGTGTAAACAGTAGTGTGATTTTATTTTACCCAATTAAATTTTAAAATACACAATTGATTCAGAAATGATGGAGTGACAATACTCAATTACTAATTCCTTATCTGGAGAATGTGACTGTCTTACCTGGATTCGCTGTCTTGATATCCTTCCGGCAATATTTTACGGAGCAGTGACGTGCCATTGAAGACTTAGGCCTATTATAAGGCACACGGACCACGGCGGCACCGGGTACGGCTGTTGTAATTCCCACGGGTGGTGGGTGAACACGAGAATACGTACCTTATTACAGTTCGGACCAGTGTAAGCGTGTTTAGTGGGCAGATACACTAACGCCTGCGTTAAACTTGTCTGAACATATCAATTCGCAAACAAGCAGCACAGCTCAGACTCAACCAATCAATCTGCTTGATATGCCTTCGCCAAAACATGCGTTATAATATTCAAGTTTTAATAACGCAGTATGCCTTCCGAAACAAAACAATTTACAACCATATTGGCATGACAAGCGCAGACGGTGAGCGTATGTGGCAGTGAAACGGGGCTTATGGGATGTGTAGCCGGTGTAGATGCAGATCGGGTAGCACTCATGTAGCCTGATAACGATCTACATGTATATTGTGCGTTATAAATATGGCGGATGTTTCATTGATGGAATGACAAACAGTGTGGATCTTGGTTTGCAACGCTAGTTATTTTCAGGATTATAAACAGGATTTTCAACCGATTTATTTTATTTAAATTAATTTCACTAGCGTCAATAATGGGAACTCCTTTCTAAATTTGATAGAGTATTATCAGTTCACAACAAACAAATAAAGAAATTTCACAAGTTCACCTTACATACATGTATAGCGAAAATGTCAAAGTATGCCAGACCAAATTACATTGTAGCTCCCTGTGTATCACTGTTTCTGAATCATAAATAGAGAATAGTAGGTTAGTGCCGTGAATGGGAAAAAATATCTGGCAAGGCTCAGGAAACGGAATGGGCGAGGCTCTGCCGAGCACATCCCGTTTCCGTGCCCGTCAACACCTACAAATGGCTGTAAAATGCAAAAATAGTAGTATTGACTGGATATCAAAAATGTTTCACGGCACCGTGTTTCACGGCACATACGCACTGTGTTGACGGGATAAACTTGAATATTATAACGCATGTTTTGGCTAATGTGATCAATTCATATGGTGCGATTTATTTATATATGTCATGTACTGTTCATGAATACACACAAACACATATTAGATATGTGAGACATCATCTGAGACACAATCACTTTAACAAATACGACAGTTCCCGCCATTTTTTTCGAAAATTGACAAAGAATTCCTAGCACGAGCGGAATTCCATCGGTAAATACAGTCAAACATCTCCAAACAGAATATTCAGGAAGCAGTGTGTTTAATTGTTAAGGAGTTTAGCAAAATGTATCTTGATTATAATATGCAATTATAAAGCACTCGTGTCGCAATGCTCAAGTAATACAAATCTAAGGACATGTATGGCATTGGAATGTTCCAGCACGTGTTTAAGATTCTATTTTAATTTTGTACACCCTTCTAAACTCGACGCCCAGCCGTGGATGTCCAGTTTTTGTCTATTTCACTGTATTGTCAACATTAACATACTCCTTAACATGTGTGGAATCGGATAAACGCTGTTATCTATAGTGGAGACTGCGGTTGGATACGGGCTTTTGGCGTTTGTCACCAGTCTAATTGTGGATGTGATAGCGCGCTCCTGTCACCATGTATAGTGTGTTGCCGCTGTTAGAAGAGCATTAGGATTTTCAACGACGGAACAGCGAATAATGAAGACCCTGATCAGACTGTGCGGATGCGCAGGCTGATCTGGGTCTTCATTGTTCGCAACGCCTATGAAACAACCAACGTTTTCAGTCTGCACTGCACTGTACACTACTGCATGCGCTAATATATGTAAATGGTTTTCTTCTAGAAGGCTTGACTATTGTGCTTGAAATTAAGCAGATTGATTAGCTGAGCCTGAGCTGTGCTACAGCTCAGACACAGCCAATCAAACTGCGTGTGTGCTAATTGAAAGTGTAGGTGTAGGTAAACGTTGACATCTTGGCAAGTTTAACGCAGGCGGTAATGTATGAAACAAACCACTTCATATTCGCGGACATTTTATTTTTACATGTATAAGAACGGCGGGTTATTAAATGGTGAATGTGATGTGTAGTTCTGAGATCAACCGCGTTCAAACCTCCCGATATGTAGTCTACACAGTCCGCAATGGCATATTTCTCCGGGCACCGCCACATGTGTGGCTGTGACTGGATAAATGGTGCCAATGGGATTTGTGACCAGTGTAGTTCATGATCAAAAAGCATGCTCTTGTAGCCGGATAACGATCTAAATTGCTTATTAGAAGCATAACGGGTGTTTTATTGATGTACTGGCGAACAGTGCGTATGCACAGGCGGTTCAGGATCTACACTGATCACAAAACCCATAAGCCCCATTTCTCCAGTCACCACCACAGATGCATACGTGCGTGGGAACGTACGTCTCTGCCATTGCTTTGCTTGATAACATAAGAGGATTTCGAAGCAAAATTGCATAAGACTAGATATAACATGATAACACAATTAAGTGAAAATGAACTACACTTGTATGTTTACTTATTTTATAACTTTTATTTGTTTACTTCCAATGGCAAAACTATTACTTAGAATGTGAACAACTGGTGTAACTTGTCTACAGCAGCCGGTCATGTGAAGACACAACAATGGCTGCTGTAGAGAGGTGGCTGGTAAAAATAAGTACATTTATCAAATTGGGATATACAGATAGGATGTTGCCAAGAGGTGGCTGTTCGTGGCGGTTTCACTGACCTTATTCGGAACGTTCTACCAGAGTTTTCAAAATGTAATTGTTGTATCGTTATATAATAAATAAAACTGGCTGTTGTAGAGAAGTGGCTGTTGTAGGGAAGTTGGATATAGAGACAATTGTTCATTTGTGATGTAAACTATCGGCTGTCACAGACAGAGAAAGTGATGTTGTAGGAAGGTGGCCGTTCGGGGAGGTTTGACAAGAACGTTTTACCAGAATTTCAAAATGTAAATGTTGTATCTTGATACAGTGTATGCAAGCTATATCCTATCTAGCCAGGTTGCTGGGTAATTTTATCTTTTGTGTCATTGTTCGACCCAACTCTTCCTCAAGCTCCTTCTCAGCTGCGCACATTAGTTACGGCCAGGATTTGTTCCTAAACTTCGCACTAAACTTTCACTAAACTTCGTACGACTAAAATGTTCGTAAGTGCATAATTAACGCTGTTTTCTGGTAAACAATTACTGGATTTACATTTATTAAACATAGGCTGCATCTGCAGCCTATGTTCAATAAATGTAAATTCATCAATTGAAATGTTTAGAGGATCCTAAATTTGCACTCATGATTAAAACACGATGTTTCGTTGGTTTAAACGTGTCACGGCACACCCTGTGTCGAAGTAAAACGACACAACATAAGTTGACAGAACCGACAGGCGTTGCAATAGTCGGAAACCGGGTATTTAAACGAAAATATCGTTTCGCGTACAAACACAAACGCGTGTCGTTTTTCTTTCAACGCATCCTTGTTGACACCATTTTCGTTGTTTTAATTAGAAATTGATAATTTTGTTTGTTTCATACGTTTCAACAACGAAATCATCGTTTTATAATTACAGTGAAACCTCTCTAAACCGGACACCTTGGGAGGTCCCCAGGGTGTACGGCTAAGAGAGGTTTCACTTTAAATCAGGTATTTGATCATTCTGAGCAATAGTCATGTCCTATGCGATCACGAACATACATTATCGCCTGAGATAAATGACCAAGAAACTCGTCAAAAATAAGATCACGGGTGTTTTATTGGTGTCCGGTTTAGAGAGGTGTGTGGGAGATAATGCATAATGATAGTAACTCAATTGGTTTGCAGCAGTAGTTTCCCTTGAAAATGAATGTTCCGAGTTATTCCGAAGTTTACGTGGCGCGAATTGAAAAATGGCCGAGTCCAGATCGGAAAGCCATACGCTGTCGTTTTTGGAGGATTCAAGAAGGTTTTCACAGTCCTATTATATATTCAGGCCCGTAAGCAGGAATTAGTTTAGGTGGTGCGTTATCGAGGGCGTGAAGGGCTAAACATTTTGCACATCCACGGACATACCTTGGCGGATTAACCCTTTCACTCCTAAGTAACTGAAATGGATTTTGATATGTTAATTTTGCAACCCAGTCCAATCATTACAAAATGATTTTCAGACCAGCCAATTTATGAACATGGGGTGTTTATGTTCTCAAAATTATGAAAATTACTTGCAAAATGTGCCGATCCTGATGAGATTTGTTTCAAGTCGCCAGATGCATATATGATCTATGAAGTTACTATGACCTCTTTAGATACATAAACATCACCAGAATTTCGTCAGACGTGCTTGGATTTATTTAAAATATGTTTGCCTGGTACACATGTAGCATGATCGCGGACCCCTCTAATGAACTCGCTCGCTACGCTCACTCCAGTTGCCCGTGTTCCATCGGACACGTAATGATTTGTTTTCATATGTTGCGCATGATTAAACAACATACAGCGACGACCCTGGTAGCGTGTTCTACACGGCATAGATACGAATGTGTCATTATAGGAATGAATGGCCTTTTTGTGGAATTTATCGGGGTATAAACTTGGAAAAGTCGCGGGAATACTCGACGAAGGCCGAAAGGCCTCGTCCAGTATTCCCGCGACTTTTCCAAGTTTATATCCCGATAAATTCAACAAAAAGGCCATTCATTCCTTAATTCAAATAAAATAGCTTTTAAATAAATTCATCAAGAAAATGTGTTTATTTTCCGTTTTCTTAAGAATTATTTTAACTGCGCCTGACGGTTACGGAAAGTAGTTCGGCATGGGAGTTTACTGGGATATAAATTTTGGACAGAGATTTGCTACGGACCAATCAAATGTTAGGGAATTGTGTAAATATTTTTGTGCTGGAATTATTTCATAATATGTTTAATTGCCCCAGTGTAGTCCCAGATCAGTCTGCGCATCCGCAGTGTTTCATTGAGTTTGTCTATAACGTAGAGCGTACGTCGCCCGTCATCGTTTCTTTAAACGCGTGTCGTGCCCTTTACACATCGTTTTCGGGTTGTTATTTTTAAGAGAAAACGATGTTTTGTCTTGGTTTAAACGTGACACGTTTAAGCCGACGAAAACATTGTTTTCTATTTTAACCCTTTCGTCCCTAAGTAACTTGATAAGTCAATTTTAAAACCAATCCAACCATCACACATATTAGCAATATCAACTCAGCTTGAATGGCTGCAGTGCTACATCTCAGGCACAGCCAATCAAACTGCTTTAATTGCGAGTTGATATTGCTAATACATATTCAGAAACGTTGACACCTGTGTGCGATTAAGGCAGCGTTGGAGTACAGCACCTCCGTTGGAGTACAGCACCCTCCGTTGGAGTACAGCACCTCCGTTGGAGTACAGCACCTCCGTTGGAGTACAGCACCTCCGTTGAGTACAGCACCTCCGTTGGAGTACAGCACCTCCGTTGGAGTACAGCACCTCCGTTGGAGTACAGCACCTCCGTTGGAGTACAGCACCATCCGTTGGAGTACAGCACCATCCGTTGGAGTACAGCACCTCCGTTGGAGTACAGCACCTCCGTTGCGAAATAAGACCAGCAATGTCTTCTCGTGGACTCAGTAACCGTCGTTTCCAGATATCGACAAAACACGGGGGTGTGATAAGGTTTATACGAGCAAAGTCATGCCCAAGTGTAGCTTTATGTGGCTGTGAAATAGGCATTATGTCTGACCAGTGTAGACCCAGATCAGACTGCGCATCCACGCAGTCGGATCTGGATCAGCACTGTACGCTATTTACATTGATCGGTATCATGTTATCGGGTGACAGGAGAACGTCAGAAGGTCAAAATCTAGAGATACCACAAACGTCATAATCCCTAATTATCCTGTGACTGTCAGATACCACTATGAACATCAACAAGCTATCTAGTACAATGTTAATGTGAGCATGTGTGCACATTTGTCGTTGCCAGGCAACCACTGATGATGGGAAACCACATACTTGTCCTGTTGCTGTCTGTGATATTCATGACGAAATTGACACGTATGTAAACGCCTCAAATTTCTACGCTTGCTATTTAATCTGTTATCATTCCTGAATTTCGTGACATACATATATGTAACATACCTAATATCTGGCTGTGACTGGCGAAATGGGGCTTATGGGTTTAGTGACCAGTGTAGATCCAGATTAGCATGTGCATCCGCACAGTCTTTGTTAGACTTGTATCAAGTTTATCAAACTCGGCTCGGAAACGATAGGAATTCCGAGGAGATCTGATCCTGATTAACTTCACCTAAATATCCTGGCACATTGTCCCCGTGTATTAACTTTATATGTTTACAATTTCCATACAGTTATAATGAAAACGCACGTTCAAACTTTTGCGTTTATATCCCAATGACTTGCATTAGCCGCATGTGACATCGCGCGACGTTGTTGATTGGTCAACGTTTGTTTGATGTCATTAATCTCCAAGACGTTGTCAATAACGGCACGCTATTGACCGGCAGTTCGCTTTTCCATGAATGGCGACAAAATTACAAGATACAACAAGATAATTCTTAATTGTAACGCCATATTTGGTTACTTACATTGTTCAAATTGTTCAAAAATACAATGTAAATGTAAGTAATAAAACCATGGGCCGTTGCGGTTACTTTCATATGAAACACATTTGATCTGTTTAAAGTGTGTGAGGAGTCCTTCGGACTCCGCGCACACTTTAAACATATCAAATTTGTTTCCATACCAGAGTAAACGTAACAACTGATAATTGTATTCCTTAAATATTTCAGTCAATCGGTCTGACCATGTATATACTTTCCGGAATACGGGATCTGGCTCTTCTTCCGCTCCTCCAACCTCCACGACCCCGTCTGGTGACAACCACACAGCTCACCTGTAACCTTGGTTACCGAGGCTTTGATCTGAGACGGTTTATCGGTAACTCGCTTACTCTTTCTTTTAGATTTGATCGGAACATTCGGAGTCGTAATCCGTTATTCCGACAGCGGATATCCGATCTGAAGCGTTTAAACACCCAATACCTAGAATGTTGGTAATAGGTATATGTTGAAAGTTAGTTAAAGAAATGTAGAGAGCAGAAGCTTGATTTACGATACATTCCATATACACGTTCGTTTTGCTCGTTCGGCTTATATGCAAGGGTGGGAATTGGCTCGAACACCTTCCATACCCAGTATCCCATATACAAGTACATATAAATAATTCCAGCACAAAAATATTTACACAATTCTCTAACATTTGATTGGCCCGTAGCAAGTCTATATCCAAAATTTGTATCCCAGTAAGCTCCCACGCCGAACTACTTTCCGTAACCGTGAGGCGCAGTTAAAATAATTCTTAAGAAAACGGAAGATAAACACATTTTCTTGATGAATTTATTTCAAATGCTGGAATTATAAGGAATGAATGGCCTTTTTGTGGAATTTATCGGGGATATAAACTTGGAAAAGTCGTCCAGTATTCCCGCGACTTTTCCAAGTTTATACCCCGATAAATTCCAAAAAAAGGCCATTTTGTGGAATTTATCGGGGATGTAAACTTGGAAAAATCGCAGGAATACTGGACGAGGCCTTAAAAAATTACAATTTTCGAAAAAAAAAAAAAATAATAATATTTTCGAAAATTGTAATTTTAATCGAGGGCGTGAAGGGCTAAACATTTTGCACATCCACGGACATACCTTGGCGGATTAACCTTTCACTCCTAAGTAACTGAAATGGATTTTGATATGTTAATTTTGCAACCCAGTCCAATCATTACAAAATGATTTTCAGACCAGCCAATTTATGAACATGGGGTGTTTATGTTCTCAAAATTATGAAAATTACTTGCAAAATGTGCCGATCCTGATGAGATTTGTTTCAAGTCGCCAGATGCATATATGATCTATGAAGTTACTATGACCTCTTTAGATATCAAACATCACCAGAATTTCGTCAGACGTGCTTGGATTTAAAATATGTTTGCCTGGTACACATGTAGCATGCTCGCGGACCCCTCTAACGAACTCGCTCGCTACACTCACTCCAGTTGCCCGTGTTCCATCGGACACGTAATGATTTGTTTTCATATGTTGCGCATGATTAAACAACATACAGCGACGATCCTGGTAGCGTGTTCCACACGGCATAGATACGAATGTGTCATTATAGGAATGAATGGCCTTTTTGTGGAATTTATCGGGGATGTAAACTTGGAAAAATCGCAGGAATACTGGACGAGGCCTTAAAAAATTACAATTTTCGAAAAAAAAAAAAATAATAATATTTTCGAAAATTGTAATTTTTTAAGGCCTCGTCCAGTATTCCCGCGACTTTTCCAAATATACATATCCCGCGTTGACCCTTAGAATGCGGTAACCGAAAATAGTCGTCTGGTGCTGTGTAAAATTTTATCAATTCCCTCAGTAAAAACATGGTTTGTCAGCATTTTAGAATCATTTCCATTGAAAATGATTCTAAATTGCTGTCAAACCATGTTTTTGATGTGAAAAATGGAACATAAAAAATAAACAGCAGACGTCAAATTGAAAACTCAACTCTCAATCAAGCAATTTGATTGGCTCAGGCTCAACCAATCAAACTGCTTGTACGGGAATTTAGTTTTCCGGTTAGCGCAATCGGTAACGAGTTCGCTTCTCACCAAATGCGGCCCCAGGTTGGATCCTCAGCCGGGGCAGTATGTGAAATGGCATGGTGGTCGCCAGATCGGACATGTGGGTTTGCTCCGGGTACTCTGGTTTCCTCCCACATTAATGACGCCTTCATCTGTGCTAACGAACGCATGTGTTTAAGCTCTCTCGCAAAAGTATGATTAAACGTTGATATGTATGCAAATTTAAGGCAGGCGGTGGTGTATAACCAGATTAATCCACTCACTCTCATACATGTATGTACTTACGTATCCGTTAGTAACTGCTGTTTAGTATATGTGGCTGTGACTGGAGAAATGGGGCTGTTTTGTTTTTCAGCTAGTGTACCTACTGATCAAATAACACACTCCTGTCTCTAACCTGATAGCGATCTATATTGCTTGTTAGAATATTGATGGAATGGCGAACAGTGCAGATCCTGATCAGACTGTACGGATGCACAGGCAGATCTGGATCTACACTGGTCGCAAAAGTCATAAGCCTGTAGCTTGATAGTTGTCTATGTTGCTTGTTAGAAGCATGACGTGTGTTACATTGATGGAATGGCGAACAGTGCAGATCCTGATCAGACTGTGCGGATGCTGGATCTACACAGGTCGCACATCCCAAAATCCGCATTTATCCAGTCACAGCCACATATAATATAATCCAGTCACAGCCACATATAATATAATCCAGTCACAGCCACATATAACATAATCGATATTTCCATTTTTACTTGGATTCATACCTATTTCACATCTGGGTGTGTTCTGGTGTCTGCAAGCGTGCCTGGCATGAGATTAGGATACTGTGCTTTCAGTGCAGGAAGGAAATTGTCATTTTCGTGCTGAGCTTGCGAATCACAGGTGCATTTCCGTCGTGGCTTAGGCTGGAGAAATCGAACGTATGGAATTTGCACAGTCTATTCTTGTCAATGTCAAGAAACCTAATTGCATCCAGCAACAATATTTATCCCGTCAACACAGTGCGTATGTGCCGTTAAACACGGTGCCGTGAAACGTTTTTGATATTCTGTCAATATGACCTAATTACTGCGTATGAATATGTGCGGTTGTCATACTAGTCGATTCTCCGATTTTGAGGATGCGGATGGTGTAATTTGTGTTGGCATTTTAAAGCTATTTGTAATGTTGACGGTTTAAATAGAATAGTAGGTTAGTGCTGTGGATGGGGAAATATCTGGCGCGGCACGGAAACGGGATGGCATGGAATTCCGTTTCCTAAGCCTTTCCAGATATGTTTTCCAATTCACGGCACTAACTTACTATTCTCTATATTTCCCTAGCCAACAACAGCGGTTCGCTTGCTATTGCTATTTTAGTCATAAACGGCATACGCTCTATGGGCCCGTTTCACTAAACGTCGTGCGAATACAATGTTCGTAAGTGCAAATTTAGTCTGGAACTTTCAATTGATGAATTTGCAGCCTATGCTTAATAAATGTAAATCCAATAATTGTTTACAAGAAAATATTGTTAATGTGAAATTTACAGACTATCATAATTTTGGACTTACGAACACTTTAGTCGTACGAAGTTTAGTGAAGCGGTCCTCAGGTCTCTATATAATCACAACCATATAATATGAGATGTGTGACCAGTGTAGCTCCTGATCAAATAACACACTCATGTAGCCTGTTAACGATCTGTGTTGCTTGATATCACTTAGAAGCATGTTGGTTGTTTCATTGATGGAATGGCGAACAGTGTAGGTCCTGATCAGACTGTGCTGATGCACAGTTTGATCTGGATCTACACTGGTTGCAAAACATATAAGCCCAATTTATTCAGCCTTGCAGTTTAACTATCTATCGTAACTCAATGGTATTTAAAGTGTTATCTATACAAGATATATCCCAAGCTGTGTTAAAAATGTTCGACATTCTCTCATGTTTATTGCACTACGGGGTTCAGATAGCGGTATACCGGTGGGCCCATCAGTGACGATCGGGAAATGTTCTCGCCCCGCCACAGAGAGATACCTGGTCGAGTTGGTGAAGGGGCGACCGTCCCGGTTCCTGGCCCCACTCGTCAACCAGACCATCGCCTATGTTGAACACGAGCTAGACAATTGTTAAATTAACGCTATGTGTACTTGCTAAATAAAGTTATAAATATAGTAAATGATTTGCACAATATACGGGTTGTACACATTTTCACATTTTTAGCCCCAGCAATCAATGAAAATGTATAGAGTGGAACCTCTCTAAACCGGACACCAAGTAAACAGGTGTGATCTTATTTTTGATGAGTTTTTGGTCATTTAACTCAGATGATACTGTCTTTTCGTGATCGCATAGCACATAACTATGGCTCAGAATTATCAAATGCTTGATTTACAGTAAAACCTCTCAAAGCCAGACAACACCCTGGGGTGTCCGATTTATAGAGGTTTCATTGTACATTATTTTGCAACGATTACAAACAAGCGCGAGAGCAATTATACACACGTTTTCGTTGGCTCAGGTGGGGGCGTATTAAATGACAATGTGGGAGGAAAGCGGGGCGCCCAGGGGAAACCCACATTGCCGGTCTGGCGACCACCATACCATTTCACATACTGCCCCGGCCGAGGATCGAACCCGGGGCCCGTTTCACTAAACTTCGTACGACTAACATTTTCGTAAGTGCAAAATTATAATGTAAATCCATCAATTGACATTTCCAGACGATCCTAAATTTGCACTTACGAAGATGTTAGTCGTACGAAGTTTTGTGGTCCGCATTGATGAGAAGCGTGCTGGTTACCAACTGCGCTATAAACCGTCAAGCGTAAGAATACAACTTTTGAAACGAACAATGTGAACAGTACCGCAAAGGGAGATAACCTACATCTGAGATAATATTCACCTTGTTCCTTAGTGTCCGTGTCTGCAGCATATGTCGTATACTGCTGAGCATGAGTTCCTCTTACTTCACCTGTGTACAGCGCCATCTAAATGTATGTCTGGCAAAAGGAAACACAACTCTATGTACTGTTTATGTTATCTCACATGTATGCAATGCTCACCTTGTTATTTGTGGCAGTGACTGGAGAATTGGGGTTTATGGAATTGTGACCAGTGTAGCTCCTGATGAAATAGCAGACTCAATTAGCCGGATAACACTCTATCTTGCTTGTTAGATGTGTTTCATTGATGGATTGGCGAACAGTGCAGATCCTGATCAGACTGTTCGGATGCACAGGCTGAGCATGATCTATGCTGGTCGCAAAACCCATATGCCCCATTTCTCCAGTCACAGCCACATTTAGGTGCATCAGTCGGACACCGACCCCGATATTATGATATGTTTGTCAGTACGCATTTGCCCAATACAAAGCTCGTTACCTGATAAATATCCACGCTATATCACACATGTCTACAAATTATACTCTGTCCTAATGACCACCCCGGGTATGGACTTTTCTTTGAGCCAATTCCCAACCTTAAGTATAAGATAACTAACTAATGGCCAGCTAGAGGTACAGAAATCTAGATATTCTGACAGTGGGTGTATTCTTGTAATATAGATATAGTTTTGGTTTATTCTGTGTTCATTGTTATTTTGACAACACATTCACTGTTGTGCCGATGCATGCATTGGTAGTTCACTGCGTATTATCATTCCAAACAAATTCAGTCTAATGTTTGTGTGAATCGTAAAACAAATACACATGTACTACAACTAGTGGTTATTGTCATACCTGTCTTGACCAAGTTGTGTTTCATATATAAACACGTGTTATTCTGTCTTAAAATTGATTTATGATGATTATGTATTGTTGTTAGCTGTTGTTATTGACTGGTAACTCTTATTACATACCCCCCACCCCCCCCCACCCTCCCCCCCACCCCCCCCCCCCCACCCTCCCCGTGAACATGAAATAATGCACTACTGTCTGTTCCACGTTTTGCTGCCGACGAAATTAAACACATTAAATCCAAAAATATTTAAATCTAAGTACGTTCTCATCAATAGCAAAAAATGTCACCCTCCCCAGAAGAAAGTTATTTAATGAAATTCCGTAAAATATTTCCTATGGGAAATTAACATGTTTTCTCAGTTACGTCACTACCAAACTATCTAGCCAGGTTTTGGAGTCAATTTCCAAATTATTTCGTTTTTTTTACTCGTCCCCCACCTCTTCCGCCTCTCTTTGCCCCGGCTAATACATGGATATTGTGAGGTATGCCAAACGCGCCCACAAATGAGAAAGTACGCAATAGTATCTCCAGATTACAGACAGTCCTCATAGCTTTAACTTTTTCACCCCTAAGTAACTGGAATGGATTTTGATATGTTAATTTTACAACCAATTCAACGGTCAAAAAATGGTTTTCCGACTAGTCCATGTCTGAAACGGGGGTATTTTTGTTCTCAAAAATATGAAAATTACTGACAAAAAGTGAAGATCCTGAGGAGACGGCTCGTTAAGAGCCGGCTCATCTGGATCTGCACTGTTTGCATAAACAGCTATAGCGAGCTTTCGGGTTCAAAGGGTTAACCTATTCGTAGTTATTTCGAGATGTTGCAAATCTATTTCGTTTGTATCCCCCTCGACGGTCGGCAAGAGGAGATATAGCATTACTACATGTACGTACGTGCGTGCGTGCGTACATACGTACGTTAGCAACATCATTCATTTTTCAATAACTTATGAACCGCTTCAACGATTTTGAAAATATTTGGCCACAATGTGTGTCTATGGATGGTGCTTTGTTTTGCATACGAACCACGTCCGACCGCCCAAGGTCAAGGTCACTGAGGACTTGTATTCACCATGTTTGTAGGGCTTTGTAAGACAAATGCGGTGAAGTTTTTTTTGTCTGTTTGTTATTATAATTTTGTATTATCAAGGCTGCCAGCGAGGGGATTAGCTTCATAATAACGATGCCCTGGTTTAATTAGAAAACGGTATGTTCGTTGGTTTTTAAACCAACACAAACATCGTTTTCTAATTTAAAAAAAAACGAAAAGATATCAAAACGATGTGTACACGTTATACACTCGTTCGTTTGTGTAACCATGGTAACCAGGAACAAGTCCGGTGTGAAGTTATTTCGAGATACGGCCCGGTCCGGGTCAATAGACGGAAAACAAGAAACACACGCCTTCGGAGTCTTGTTCTTTCTTCGAATCAACAACATATGACGGTATTTGGTGAAATAAAACTGAATTAAAAACGGAGGCTGTAGCATTTACTTTATTTTCAAGATAATCTTAAAGTGTGTTAATTTTCGCAGTAAATATTAACTACCTGTACATGTAGTTCACACCTCCGTTGTAAAAAACTGGCACATGCTGAGGGGGGGGGGGGGGCTTTTCATACGGAGCCCCCCGCAGGGGATGTAGAATTCTTTTTTTATTAATTCGTTCCCACAAAATAACAATTCGTTCATCAATTTAACAATTAACAATTCGTTCCCACGTATTAACAATTCATTCCCTCAATTTAACATTTCGTTCCCACGAAATAACAATTCGTTCCCACGGGAACGAATTGTTAATTCGTGGGAACGAATTGTTATATCGTGCGAACAAATTGTTAATTCTAGATAATTGTTAAATTGAGGGAACGAATTTTCATTTCGTGGGAACGAATTGTTAATTCGAGAGAACGAATTGTTAATTAAAAAATTCCATGTCTCCTGCGGGGCTCCATAGTTTCACATCACGTGTTGGACTACATGAAGTTCATTAATCATGTAAATATTTTTAATTAATGTAACAAATACTGTTGATTTTGATGCGACACGACGGTGAATCAAACTGAACACCGAGTGGGTGGGGATAGGATACAATGTAACATGTATGTCCAGGAATTAGACATAGCGTTTACTTCGAGAGGCGAGAAATTGACAGTTCATTTTACATGCACGCTCATTAGTATTGAGTGACGACTCCCTTGTACATACATATACATGTGTGTGGTCGGTATAAAGAACACACGTATACATCAGTATTAGCACACAAATGTAGCTGTGACTGGAGAAATGGGGCTTATGGGAATTGTGGCCAGTGTAGATCCAAATCGGTTTGTGTATTCGCACAGTCTGATCATGATCTGCACAGTTCGACATTTCGTTAACAAAACACCAGTTATGCTTGTAACAAGCAATTGTGATCGTTATCGGGCTACATGCGCTATTTGATCAAGAGCTTTACTGATCACAATTCCCATAAGTCCCATTTCTCAGGAGTCACAGACACAGATTACACAGAAAACTATACAAATAGCGCTCATCTATGGAAGCGTCCCGGTGCCAATGCTAATATATATTTATCTCCTAATTAGGAGATACTAACTCCTGATTAGGAGACAGTATCTCCTATTTACGAGTTAGTATCTCCTAATTAGGAGATAAACAATATTTAGCATTGGCACTAGGACGTTTCCATACTGATCTGCACACGTCACCAATCCGTGTGTTTGCAATACTAGGACAAATACTAGCTGCATGTTTTCCGCTTTACATGCAACAGGTTGGACTTGTGTAATGCAGTGTAATGAAATGTAAGTGAGTTATGTACTCAGAACTAGACAAATACATGCATCAGTAAACTTTCATAATGGTCAACGGAAATGATTCTAAAACGTTGTCAAGTCATGTTTTTGATGATAAATGTAAAAATAAATAAATAACAGACGACAAATTTTAATTCAGCATTGCGTTAATTAAAAACACACATACTTATATACAATAATGAGCACACACATTACAACGATACCTATCCAAATTAAGCATATTCAGGTAACCAGGGTCGAGGTGTATGATCACGTGGTACTAAGAACAACAACACGTACTCAAACTTCCAGAATCCATCTGAAGCAATGTACGTGTTCTTGTATATTGTCCTTATTACGTAACGGATTTTGATGAAATATGGCGCATCAAACGCGTCTTGTTATTTTCGCCCAAACTTATGTCGTATATTTTATATTTGCGAAGAATCGATTTCCGTGTCGGTAGATTCTTCGCCAGAAAGGACATAAGTCTGTGCCGAACACCATGTACCACGAAATGAAGCTCTTGAAGATTAGTTTGCTGCGCTATATTTCATCACAATCCGTTGCATATTAAGGAAAATATAAAATAATACTTGCTTTGGAGTGGGCGACGTTATTGTTGTTGTAACCACGTGATCATGCACCTTGAGGGTGTCAGCTGTGGAGTTTCTATTGCACACACACACCGTTCAGTATTGAGGGCCCAGGCCCTTGGGCCTGTATCTGTTGGGGTCGCCCCCTTTGCGGCCCCATTGATTGGCCGCTTGGTCAGCCGCTGTGTCCACTGCCCCTCGGCCCGACAGTCCCTGCTGATACGCCTCCCGCACGTTACTGCAAGAACAGAAATACCACCGTAATAACCCTAAATATTCGGACACAATTTGCTCTGGGAAACCTCTATTGTTGGCTAGAGGTGTCCCAGAGCAAATTGTGATGCACAACACATTTGGTATGTGTAAAGTGCGTGGAGTTCGAATGATTTCTCGCAATCTTTAAACAGACCTGCAAAAACCATGAACCCACTTTTCCGACGTTTCGACACAAGGCCTTTAGCAAAGAATTCATTTCGACTTTTCCATTTTAGATTTCACAAAAGCTTCGAAGATCCGGTGAAAGAGATGTGAAGGAGCTTGAAAACATATATAGCAATTCGAAAGAAAATCGAGACAAGCCAGCATTACAGTGATCGGTTTGTTTCGGTTTTCTTCGGTACATGTATAATTGTCGCGCCTGCTTTAGAAGAAGGCTTTAGCTATAGTCGTCATCGTCGTCTGAAATGTCAAACGGTTTGTACAAGCTTAGTCATCATGTTATAACTTTAATATTACTTGACGGATTGCTTCAATATCTGGACACTTAATACGTGCGAGCATTTGGAACACACTCATGCCCCTATTAACATGATTTGACATTATTATAATAGAAGTTGCATATACACAATATATACCATGATACGGGCAGTGCTTAACGTGCCTCCCGTGACCATATGTATTGGAAACATAAACAACAAAGACACAATGTTTGGGGTAAGGCCATGGTGCCAGCAACTTAGAAACTTACTTTATGGAGGAATGTGACAGACATCGAACTGATTTGTAGATTGATCTCAGCAAGAGACCGCCCTTAGATTGGATCAAGTCGAAGGTTCACCAATCCCGCATGTGACTATACAGTGCGTGATATGGTCTGAGTATATTATGACTTTATAAATTATCCCTGCCTTCGTCTTGAGCCGATCCACAGCGCTCGGGTTTGGAGAGCATAGTCCAGCCATCTCCGCGTGGAGATGCCCGATTATTACATGGCTCGGGTTTGGAAAGCATATTCCAGCCATCTCCGCTGGAGATGCCCGATTACCAGCGTGGTATAGTGCAATTTTCTGCATAGTTACTTGCTATTCCGCGAGTTCGAGTCTGTCACATCCGCCTCCATCAATATGAATATGACCATGACGTTTATTGCGTAAGAATGATTACATGATAAAACACCGATTGCGCCCATTACGGTCGGTCTCTGGTGGTGACTGGTATCAGTAGGCATAACCAGCAAGTACATGTACCTCCAGCCGCCCCGCAATGACAACATGGGTGTTTCTGAAACATATACTGCAAGATTAATGTAACATTCACGATTATAATTTGTAACAACTGTCATATCCATACCTGGGTGGGAGGGTGGGTAATTTAATTCCTGTTTATTAAAATTGCTTATTTAGCTTTCGCTAGCAGAACAGGGCGAATGCTGTAATAATTTCTATTTTATGCTCGCTGATCTATTCCCGTTGGCTATTGCGCCGTGACTCACAGAGTTACGCTTAGGGGGCGGAGCATTGCACCTCCATATAATAACGTGATTTATGTTATAATCATAAATCCATTTATTATAATAGAAGTTGCATATACACAATATATACCATGATACGGGCAGTGCTTAACGTGCCTCCCGTGACCATATGTATTGGAAACATAAACAACAAAGACACAATGTTTGGGGTAAGGCCATGGTGCCAGCAACTTAGAAACTTACTTTATGGAGGAATGTGACAGACATCGAACTGATTTGTAGATTGATCTCAGCAAGAGACCGCCCTTAGATTGGATCAAGTCGAAGGTTCACCAATCCCGCATGTGACTATACAGTGCGTGATATGGTCTGAGTATATTATGACTTTATAAATATATCCCTGCCTTCGTCTTGAGCCAATCCACAGCGCTCGGGTTTGGAGAGCATAGTCCAGCCATCTCCGCGTGGAGATGCCCGATTATTACATGGCTCGGGTTTGGAAAGCATATTCCAGCCATCTCCGCTGGAGATGCCCGATTACCAGCGTGGTATAGTGCAATTTTCTGCATAGTTACTTGCTATTCCGCGAGTTCGAGTCTGTCACATCCGCACTAAAGTCTGCCGACTTTTCCTCCATAAAATGGTTATTCATTGAAATACAATGGAATTAGTCCATCCGGTTGCCTGAGGTCGCTACACTTCTCAATCGCGTGAGACCACGCATTTAAAAGTATATCATTTCCCGCGTCAGACATATGTACCCCGTCCGTGCGGAACAATGAGGGCGTATTTTCAGTCAGTCACGGATGCGGAATGACCCTACCGGCAGCCGCAAATGTAGCTCCACGACCAGACTGATTGAAGTGTTTTCTCTTTTTATTAATTTTGCGTTTGTGGATAGCACCACGCCAATGAAGCCTAGGCAATACATCAGACCACAATATTGTGGTCGCGGGCATTGCTCTATACAAGGCGGCAATATCATTCTTTACTTGTGCACAAAGCACGCCTGATCGGATCTGCGTTATGGAATTTCCTCCACAGTGTAGAATAATGATGTCTGGGGCTAATTCATTTTTCAAAATGCGGTTTATTTGCACAAGGACTTCGGAGAATAGCATACCCCGTTTACTAAACCATTGGATCGATACATGTGGTAACCTGAGTGTGCATCCAATATATGGCACGCCCTTGCATGACCCCAATGAACCATGGAGTCTCCCACTATCCATACGTTCGAGGCTAGGTCTGTAATAACAAACGCATGTTATTATAAAAGTCAAATGTGTCAATAGCGGAAATGAAAATTAACTACAAAATTAATATAAACAATCCCTGACATCAAACGGCAAATTTATTATTATAGCAAATTGAAAAACGAGGTCTAGTTAACAGCCATAATGTTTATGACACTAGATGATGATTAGCTATAGCACTGCGGCGCGGCTTCCCAACCCATTCTATGCTATGTGATCATTATATATTGCCTACCGGATATATGTCTGAAAACAATCACTGCGCCAGCGCCCGGCACGCTTAATGTCAGAAGCCGATATACCCCTATCATACAAATAGGAACATGATCCCATACGAAAACTATGACTCTTGTAGCCGGCCGTATGTAAGCCCAGCATAGTTAGACATTTTCCCAACACCGTAGTAAATTGATACTAGTTAACGGTGTTCCATTTTCATGACAGAAGAACTGAACCGCCGGCCCTAGTCTAATGTTAATGAATTCCACCAGTGCAGATACTGGACAAATTTCGTCTCCCTCTATTGAATTAATGTTAACCGTCACAGCCTTATGCTGGCTGGTTTTCGATCGGCGCAGTGTGATGCACGCGTTCATATGTGATGCGCGTTCTAGGGCGCGCTTGGCTGTCATGTCTAATTACCACATCAGAGAATAATATCGGTCTCAGTGGGTCATTCGCCGACGTGTATATTATCTCGCTAACTCGAAATAACCCGAAAAAGGCTATCACGTATGCACAACGAAAAAGTATGCTTTCATATTTTGTAGTGCAGACGACATTTACGGATTTGGATAACCAAGCCTCAATACTTGTAATGTAATGGGTAGTCTAATATCACGCTGTGGGTTCAAAACGTTTCGCTCCAAGAAGTATTTTAGCCGTAATAAATGACATCGTCGGGTCATCGTAACCATTGATTTTATGAACGAAACCTAACGCTGCTAGGTATGTCGCCATTGTACTGGGTGACTTCCCTTGACGGAACATGTACGCAATGTAAAGATTTATCACCGATACCGTTTGGGGTAGCCTAAATTCCCAACCCATTATTTGTAAAAACTGTGCGAATGACCTCAAACCCGTATGATATGCCTGTGTGTATTAATGGACAAACTGTTAGTAGTTAATCGTGAGATTACTGCTTGAAGATCTGTAATAGATGTGCCGGAACTTTTTGTGGAGTTGCGTCTGCATGCGGCGCCAGACTGCGAAATTTCTGAAAATTTAGGCGAGACAGTGAATCGCATATTAAGTTACTTTTTCCAGGAACATGTTCAGCTCTGAACAAAATGTTGTGTTTTAGACAATGTAGGACAAACGGGCGGACCAACCTCATAACAGTTCGTGACCTACTTGTCATGGAGTTCAGGATATGACACACAGATTGATTGTCAGATCGGAATATGATCCTCTTGTTTTCCAGTTTGTTATGCCAGATATGGACAGACACCAAAATTGGGAAGAATTCAAGAAATGTTATATCCGTTAAAGCCCCGGATGCAACCCAGTCCTCAGGCCATGTGCCATATGTCCAACTACCTGCAAAGAATGCTGCGAAACCTTTATCTATGGCCCCGGCACTATCAGTGAACAACTCGATGGCCTCATTCTGAATCCATAATCTGTCTGACATTATGGTAACGCCATTAAATTGCTCTAAAATTGAAGCCATACTTGGAGGTCACATTTCATTTCTTGGGTAATTCTTACATGGTGATATTTTTTCCTAGCTCTGCCCATGGTTGCATCTATCAAGCGTCTACAAAAGGTTCTGCCCGGTCTTACTGCTCTACACGCAAAGTTCAGACTGCCCAATAAAGACTGCATGTCGCGCAATGTCGTCTTAGTTCTATGTAACGTATCCAATAACTTGTGTTTAAGATCATCTATCTTGTCTTGGGGAATGCGAACAGTCATATTATCGGAATTAATTTCCATGCCTAAGAAAGTGATAATAGTTTTCGGAAGTTCAGTTTTTTCTTCAGCTAATGGCACGCCTAATTCCTCACAAAATGTAATAAATGTGGTCAGCATTGTGTAACATCCTGACACTGATGCGTGTGCTAATAAGAAGTCGTCTAAATAATGCAATATAAAACCGCTTTCCAATTTATTTGTCACAGCCCACTCAATAAATGTTGAAAAATTTCTCAAAGTCGCGCAGCTTAAAGACAGGCCAAACGGTAAACATTTGTCAAAATAATATTGGCCTGCATGCTTCATACCTAATAATTCGTAGTCATTAGGAGACACTGGAATGATCCTGAATGCATTACGGATATCAAGTTTTGCCAATTTAGCGTGTCTCCCGATAGTTTGCACAACATCTACCGCAGAGTCAAACGACGTGTAGTGCACTGAACATAAGTCAGCGTCAATAAAATCATTTACTGAGCTCCCTGCTGGGTATGATAAGTGGTGAATCAATCTGTAATCCATACCTCCTTTTTTCTCCACCAGTCCTAACGGCGAAACTCGTAAATTAGGCAATATTCGCGTGCTAAAGGGACCTTCGACTCTACCTGCTAATATTTCATTATTTAATTTAGCGGCAACGACATGAGGTCGCGATAATGCTGACCCCAAGTTTGTTGCTTCGTAAGCATTACGCGGACCTTCATACTGAAGTGGGAACCCATATTTGAACCCGTTAATTAACTCGTTAGCTGCATTGCGGTTTGAATACGTTTTAAGTTCGCGTTCCAAAATGTCACAATTCACGGGGGATGAACCTAATTTAAAATGGTTTTGTTTTATTGGGGGACGCCTGTTTTGGATGTGACTTGTGACTGCCTCCGAAATGTATCGCAATTAATCATGGCGTGATTAGCATTACAAAATGAACATGCGTGTTTATACTTGCATGGTTTAAATCTACATCCGCCTTTTGCATTGTACATGCGGCAAAGCGGTTTCGCCGACGTCGCATTTGCTGGACGTGCAGACGCAGACAATCTATATTGTGAGACACGCTGCTGTGCTATAGTTGCCGATGGTCGCACCTGGTTTACCTGCGTCATAATTTGTATCCTAAATCCAAATTAAGCTTAGCCCAGCATTGTGGCACGATGGCTTGACGCAGCTGAACTGTTCATCATATGCCAACCATGCCATATCATTCCTATTTGCTGCAGCGTGTCGTATTGTGTGTAAATACGCCAGCATGTCAGACGCTTGTGTCGGATGCGTTGTGTATATATACATGCATGTAAATAATGAAAGCATCGGTCCACTGATCGATTGACTGCAGTCTGTCTCTATTCATTCTGGGCTTGGCTTGAATAATACCCTGATCATTGACAAACAGTGCTGTACCCTGAGTATCACCACCGACATCGTTATCCCGCTTTAGCAATTGGGACAAATGAACGTATTGATTTAACACAATTTTTTGGCGCATTTGCTGCGACACATGTATGGTGATTGTATCGTCTGCACACGATATTGGAATTGGCATGGCATGTCCTGTATGAGGGGGAATGTGTACATTCTCCCGCACAACCTCAATACCTGCATTTTGAGTATTTGCGGAGCCATAAATTGGCTCAAATGGTGCAGTTATGCTGGACATTGCGGCTACAGGAATGTTAAACCCCATAATGGGATCGTTGCTATTGCATACAATCTCACCTGCCGTAGTGATATCTATCACTGGCGCCGCTGTGTGTGCTGACAACGATGGTGGCGTCGGTGCAGCCCATACCGCTGGAATAGGTGGCGCCAATGATGGCGCTACTGGGCCCTCTGACGTCGCAGATGCCGCTGGTGCCGTGGGTGTCGCTGGCGCATGTATCGTTTGCGTATTCTTCGCCCGTTTAGAGGCAACCTGACACCCCAAATCGTCAACCGCTTTTCTGGCCCTCCGTGTTCTCGGCATGTCCCAGCAATCCGTGAACAACTCGTTTCGCAATATAATGTCCAGAGAAATCACAGCGACACCAATCTGTTTTCACGTAATTTATCAGCTCACAATGTTATTAAGCAACACCTATAATATATAGAGAACATGGAAACTGGTCAAATTGCCACCCTGGTTAAACCGACATAACTGGCATGTCGGATTAACCAGGCTTCCATGTGCAGATAATACGTAATTTAATTCATGTATAATTG
>CM055278.1:7899488-8104135 GCA_029237695.1 Conchocele bisecta | reverse complement strand
CATGTATAATTGTCGAGCCTGCTTTAGCAGAAGGCTTTAGCTATAGTCGTCATCGTCGTCGTCTGAAATGTCAAACGGTTTGTACAAGCTTAGTCATCATGTTATAACTTTAATATTACTTGACGGATTGCTTCAATATCTGGACACTTAATACGTGCGAGCATTTGGAACACACTCATGCCCCCATTAACATGATTTTACCTTTTTACCTTCACATATTTGTGGAAACACCATTTATTTGCGTCAAAAAGATTGTATGATATTCTTCATCATGGTATAACTTTAATATTGCTTGACGATTGCTTCCATATTGGGACACTTAATACATGTGAGCATTTGGAACACACTCATGCCGCCATTAACATGACCTTGACCTTTTTATATTCACATGTGCAGTCAATCAAACTGCTCGATTGCGAGTTGAGATTGCCAATAGACGTTCAGAAACGTTGACATCTGGTCAAGATTAACGCAGGTGGTTGTGTTAATATGGACAAAATCATCAACGTTTCTGAACATCTATAGACAATGCCAACTCGTAATGAAGCTATTTGATTGTCTGAGACTGAGCTGTGGCACATCTCAGGCTCAGTCAATCAAGCTGCTTGACTTCAAGCACAATATTCAAGAAATTTGAAATAAGGAAATTGAGAGAAAATGGCAAGATTAGCGGAGGCGGTTGTGTATTACAATGGTCAGTGAATGATACCTGATTATGGCAGCCGCATGACGTCCGCCTGTACCCCGGCTCGCGGCGTCATGGTTCCCGCGTGCATGGAAATACTTGTCGGCCCCAATCGTGTTCGCTCGCCTCATGTCCCTGAACATTATAAACGATCAACTGTTTAACCCTTTCACCCCTAAGTAACTGGAATGGATTTTGATAGGTTTATTTTGCAACCAATCAATTCGTCACAAAATGATTTTCAGACCAGTCCATGTATGAACATGGGGTGCTTTTGTTCTCAAAATTATGAAAATTACTTGCCGGCTCATCTGGATCTACATTGTTTGCTAATACCACTATACAGGCATGTGGTGTTGAAAGGGTTAATGCGAGTCAATGTCTAACATGTGTAACGAACGATAGTTAATCCCAGAACGAGGGCTAATCCCAAAATGGGGGACGAAAATCAGACAATGACTGAAAACAAGACAGAAACATTGCACACGTAGGATAGGTTATGTCAGAGAAACAGGAAAGGCATACGTTATTTATTTAATTTTATTAATAATCACTTCACGCTTGGTGTAGATAGCAAAATCACCGTCTTCAATAGTGGACACTATCTTTGACTTGGATGTATGTGGCCAGAGAGCGACGTTACGTCACTATCTTCGCTGACAGTGAAGCTTGAAATCAAAATAGTGGCCACCATCTTTGACCTGGACATATGTGGCCAGAGAGTGACTTTACGTCACTATCTTCACCGACAGTCAAGCTTAAAATCAAAATAGTGGTCACCATCTTTGACCTGGACGTATGTGGCTAGAGAGCGACTTTACGTCACTATCTTCGACGACAGTCAAGCTTGAAATCAAAATAGTGGCCACCATCTTTGACCTGGACATATGTGGCCAGAGAGCGACTTTACGTCACTATCTTCACCGACAGTCAAGCTTGAAATCAAAATAGTGGTCACCATCTTTGACCTGGACGTATGTGGCTAGAGAGCGACTTTATGTCACTGTCTTCACCGACAGTCAAGCTTCAAATCAAAATAGTGGTCACCATCTTTGACCTGGACGTATGTGGCCAGAGAGCGACATTATGTCACTATCTTCGACGACAGTCAAGCTTGAAATCAAGATAATGGCCACCATCTTTGACCTGGACGTATGTGGGTAGAGAGCGACGTTACATCACTATCTTCACCGACAGTCAAGCTTGAAATGAAAATAGTGGTCACCATCTTTGACCTGGACGTATGTGGCCAGAGAGCGACATTACGTCACTATCTTCACCGACATTCAAGCTTGAAAAATCAAAATAGTGGCCACCATCTTTGACCTGGATGTATGTGGCCAGAGAGCGACGTCTGACCTGGATGCATGTGGCAAGAGAGCGACGTTACGTCACTATCTTCGACGACAGTCAAGCTTGAAATCAAAATAGTGGTCACCATCTTTGACCTGGATGTATGTGGCCATAGAGCGAAGTCTGACCTAGATGTATGTGGCAAGAGAGCGACGTTACGTCACTATCTTCGACGACAGTCAAGCTTGAAATCAAAATAGTGGCCACCATATTTGACCTGTATGTATGTGGCGAGAGAGTTACGTTACGTCACTATCTTCGACGACAGTCAAGCTTGAAATCAAAATAGTGGCCACCATCTTTGACCTGGGTGTATGTGGCCAGAGAGTGGCGACGTTACGCCACTATCTTCGACGACAGTCAAGCTTGAAATCAAAATAGTGGCCACCATCTTTGACCTAGATGTGTGTGGCCAGAGACGTCATTACGTCACTATCTTGGCAGACAGTTACATGTAAGCTGGAAATCAAAATAGTGGCCACTATCTTCGACGTCAGTCAAGCATGAAATAAAAAGCTTCATATTCAGAAAGTGCAGAATTAAAATAAAATAGCCACAGGTCTCGGACTGACCCCGTTGTGAATCTTACATGTTTACAATACAACACAATACAATGAATTGACATTGAAACATAACATTTACAAATGAAAAGGAACTGAATTTCCGATGTGCACAGAAATTAAAAAGTTAGCAATTGAAATAGTTTTCACATACATGTATATGTTTTTCATATATCACATCACATTTAGAGACTATATTTATATGATATGTGGCTGTGACTGGAGAAATGGGGCTTATGGGTTTTGTGACCAGAGCACATCCAGATCAGCCTGTGCATCCGCACAGTCTGATCAGGATCTGCACTGGTCGCCAGTCCATCAATGAAACACCCGGCATGCATCTAACAAGCAATATACAGTGTGGTCAACGTGTAAGTGCACACACGAACGAACACGACAGGTTGGAACGGTTTGGAACCAACCTGTCGTGTTCGTTCGTGTGTGCACTTACACGCTGACCCCACTGTAGATACTTTTCAGGCTACCGGAGTGTGTTAGTTGATCAGGATCTACACTGGTCACATATCCATAATCCCCATTTCTCCAGTCACAACCACATATGATGAGCATGTGCCCTACTGGCCCAGAACATATTTGACTTACGTATACGCCCTGTGCATGTCCCGGGCGCCACCGCCGAAATCCCGGGCGTAGTTCCACGCCCGTCGGCCCCAGCTTTGAGCCTCCGTCGGAATATATGTCACCGCCAGCAGCACCGCCGTTACCATGACAACCGTTGCGATTCTCATGTTTTTCTCGCTGGAATCGACACGGATTGGTACATGTACTGTCTATTCCACGTTTTTCTGCCGACAAACTTTTGGCTATTAAACATATTAAATTTAAATATTCAAATGTAGGTACTTTTTCATCACTACCAAAAAGTTACCCTCCAATTTTTTTTATTTGATGAAATTCTATCAAATATTGATTTTATTGATTGAAATCTAACTTTTGTTTTATTAGTTACGTTGTATACAAGCTATCTAGCCAGGTGTAAATATATATTTGCATTGTGTACTCCTCCCCCAGCTCCTCCACCGCTTTTCCTCCCATGTCAATGTCACATAGGAAAATTGTAAGTACATTTACATATGGTTTTAGCTTTAATGTGTTTAACAGCCAAACGGCAGTAAACTGTGAAACAGACAGTAGTGTCAATAATGAGACATTGTGTATTTTTATTTAAGGAATAAAACTATGGATTGTTGCGTTCCCTGTAGTGTGGAAAACGAAAACAGTTGGTCTGTTTAATGTGCGTCCGACGGACTCCTACATTAACAGACCAAATATGTTTCATACTACAGTAAACGAAAAATAAATTAACTGTAAACACACATAAAAACATGACGTCACGCCGTTCGGACACCATGTGATCTCTTATATTGATATATATGACGGTGACACGAGAAATGGGGCTATGGGATTGATGACTAGTATAGCTCCTGATCGTCTAACACTGTGGCATGGTAAACACCTAATTAATATACTGTTTGTTGCAAGCAGGCTGTGTGTTTCACTGATTCAATGACGATCAGTGCAGATCCAGATCAGACTGTGCGAATGCACAGGCTGATCCGGATCTACACTGGTCGCAAAACGGATCAGCCCCATTTCTCCAGTCACAGCCACATCTAGTCCAATAAAACTGTACGCAAAATATGCATAGATTCTGAAAGTTGTGTTCGGCGACTACCATAGACGGCTTTACCTTGTTCGTTTTCATTTGCAAGCCATAGACGATGTATACCATATTTGTGTGTCATAATCACAATCACAATGAGCGATTCTCCTGTGTGGCTGTGACTGGAGAAATGGCGCGTATGGGTTTTGTGACCAGTGTAACTCCTAATCGAATACCACTCGCCTGTATGGCTGGTTCGAAACGTGACGGGTGTTTTATTGATGTAATGGCGAACAGTGCAGATCCTGATCCGACTGTGCGGATGCACACGCTGATTTTGATCAACACTGGTCACAAAACCCATAAGCCCCATCACAGACTCAGATCTGGTCATGTGACTGTGACCAGTGTAGATCCTGATCCCATGTATCCCGATAACGATCTATATTGCTTGTTAGAAGCATGACGAGTGTTTCATTGATGGCGAACAGTGCAGATCCTGATGCACAGGATAATGTGCGGATGCACAGGCTGATCTGGATCTACACTGGTCGCAAATCCCATAAACACCATTTCTCCAATCACAGCCATTCTTTTTATGACCACGATATGTAATTATTTCAAATGTGAATTTTAATAAAATTACAGTTACAATTATCACTTACAATGTGTTACAGACAAAAAAGTCTGATCTTGAAATGTATGCAATAATCATGCATTGTCCAGCTGATAATGCAATTTATGCACAGATAGATAGATAGTTTATTTACGTCTCACCAATTGTACATATACTAAAACGGAGCAAACAATTATTTACATAATGCACACTTGCCATTCTAAACAGAATTATGAGAGACGAGAGTAACTCTAAAATATACGTAAAATCAACATAAAATACGAACATCCATTGTTAATTGTGTAAAATGAGTTTTACGTTTATACTTTAAATTGTAAACAGGCAGCATGTCCAACTGAAACGTTGACATATACACCAAGTTAACAAATTTAGCTCGTAATACATAAATATCGAGGGGTCCTTGTCAATCGAGAAACTTGTTCAAATATCTAAAACATACTCCGAACACTAATTATAAAACGTTTAAACTAATACAACGTGTGTTATTATTGGACGATTCGATCATCATAAAAAAGGTATAAAACATAAAAAAGATAATACTCTTTATCATATCACAGATAAATTGATTCACACTGACCTCTTTTAAAGCAGTTACTCAATAGTATGCAATGCAAATATAATTATGTTTTTTTTAGTAATGTCTGAACTCTACTATTTGGGAATTGATGTGGAATATGTTAATTGCATATTTGAGACTCGCCATATAATAACATGTTCGATTTTTCATGAAATATATTTACAGAAACTGTGAATTTTCTGTAAATGACGTCGAAAGATGACGGGATTTTCATAACAAATGTAGATTAGTATTCCGCATTTGCTATGTAAATTTCATAAAATGTGGACGTCATTCACGGAATATATCGAACATACATTTTTTTGGAACTATCGCATATGTTCGTACGTACAAAATCATAATAGTCATACGTGACATAACTACGTCTAAATACTGCACGAAAATATCCACATATTGCGTAATTGAAAACATTATTGTACGGAGCCCAGCAGGGGACATAGAATTCTTTGTTTTATTAATTCGTTCCACGAAATAACAATTCGTTCCCTCAATTTAACAATTAATTCCCAAGAATTGTTATATCGTGGGAATGAATGGTTAAATTGAGGAAACGAATTGTTAATTCGTAGGAATGAATTAATAAAAAAAAAGATCCATGTCCACTGCGGGGCTCCGTATGATTGAATGAAAACAAATAAAGAAATATAATCTCGACTCACCCAAAGGATCGCCGTCTGTGTGATAGATACTAGAATCCAACCGTCAATTTCAGCAAAATAAACTACAGTTTGCCAATTTTACCAGAAATAATTTCGTCCTAGTGGAGTTCTGGATTTATACACACCTGTATCCGGTAACCAACACCAGTCAAATTGGAATCAACCAATCAGAAGGTAGTCCTTGTAGAAATGAAAGAAACAGCAAACAAATATATCCTTGTACGAAGCAAAAACAAAAAGTTACCGAAATGCAGGTGCGTACACGTATTAATTCACACCACATACATGTATGTGGCTGTAACCGGAGAAATTACGCTTATGTGTATTGTGGCCAGTGCAAATCCAGACCAGCCTATGCATCCGCACCGTCTGATCAGGATCTGGGGACCGTTTCAGTAAACTTCGTACGACTAAAATGTTTGTAAGTGCAAATTTAGGATCGTCTATAAATTTTAATTGATGAATTTACATTTATTGAGCATAGGCTAGCCTATGCTCAATAAATGTAAATCCAATAACTGTTTACAAGAAAACTGTGTTAATGTGAAATTTACAGACTATCATAATCTGGACCTTACGAACATTTTAGTCGTACGAAGTTTAGTGAAACGGCCCCCTGGACTGTTCGGCATCCATCAATGAAACACCCGGCATGCAATACATACCAGTATCAGGTCACATGATAGCTACAATAATTCGCCGCCTCTGATATGGTGTCTACAATTTGACCCATTCAAAACATGTGAGCAACCGAAGTGCATACCCAAACCTGTTACATGTAGGTAAAAAATTATTAAATGTATATATTATACCTTTAAACAAATAATCTTTGTTGATGTAGAACTAGCAAATTGCCAAAAATAATAGATCAGGGAAATCATTTTCCCATGTAAGCAATATTTTCTCTTGTTGTTGTTCAATATTCAACATAACGAAATAAAGCTTTCAAATTTGTAAATGTCAGATAAACACCTTGACACGGTAAAGTAACCAATTTCTGCATGTGTATGTTCTTTATTAATAATTTATTGATACAGCTTTGACAGTTTTATATCGCTAACATATCAAACACGCCGGATAACCGATTGAAAAAATCACTCTTCCATGTGTTACATTAAAGAGATGGGGATAAATTGCTACCCTCGCGAGGCGGCGGTGTATTTGCCTGTAGCCTATTTCACCAAAATTGCAAAGCATACTTATCTAGCAAAGTGTACTTTGAGGGAGTTTTCATTTATTTTTCCCAAAATGCATTATTTCATATAGAACTAATGACTGCATATATATTTGATGATTAGAAGTATGCAGAATTATTATACTGAATTTATTACAGTATCACAGCCATAATGGCTGTGATAATGTAATACATTCAGTATAATAAAAAATAATAAATTTATCCTTCAATTGAATATTTCTCCCTGTAGCACGCCCGGGTGTGGTGACGTGGCAGCCCCCCGGGAACGTTATCACTCGACAATCTAATCGAACTCTAAGCACTTTAAACATACCAAATGTATTTTACACCCCAGTAAATGCAACAGCCCACGATTTTATTCCTTAAATGTGGCTGTGACTGGCGAAAATGGTGCTGACTTTGGGGCGAATACTGACTTGTGTAGATCCTGATCAAATAACAAACACTTCATATTACAAAACGGGATGACATTCCAACACGTGCAGTAAGTTTACTGAACCACTCACGGGTGATTCTAATGACGTTTAAAACATGATAATGTCAAAACATCATTGCTTTGTAGCGTCATTACAACGACATTTGAAACGTCTCCATTTTAGTCAGTTGACATAACGTTGGCGCATAATACGAATACGTAATTATGGTGATGCGGTCAGTCAATCAAATTCGCTTCATATGTTATGTTATTACATATGACATTTATAAATTGGTTAAAACACGGTATACCACGGTTTGTATGCGACTAGCCCCATTTCTTTACTCACAGCCACACATATGTACGCTGTCGGCGCGTGTGTGAATTTCTACTCGGTTCCCAGAATCCCGGATGTTATTCCGACACATCCTGGTGCATTGGCCCTGCAGTAGACTGCATGTATGCACGAGCAAATGAGACTTAGTTATTTAATTATGTTTCACCACTGTACCTCCTGATCAACTAGCACACATGCGCAGTCTGACACAGAGATAACGGTGTTGTTAGATAAACATTGACGCTCATACACAATCACCGGCGCTAACCTTGCCAATATTCCTCAATTGTTTTAGTTCATAATAATTGAATATTCTGTTCTAAATCAAGCAGTTTGATTGGTTGAGACTGAGCTGTGGTGCAGCTCAGGCTCGGTCAATCGAACTGCTTATATGTGAATTGAGGTTTCCAGTGATGTTCAGGTACGTTGTTATCTGGTCAAGTTGGTGGTGTATAAATCATCTCATTATACAATCGTCAATAACGGACGGTGTATACCCTGGATGCGCAGGCTTATCTTGAAATACACTGGTCGTAAATGTCAATAAGCTGGAGGAAACGGGTGGGATTATTTGCATGTAGTTTCCAGTGAGCTGGATCCGGGGCTACACCACCGCCTGCGTTCATCTTGCCCGGATATCAACGTTTCTGAATATCCATTGGCAACCTCTACTCGCAAACAGGCTCAGGCTCAGCCAATACATATGCTTGATTCCAAGCACAATAGTCGAGCCGTCTGAAAGAAAACAATTTTACAAATGCTGTCAAGATTAGCGCAGGCGGTGGTGTAATGTTTACAGAGGCCAAAATTGCTTCCCCGACTCAAAAGGAAACTGGTTCTGACCCGGGCATGCACCGACCATTATTGACATGTAGAATCAGATGTGCTATGTAATACGCCCATTTTGTCGTGGAATATATTGTGGCGCCTCTATCAAGATATGCTGGGAGGTCCCCTGTGTATCCAATGTTGAGATGTTCCACTACAGTAGACACGGTAGACACTGATCAGACTGTTCGAATCCGTAGTCTGGTCTGGCAATCGTTGTAAGGTCTATGTTATCAACGGGGAAGCTCTCATGTACGGAGCCCCGCAGGGGACATGAGTTGTTTTATTAATTCATTCCCACGAAACAATAATTCGTTCCCTCAATTTAACAATTCGTTACCTCGAATTAACAATTCGTTCCCACGATATAACAATTCGTTCCCTCGATTAACAATTCGTTCCCACGAAATGACAATTCGTTCCGTCAAGTTAACAATTCGTTCCCTCGAATTAACACTTCGTTCCCACGATATAACAATTCGTTCCCTCAATATAACAATTCGTTCCCTCGAATTAACATTTCGTTCCCACGATATAACAATTCGTTCCCACGAATCAACAATTCGTTCCCGTGGGAACGAATTGTTATTTCGTGGGAACGAATTAATAAAACAACAATTCTACGTCCCTGCGGGGCTCCTTACTCATGGAAATGTAACAACATTAATTCAGTATTTTCGATAACAATAACATTATTTTATTAAATATCAGCAATTAAAAGATAAATATATACACAAGCATTCCATACTGGTTCTGTGTATTCATCCTTCAATGTTAGACACTATTAAACGACGAAGAAATGATATGAACACGTCCATAATTTCCTGTAGTCGCCATGCATGCTATTTTCTCAGCTGATCCGATAGTGTCGTTGGTTTTCGCGACATATAACGCCGTCAGCAATGCGCCTACTTGCCGTGTCCGTGCAAATGGTTGATTATCTGGAAACAAGATGAGCAATACATGAGTGATGATTTAATATGATATTTATTAAACGAGTTTACTGATTTCCTAAGAAATGAGGCTATGCCGAGTTTCCTATGAAATTAGTCAATGAATTTATTAAATACCATATTAAATTATCACAACTGTTTGATTAATTTATTGCATCAACACATCATCATACATTGAAGCTGTACTGGTCACCAAAGCTGTTTTATTTAACGAGCTAATTTGCATATATACACTAGCGTATTATGATTATTATTACACTGTGTTAATACACTGCGAGCGACATACAGTTAGGTAATACCTATATGCATTTCAAGTGACATGATTCCACTGCAATTGAACTCATTATTATATAATGTACTACAGCAAAGATTTGTTGAAGGTTCCCGAACCAAACAAACAAAAACGAATGGGAAACGAAGTGAAAACGATCGTTTTGTACAACGAAACGATCAACGTTAGTTTTCATGTCAGTGAAAACGATAATTTAATTTACATACCCGGATTTCAACTATTCCAAACGCGTGTCGTTGATATCAACGCCTTCTTTGGACAGTTTCGTTGTTTTTAATTAGAAAATGATGATTGTGTAGGTTTAAACGTGACACGTTAATACCAACGAAAACATCGTTTTCTGATTATAAAAATGAAAGCGATTTCAAAACGATGTGCAAACGATAGGCAATCGTTCGTTTGTGGAACCATGAACACACCGGGTTGTAAACAATGTACTACACCCGTGAATAAATAGATTTCAGCTCGGCTTGAAACTAATAGGAATTCCTTTGCGAGCGTTAACATTCCTGCGAGTTTCCAAACCGCGCACTATAACCTAGATATCAAGACACCGTAGTCTGTAATTTAAGATGGATTATATATGTGCTTACCTTCGTGAAGTAATGCTCATACTCGTGCAGGCTCACTATTCCGCTGCCTGCAAAATGAAACAGAACCCTTAGTAAGCTCATATAATGGATATACAGTGGAACCTCTTCAAACCGGACACCCTGGGAGGTCCCCAGGGTGTCCGGTTTACAGATGTTCCACTTTACCCTGGGAGGTCCACAGGGTGTCCGGTTTGGAGATGTTCCACTTTACCCTGGGAGCTCCCCAGGGTGTCAGGTTTGGAGATGTTCCACTGTAAATCAGATATGTCCGCGAGTGTCCCGTTTAGAGTGGTTCCACTGTAAATGGACTTGTATCTCTGGCACCCGGGCAACAAGGGGATGTCGGTACCGGATAATTAACATAATGTCACAGAGGACAATAAGTGAAATATAATGTTTTAACATCCACTTCTCTCTATATAGATACATAGTCAAAGAGACAACCGTCTAGACAATAATTGAAATGTTATATTTTGACATCCACGTGTATCTGATTAGAGAGCTTCTACAGTCTAGTATTAATCAACTTTAATCATCGGTCATTGTGTTACCGTCGTGGTCGATCTTGAAGAATTCCATACTGATCTCCGTGACGTCCACGCAATTATCGCTGTTTCTCTCGAAGTCGCCGAAGATGACGTCAGCAATCGCGTGGATGAAGTACGGGTTATACGCCTTGAAGTCGTCAATATTCACACACGTGCCATCTACAAGGTAATTAAAAGTGTTATTGCATAAATATGGTATTGTGCCGGGTAATAACACATTGAATTAAACGTTATAAGTCACTAGTGTAATAATTACATTGTATCTACATGAACACGCTATAGAAATACGATACATTTAGGCGAACATCACATCCTCAGTATATGATATTGTATTTATGCAATGAATATGATCTTATCATTAATGCTGATTTAATATGATATTTATTAAACTCGTTGACTGATTTCGCAAGAAACTCGGCATAACCTCGTTTATTCTGAAATGAATAAACTCATTTACTAAATATCATATTAAATCATCACTCATATAGTAGCCTATATTGTATATTATATGTAAATTATATGTAATCAGAAGAACAATGTAACGCCCGTCGCGTGAATAGCAGCCATAATACAGTGGAACCTCTTTAAACCGGACACACTGGGGACATCCCAGGGTGTCCGGTTTAGAGAGGCTCCACTGTGAAACATGCATATAACTACTTCAGGACACGTGTAGGTTCTTTGCGATCATGAACAGACAGTATCCTCAGAGATAAATGACAACGAAGCACATTAAAATTAAGCACACCTTACTTGTGTCGGTTTACAGGGGTTCAACTGTATATGTATTGTACGCGACTCAATGAAGACGTATATATACAAATGTAATGACTTACTGTTGCTGGTGTCTACTCGCACGAGGGCGTCAAACTCGGGGAGGGTGAGTGAGCCGTCGGCGTTGGCGTCGATGTGCCGGAAACCCTGGTCCACCATCTGTGCCAGGTTGTGTCCGTGCGGCAGACTCGGCTTGTTGCTAACAGTCATACATACACCATATATCACCATATATCAGGAATAAAACCATCTATGGCAAGCTAGATGTTGTGTTAACATGTAGTACACAATCACGTAGGGGGATCAATCCGAATGCAGGTGGGCGTTTTGGATATGTGAACAGCCAAAACAGGCCTGTTTCAGTGGTATTTCAGTGTTTCAGTGGAACCTCTCTAACATGGACACCCTGGGGGGTCCCCAGGGTGTCCGGTTTAGAGATGTTTCACTGTATTTCCGATATATATGAGCACTGAAACACTTACCTGTGTGGTTTGCAATCATGGACACGGATATCGGTTGTTTCATTGATGGAATTACGAACAGTGTAGATCCTGATCAGTCTGTGCTGATGCACAGGCTGATCTGGATCTACACTGATGGCAAAACCCATAATCACAGTTCTCCAGTCACAGCCACAAATGATGGATATACAGGATAATATATCGTACAATTTGAATAGAGGGAAATAATACACGAGTGTGCGTCTACTTCCGCGTAAACAACGAGTGAGCGTAGCGAACGAGTTGCTTGCACGGACGCCGACGGACACGAGTGTATTTTTCCGCTATTCAAAAATGTACGATGGAATATCCTATTTATTACACTTCCACGGCGGATATATATGCATATTTAGTCTATTTTTTAGATTATAATCAATGAATTGTGATGTGAGCATGAATAGTTATACAATGACGTGTGTTCCCGCGTTTTGACGTTACGTTGTGTGACGTCAAATGTGACGTCATGTAAACTTTTTGAAATCCAAATTACGCAGTTGTTTCTATAAACCAGATATCTTTTTCACGGTGTATTATTTGTAAGGAGTTGAGTATGGGTTTTCTCTCACAGCGAAACCCGTGCAAATAATTTGCAGGAGTGTAATAAATGAATATATTATATACAGGAACGTATATCAGTAATCATTTAATATGATAATTATTAGACGACTTTACCGAGGCAATGGCGAGTGTCGCGTGTTTCATGAAATAGGTCAACGGTACTTTGACAGTTAATATGCTTCTTTTGTGTTCTAAATCATATTGACGTGTATAGTTTGTGCACCTGGAAACATCTATTAGCAATACTATTGTTGAGACAATGGTTACATGCGTACAGAACAACAATTACTAATTAATAAGACAAATACGTAAAGTCAGAACACCTTCCAAAGTGTGTGCGTGTACATATTTGGCTGTGACTGGAGAACTTGGGCTTATGAGTTTTGCGACCATTGTAGATCCAGATCAGACTGTGCATCTGCACAGTCTGATCAGGATCTGCAATGTTCGCCATTCCATCAATGAAACAGCGATCACGCTTCTAACAAGCTGTACAGATCATTATCCGGTTACAGGAGTCAGCCATTTGACCAGCAGCTGCACTGGTCACAAATCCCATAAGCGCCATTTCTCCAGTCACAACCACATATATATGAAACTATGTAAACAATGTATTTCATAATTATGTTTATGAGTCGCGCCATGTGATTTTGTACCTTCGGGACATATGCGTGCTTTCATTAAATACGTTTACAAAATTTATAATATTTTTCATAATTAAAGTAAAAAGTTGACAAACATGCGTGCGGAATATAATTCCGCATGTACTCTGAAAGCTTTGTTAACTTTTGACGTCATTTACGGAAAATATTATAAATTTTGTAAACGTATTTCATGGAAGTACGCAGATGTGCGAAGGTACAAAATCACATGGCGTGTCTAATATTTACCTGTAAACGAGGGCAGCCAGACACAATAGGATCATATACTTCATCATGGCGATTCTATGTTTCTGCAGAACATCACAGAAATAACAATAAGCCGCCATGCCGCACTCAGTGGCCAGTACGACTAAGCGCATGCGTGTCATCTTAGCGCGCACGAGGTAAACCTGTGAATTCCTACAAGTTTCCTAGCATCGCCTCGATGATAGGAAGCTTGTAGGAATTCCAAGGTTAACCTCGGAATTCCTGCAGTTGCCAAATCGAACTGGTATCACTATTTACTAACCATGTATTTCTCATGCTTGAACCGTACATGACGTCATGCGTATTAGATTAAGAGCAATTTCAGTTGAGTACGTGTATGAACATGTAATATGTATTTGTTCTTCAAATCTTCCACGGGCTTGGCAGTTTTAACATATGAGAATATGACTGTATGTATAAGAATATATACTAATATACAAATGAGAGATATATAAGAATGCAGAACTCCAGATAAGGTGCGTATTTGCTTAAATACCCAATTACAATTGCCAAAAACCCAATTGAAATCAGAAGTAGCGAGTATCAAAAAGCAATAAAAAATGTGTGGAACCTTTATCATGCTGCAGAAAACAATAAACAGATCACAAATATAGCATATTTGTCTTATTTTTCCATGAAAACACATATTTGTATTTCATTAGAATTGTCTCCAAGGAGACAATTCTAATGAAATGCCAAGACATGTTTGCATTTCGAAGCAAATTATTCAATAATTGCGGTCTGCTGGGGGCCGTTTCACTAAACTTCTTACGACTAAAATGTTCGTAAGCGCAAATTTAGAATCGTCTGCAAATTTGAATTGATATGCAGCCTATGCTCAATAAATGTAAATCCAACAATTATTTACGAGAAAACAGTGTTAATGTGAAATTTACAGACTATCATAATTTTGCACTTACGAACATTTTAGTCGTAGGAAGGTTAGTGAAACGGGCCCCTGATGTGTAAACAGTAGTGTGATTTTATTTTACCCAATTAAAATTTTGAAATACCCAATTGATTCAGAAATGATGGAGTGACAATACTCAATTACTAATTCCTTATCTGGAGCACTGAGAATGCGACTGTCTTACCTGGATTCGCTGTCTTGATATCCTTCCGGCAATGCTTTAGGGAGCAGTGACGTGCCATTGAAGACTTAGGCCTATTATAAGGCACACGGACCACGGCGGCACCGGGTACGGCTGTTGTAATTCCCACGGGTGGTGGGTGAATACGAGAATACGTACCTTATTACAGTTCGGACGAGTGTAAGCGTGTTCAGTGGGCAGATACACGACCGCCTGCGTTAAACTTGTGTGAATGCCAACGTTTCTGAACATATTAATTCACAAACAAGCAGTTTGATTGGTTGAGACTGAGCTGTTGCACAGCTCAGACTCAACCAATCAATCTGCTTGATTTGAAGCACAACATTCAAGGCGTGTGAAACAAAACAATTTACAATAATTAGCAAGATTAGCGCAGGCGGTAACTGTATGTGGCCGTGACAGGAGACACGGGGCTTATGGAACTTGTAGCCAATGTAGATCCAGATCATGTAGAACACTACTGTAGTCTGATAACCATCTATATTGCGTGATGTCAACATGGCGGGTCATTGATGTCATTTTGTTGTTTCATTGATGTTTAATGTTTATCAACTAAATTATTTTATTTAAATTAATTACACTAGCATCTATAATGGGAATTCCTTTCTAAATTTGGTAGAGTTGTATCATTTCACAACAATAAAATAAATAAATTTCACAAGTTCACCTTACATACATGTATAGCGAAAATGTCAAAGTATGCCAGACCGAATTATCTCCCTGCTTATCACTGTTTCTGAATCATATATAGAGAATAGTAGGTTAGTACCGTGAATGGGAAAACGTATCTAGCAAGGCTCAGGAAACGGGATGGGCGAGGCTCTGCCGAGCACATCCCGTTTCCGTGCCGCGCCAGATATTTTTTCCCATTCACGGCATTAACCTACTATTCTATGTATCCAGTCAACACTACAAATGGCAAAAATAATATTGACTGGATATCAAAAATGTTTCATGGCACCGTGTTTCACGGCACATACGCACTGTGTTGACGGGATAAACTTGAATATTATAACGCATATTTTGGCGAATGTGATCAATGTATATGGTGCGATTCATTTATATGTCATGTACTGTTCATGAAGAGACAAAACACATATTATATATGTGAGACATCACCTGAGACACAGTCACTTTAACAAATACGGCAGTTCCCGCCATTTTTGTCGAAAACTGACAAAGAATTTCTAGCACGAGCGGAATTCCATCGGTAAATACAGTAAAACATCTACAATTATAAAACACTCGTGTCGCAATGCTCAAGTAATACAAATATAAGGACATGTATGGCATTGGAATGTTGCAGCACGTGTTTTAAGATTTGATTGTAATTGTGTACACCCTTCTAAACTCGACGCCCAGCCGTGTATGTCCAGTTTTTTCACTGCGTTGGCAACATTAACATACTCATTAACATGTGTGGAATCGGATAAAAGCTGTTATCTATATTTGAGACTGCAGTTGGATACGGGCTTTTGGCGTTTGTCACCAGTCTAGTTGTGGATTTGATAGCGCGCTCCTGGGAGCCGTTTCACTAAACTTCGTAAGACTAAAATGTTCGTAAATGCCAATTTTTTATGATAGTCTGTAAATATCACATTAACACTGTTTTCTTGTAAACAATTATTGGATTTACATGTATTGAGCATAGGCTGCATATGCAGCCTATGCTCAATAAATGTAAATCCATCAATTTAAATTTCCAGACAATCCTAAAGTTGCGCTTACGAACATTTTAGTCGTACGAAGTTTATTGAAACGGGTCACAGGAGCTTCATCATGTATAGTGTGTTGCCGCTGTTACATGTAGAAGAGAAGTAGGATTTTCAACGACGGAACAGCGAGCAGTGAAGACCCTGATCAGACTGTGTGGATGCGCAGGCTGGTCTTGGTCTTCATTGTTCGCAACGCCTATGAAACAACCAACGTTTCCAGTCTGCACTGCACTGTACACTACTGCCTGCGCTAATAGATGTAAATTGTTTTCTTTTAGAAGGCTTGACTATTGTGCTTGAAATTAAGCAGATTGATTAGCTGAGCCTGAGCACTGCTACAGCTGACACACAGTCAATCAAACTGCGTGTGTGCTAATTGAGATTGTAGGTAGATGTTCATAAACGTTGACATCTTGGCAAGTTTAACGCAGGCGGTAATGTATGAAACAAACCACTTCATATTCGCGGCTATTTTATCAGGTTATCCCCTGATATGTACATGTATGCAGTGTGTTACATGTATAAGAATGGCGGGTAGTTAAATGGTGAATGTGACGTGTAGTTCTGAGATCAACCGCGTTCAGACATCCCGATATGTAGTTTGGTGTGGGTCGATCTACGCCGTCCATTTCTCTGGGCACCGCCACATGTGTGGCTGTGACTGGATAAATGGTGCCAATGGGATTTGTGACCAGTGTAGTTCATGATCAAACATGCATACTCTTGTAGCCTGATAACGATCTAAATTGCTTATTAGAAGCATAACGGGTGTTATATTGATGTACTAGCGAACAGTGCGTATGCACAGGCGGTTCAGGATCTACACTGGTCCCATTTCTCCAGTCACAGCCACAGATATATACGCGCGTGGGAACGTACGTCTCTGCCATTGCTTTGCTTGATAACAGAAGAGGATTTCGAAGCAAAATTGCATAAGACAGTGACTGTGAAACTAGATATAACATGATAACACAATTAAGTGAAAATGAACTACACTCGTATGTTTACTTACTTTAGAACTTTTATTTGTTTACTTCCAATGGCAAAACTATCACTTAGAATGTGAACAACTGGTTTTACAGTGTAACTTCTCTACAGCAGCCGGTCATGTGAAGACACAACAATGGCTGCTGTATAGAGGTGGCTGGTAAAAATAAGTACATTTATCAAATTGGGATATACAGATAGGATGTTGTCGAGAGGTGGCTGTTCGTGGAGGTTTCACTGATCTTATTCGGTACGTTCTACCAGATTTTCAAAATGTAAATGTTGTATCGTTATATAATAAATAAAACTGGCTGTTGTAGAGAAGTGGCTGTTGTAGGGAAGTTGGATATAGAGAAAAAATTTCATTTGTGATGTAAGTAATCGGCTGTCACAGACAGAGAGAGTGATGTTGTAGGAAGTTGGCCGTTCGGGGAGGTTTGACAAAAACGTTTTACCAGATTTTCAAAATGTAAATGTATCTTTATACAGTGTATGCAAGCTATATCCTATCTAGCCAGGTTGCTGGGTAATTTTATCTTTTGTGTCATGGTTCGGCCCAACACTTCATCAAGCTCCATCTCAGCTGCGCACGTGAGTTACGGCCCGGATTTGTTCCTAAACTTCGTACATGTACTAAACTCTCACTAAAATGTTCGTAAGTGCAAAATTAACGATGTTTTCTAGTAAACAATTACTGGATTTATATGTATTGAACATAGGCTGCATCTGCAGCCTATGTTCAATAAATGTAAATTCATCAATTGAAATTTGTAGAGGATCTTAAATTTGCACTCACGAACATTTTAGTCGTACGAAGTTTCGTGAAACGGCCCGCAGGATCAAAACGAACGAGTGTATATTGTTTACTCATCGTTTTGACATCGTTTTAACATCGTGTTCTCTTTTTTAATTAAAACACGATGTTTTCGTTGGTTTAAACGTGTCACGGCACACCCTGTGTTGAAGTAAAACGACACAACATAAGTTGACAGAACCGACAGGCGTTGCAATAGTCGGAAGCCGGGTATTTAAACGAAAATATCGTTTCACGTACAAACACAAACGCCTGTCGTTTATTTCAACGCATCATTTTTGACACCATTGTCGTGTGTGGGAGATAATGCATACTGAGGGAGATAATGCATAATGATAGTAACTCAATTGGTTTGCAGCAGTAGTTTCCCTTGAAAATGAATGTTCCGAGTTATTCCGAAGTTTACGTGGCGCGAATTGAAAAATGGCCGAGTCCAGATCGGAAAGCCATACGCTGTCGTTTTCGAGGATTCAGGAAGGTTTTCACAGTCCTATTATATATTCAGCCCCGTATGCAGGAATTAATTTAGAGGGTGCGTTATCGAGGGCGTGAAGGGCTAAACATTTTGCACATCCACGGACATACCTTGGCGGATTAACCCTTTCACTCCTAAGTAACTGAAATGGATTTTGATATGTTAATTTTGCAACCCAGTCCAATCATTACAAAATGATTTTCAGACCAGCCAATTTATGAACATGGGGTGTTTATGTTCTCAAAATTATGAAAATTACTTGCAAAATGTGCCGATCCTGATGAGATTTGTTTCAAGTCGCCAGATGCATATATGATCTATGAAGTTACTATAACCTCTTTAGATATCAAACATCACCAGAATTTCGTCAGACGTGCTTGGATTTAAAATATGTTTGCCTGGTACACATGTAGCATGATCGCGGACCCCTCTACCGAACTCGCTCGCTACACTCACTCAAGCTTCCCGTGTTCCATCGGACACGTAATGATTTTTTTTCAAATGGTGCGTATGATTAAACATCATACAACGACGACCCTGGTAGCGTGTTCTACACGGCATAGATACGGATGTGTCATTTCATACTATGTTTAATGCCTCCAGTGTAGTCCCAGATCAATCGTTTTTACTTCATTTTTCATTCGTTTTCGTTTGAAACAAAGTAAAAAGTCTGCGCATCCGCAGTATTTCATTGAGTTTGTCACCCGTCATCGTTTCTTTAAACGCGTGTCGTGCGCTTTACACATCGTTTTCGAGTTGTTATTTTTTATTAGGGCTTTTTGTTGGTTTAAACGTGACACATCGTTTTCTATTTTAACCCTTTCATCCCCAAGTAACTTGATAAGTTAATTTTACAACAAATCTAACCATCATATTAGCAATATCAACTCGGCTTGAATGGCTGAGCCTGAGCGGTGCTACATCTCAGACACAGCCAATCAAACTGCTTTAATTGTGAGTTGAGGTTTCTAATACATGTTCAGAAATGTTGACACCTGGCTGTGATTAAGGCAGCGCGTACAGCACCCTCCGTTGCGAAATTAAGACCAGCAATGTCTTCTCGTGGACTCAGTAACCGTCGGTTCCAGATATCGACAAAACACGGGAGTGTGATAATGTTTATACGAGCAAAGTCATGCCCAAGTGTAGCTTTATGTGGCTGTGAAATAGGCATTATGGCATTTCTGACCAGTGTAGACCCAGATCAGACTGTGCATTGATCGGTATCATGTTATCGGATGACAGGAGAACGCCAGAAGGTCAAAATCTAGACTTGCCACAAACGTCATAATCCCTAAGTATCCATTGACTGTCAGATACCAATACGAACATCAACAAGCTATATATTACAATATTAATGTGAGCACTGTGCACATTTGTCGTTGTCAGGCAACCACTGATGATGGGAAACCGCATACTTGTCCTGTTGCTCTCTGCGATATTCATGACGACATTGACACGTATGTAAAAGCCTCAAATGTCTACGCTTGCTGTTTAATCTGTTATCATTCCCGAATTTCGTGACATACATATATGTACCATACCTAATATCTGGTTGTGGCTGGCAAAATGGGGCTTATGGGTTTAGTGACCAGTGTAGATCCAGATTAGCCTGTGCATCCGCACAGTCTTTGCGAAACTTGTATCAAGTTTATCAAACTCGACTCGGAAACGATAGGAATTTTCGAGGAATCCCAGGAATTTTCACGCGTTTCCTAGTTAACCTGATGAACTTCACCTAAATATCCTGGCACATTGTCCAATAAAATATTGAATTGAATTTAATTGATCTGGATATACACGGGCTACACGTCCCATAATATCGAATTGAATTGTGTATTAGCTTTATATGTTTACAATGTTCAAACATTTATAATGGAAACGCACATTCAACTATTGCGTCACAATGGACGCATTCGACTAGCTCGTTTTTGTTAAGCACTGCTAAGCTCCGCCCACGTGCGCAGTGTGTAGACCGTACTGAACGTTCCCAGCTCAGTCGAATGAACACGTACTCAACAGATCCAGATGCTCAGAAATAGAGAATATTAGTATAGTGTCATGAACGTGAATAAATATCTGTCCAGGCTGAGAAATTAGGATGGGCGAGGCTTGCCGAGCACATCCTGATTTCGAGCCGAGTCAGATATTTATTCACGTTCATGACACTATAATAATATTCTATTTATCCCGTTAACCACATCAAAGTTGTTCAAATGTATGGTGGCTGATTAGGGACAGTTCGCCTCGTCGTTCCGTCGCCACGAAGTTTATCGCTCCTTCGCGGCGACGGAGCGATAATTATCGCTCCTTCGCGGCGAAGGAACGACGAGACGAAGTTTAGTATCCTTAAACGTCGCTTCGTCGCTTCGTCGCTTCGTCGCCCCGTCGCTCCGTCGCTTCGTCGCTCCGTCGCTTCGTCGCCACGACGGAGCGATAATTATCGCTTCTTCGCGGCGACGGAGCGATAAACTTCGTGGCGACGGAGCGATAAACTTCGTGGCGACGGAGCGACGGAGCGAAGTTTAAGGATACTAAACTTCGTCTCGTCGCTCCTTCGGCCGCGAAGGAGCGATAATTATCGCTCCGTCGCTTCGTCGCCACGAAGTTTATCGCTCCGTCGCGGCGAAGGAGCGACGAGGCGAAGTTTAGTGTCCTTAAACTTCGCTCCGTCGTCGCTCCGTCGCTCCGTCGCCAGGAAGTTTATCGCTCCGTCGCCACGAAGTTTATCGCTCCGTCGCCGCGAAGAAGCGATAATTATCGCTCCGTCGTGGCGACGGAGCGACGGGGCGACGAAGCGACGGAGCGACGGGGCGACGGGGCGACGAAGCGACGAAGCGAAGCTTAAGGACACTAAACTTCGTCTCGTCGCTCCTTCGCCGCGAAGGAGCGATAAACTTCGTGGCGACGGAGCGACGGAGCGACGAGGCGAAATGTCCCTAATCAGCCACCATACAAATGTCTCTAAAAATGCATTTGTGGCCTCATAAGTTTGTCTTCTGAAGCGACAAGATTATCGTGTTACGTCATTCACATAATGACGTAACGTCATACATAATGACGTATCTACTAGACGAAAAAATACACGTACCTGCTTTTCACGTCTAGTAGCGACATAGTTGACGGGATAAACTGTATAACAAGGTTCATTCCCGTATACGGTATAAGGTGGAACCTGCTTTTGGACTACTGAAAGGTAGATTCACCAGACTGCAAAATATATATCAAAGGGATATTAGAACGATTGTTCAGACAATACTGACAGGTTGTGCTTTGCACAACATATGCCTCATGAATAAAGATAACTTTAAAGATATTATAGCTGAAGAGTAAGTCCCTCATGTGCTTCCAAATGTTCAGAACTTTGGGGAACAGGACCAAGAAGTTTCAGCCAGGAAAAGACATTGCACATAGGTTGCTGCAATAATGCGCCTAATTTCTCATCGACACATACTATCTCAAGTTACATTATGACTTTCGACCGGGACAAATTAGTGTCTTTCTTGAAAATGATACAAATATTGAACTCATTTCATACCAGATTTAATTTGGGTCAATTTTTCTAGTCCCGTTATAAATATATGTCCTGACGACCATTTGAACCGTCTCACTGAGACGATACAAATGCATTATCACAACATATTTTCCACGTCTATCTATCCACGTTCACAAATTCATACAGACTTCAGTGAGAGATATCAGCAACCAATTGTGACTGGTTTGTCTAATATCATAAACATATATTTCTACCTTCAGACAACAGGGTGTAGGATTTCTTCTTGTTAATGATGGCTATGTTCCAGCCATTAACGCTGCGAGTCCAACAATACCAAATTTAGCAACATTACTTCCGTAGTTTGTCTGAACATTCAAGTCAACGGCTTTTGGATTCGGAATTCTCTGCTGAATGTTCAGACAAACTATACAGAAGTAATGTTGCTAAATTTGGTATTGTCGGACTCGCAGCGTTAATGGCTGGAATATAGCCATCATTAAACGGAAGAAATATGAGATTTACCTCAGAAAGCAACTATGACAGTTTCATCGTTAACACCAAAACAATAGATTGATTGATTAATGGTGTTTAACGACCTATCAACAGCTAGTCATTTTAGGCCGGGTCAATGGGGTCAAATCCCACATTTCATCTGTATGGAGGGGGGAAAATCCCAAAATCAGAACTAACTAGAGGATTGTTTTTCAGACAAAAACATACGTCTCCCCCAATACCACGACTACATGTTATCAGGACTTGGAAAAGTAGAATTTAAGGCAGCAATAGCATATATGTAGCTACCTTGTATTTTCTGCATACTTTTAATAAGCGCGACACAAGTTGAATATCCCCACTTTTCACTAAGTCAAGGGCCATAACTCTGTGAATACAGGATGAATCCGCATCTAAAACTTCAGGTGCGCAACTTCACACGATGACCAGTATTCCTGTAAAGTTTTGCGACTCTAACTGAAATACTTTTGGAGATACGCGCGACACAAGTTGAAAATCCCCACTTTTCACTAAGTCAAGGGCCATAACTCCGTGAATACTGGATGAATACGCATCTAAAACCCCAGGTGCGCAACTTCACACGATGACCAGTATTCCTGTAAAGTTTCACGACTCTAACTGAAATACATTTGGAGATACGCGCGACACAAGTTGAAAATCCCCACTTTTCACTAAGTCAATGGCCATAACTCCATAAATACAGGATGAATCCGCATCTAAAACCCCAGGTGCGCAACTTCACACTACAACAAGTATTCCTGTTTCACGACTGTAAATCAAAAACTGTTGGAGATATGCACGACACAAATTTGGTGACGGACGGGCAGACGGACTGACGTACGGACGGACTGACGGACGGACGGACAGACGGACAGACAGACGGACTACCAAGCCAAAACCAATATGTCTCCCCATTCATGGGGGAGACATAAATATTTACAATAATATATATTCGGCCCTGAAATTAGAATAACATGACCTGGTGCCCGGTCCTAACCTAAGCAGAGTCACATAGCCCCAGTCCCTAAAACAAAGCAAAATGATTAGTGCTAATCCTACTACTCTTACAATGGGTACAGCCGGATTCAACTATCAAATACAAGAGGACCAAAACCAGGTAGATCGGGATTCCGGAAAGGATGAATCCTACCGTTAATTTTACACTTCGCATGCTCCCATCCAACCACCAATTGGGACGATACGATACATATCGCGATCACACATACATAATATGTGGCTGTGACTGGAGAAATGGGGCTTATGCGTTCTGCAACCAGTGTAGATCCTGATCAGCCAATGCATCCGCAGTCTGATAAGGATCTGCACTGTTCGCCATTCCATCAATGAAACATTCGTCGTCACAACAAAGAATATAGACCGTTATCAGGCTAGATATGAATGTTGATCAGGAGCTGCACTGGTCATAAATCCCATAAGCCCCATTTCTCCAGTCACAGTCTCAAAAACGAACGCTACATCCCCAGTACATCTAGTTTGATCACGTGACTAATTTAACGGTGATATTTTCCCGTTGAGTAGGAACACTGAGCAGGAAAACAAAAGTGGTCAGTCGAATGAACAATGTGCTTAGCAGCATACAAATAGTCAACGAAACTTACCAGTCGAAAACGTCCAATGACTTGCAATAACCCCATGTGACTTCGCGCGACATTGTTGATTGGTTAACGTATGTGTTATGTCATTAATCTCCAAGACGTTGTCAATAAAGCTATTGACCATGCAACCATGCATGTACACATCCGCCCGCGTTAATCATGACCTGTAGCCTATTTCACCAACTTTGCAAAGCATACTTTGAGGGGAAAGTTTCAATTTAAGGATAAATGTATTAATTTGTATTACACTGAATTTTACATTTTGGCTGTGATAATGTAATACATTCAGTAAAATAATTCTGCATACTTTTAATCATCAAATAGTATGCAGTCGTTAGTATGAAATAATGCTTCGGGAGAAATAAATGATTACTCCCTCAAAGTATACTTTGCTAGATAAATTTGCAATTTTGGTGAAATACGCTATAGATGTCAACGTTTCTGAACATATATCAAGCAGTTTGATTGCCTGAGCATGGGCTATGCTGCAGCTCAGACTCAATCAATCAAACTGCTTGTACGGGAATTTAGTTGTCTGGTTAGCGCAATCGCTAACGAGCGAGCTTCTCCCAATGTGGCCCCAGGTTCGATCCTCAACCGGGGCATTATGTGAGATGGCATGGTGGTCGCCAGATAGGACATGTGGGTTTTCTCCGGGTACTCCGGTTTCCTCCCACATTAATGGCCGTCCTTACGCCTTCATCTGTGCCAATGAAAGCATTTGTATAAGCTCTCTCTTTAATGCAGGCGGTGGTGTATAACCAGATTCATTCACTCACCCTCATACATGTATGTACTTACATATCAGTTTGTAACTGTTTAGTATATGTGGCTGTGACTGGAGAAATGGGGCTGATTGGTTTTTCAGCTAGTGTAGCTCCTGATCAAACAACACACTCATGTCTTTAACCTGATAGCGATCGATATTGCTTGTTATAATATTGATGGAATGGCGAACAGTGCAGATCCTGATCAGACTGTGCGAATGCACAGGCTGATCTGGATCTACACTGGTCGCAAAAGTCATAAGCCAGTAGCTTGATAGCGGTCTATTTTGCTTGTTAGAAGCATGACGTGTGTTTCACTGACGGAATGGCGAACAGTGCAGATCCTGATCAGACTGTGCGGATGCACAGGCTGATCTGGATCTATACTGGTCGCAAAAGTCATAAGCCTGTAGCTTGATAGCGGTCTATGTTGCTTGTTAGAAGCATACCGAGTGTTTCATTGATGGAATGGCGAACAGTGCAGATCCTGATCAGATTGTGCGGATGCACATGCTGATCTGGATCTACACTGGTCGCCCAGGGAGTCCGATTTAGAGAGGTTTCACTGTACATTAGTTTACAACGATTACAAACAAGCGCGAGAGCAATTATACACATGCTTTCGTTGACTCAGGTGGAGGCGTATTTAATAATAATGTGGGAGGAAACCGGGGCGCCCAGAGGAAACCCACTTGTCCGGTCTGGCGACCACCATTCCATCTCACATACTGCCCCGGCCGGGGATCGAACCCGGGGCTGCATTGGTGATAAGTGCGCTCGTTACCGATTGCGCTTTTAACCGTCATGCGTAAGAAACAACTCTCGAAACGAACAATGTGAACAGTACCGCAAAGGGAGATAACCTACATCTGAGGTAATGTTCACCTTGTTCCGCAGCATATGTCGTATACTGATGAGCATGAGTTCCTCTTACTTCACCTGTGTACAGCGTCATCTAAATGTATGTCTGGCACAAGGAAAGACAACTCTAGCCGATGTACTTTCTGTGTTATCTCACATGTATGCAATGTACACCTGGTTATGTGTGGCTGTGACTGGATAAATGGGGCTTATGGGATTTGTGACCAGTGTAGCTCCTGATCAAATGGCAGACTCAATTAGCCGGATAACAATCTATATTGCGTGTTAGAAGCATGACTGGTGTTTCATTGATGTACTTGCGAACAATGCAAATCCTGATCAGACTGTGCGGATGCACAGGCTGATCTGGATCTGCACTGGTCGCAACACCCATACGCCCCATTTCGCCAGTCACAGCCACATTTAGGTGCATCAGTCGGACCCTGCGTGTAATATGTTCATGATACTTCGACTGTGTGTACATTACCAGTTAATTATATTGTGGGCAAGAAAGACGACTCTGTATTGTGTTTTTACTTTTGGAGTCACATGTATTTCCCTTTGACGCACGTTTCACCATTACTTGTAACCCGACATTTCTGTCTGTAACTCTGAGCGACTTACCAGCTTGTGTTTGATATTATGACATTATGTTACCTGTCAGTACGTATTTGCCCAATACAAAGCTCGTTACCTGATAAATATCCACGATATATCACACATGTCTACAAATTATACTCTGTCCTAATGACCACCCCGGGTAAGGACTTTTCTTTGAGCCAATTCCCATCCTTAAATATAAGATAACTAACTAGCTTAAGTTGTGGCCAGCTATCGGTGCAGAATTCGTCTATATATTCTGCCAGTACGTGTATTCTTGTAACATAGATATACTTCTTGTTTATTCTGTGTTCATTGTTATTTTCATAACAAATTCACTGTTGTGCCGATGTATGCATTTGCAAATTGGTAATTCGCTGCGTATTATTATTCTAAACAAATTTAGTCTATTATTTGTGACATATACTACAAATAGTTGTTATTGTAATACATGTCTTTGCAAAATTGTGTTTCATATATAAACACATGTTATTTGTGTCTTAAAATTGATTTATAATTGTTAGGTATTTATTATTGTCTGCTGTTATTGACTGGTACGTGCAACTCTTACTACATTTCCCTCTCCCGTGAACACGACATAATGCACTAGTGGGTGGGCCCTTCCGTTAAACAAACGAGTGAGAGTAGAGAACAGGGTTTGTTTAGCTGTATGACCCAATATTCGCTCATCATTTGTGGCTGTGACTTGAGAAATGGGGCTTATGAGTTTTGCGACAGTGTATATCCGGAGCAGTCTGTGCATCCGCACAATCTGATCGGGGTCTGCACTGTTCGCCATTCCATCAATGAAACATTCGTCATGTTTCAAGCAAGCAATATAGATAACTATCAGCCTACATGAGTGTGCTATTTAATCAGGAGCTACATTGGTCACATAAGCCCCATTTCTCCAGTCACAGCCACATTTCAATATCATCAGCTCACCTCGTTAGGTTGCGAACAGTAACTCTTGCAATCTTCTCCCGTACCGTCCGTACGGAACGGGAGTAGCTTGCAAGAGTTACTGTTCTTAACTTAAATATCCATTTCAGAATACTGGATATTCGTGTGATCGACGACATAGTGGACTGTGAGCGGAGATATTAGCAAAGATTCTGAAAATCTACTGGCAATGCCAAGTCGCAATCAAACAGTTTTATTTTCTGAGCCTGTAGCACAGATCAGGCTCAGCCAATCAAGCTTCTTTGATTTCAAGCTCAACATTCAAATACATTGTATTTTGAAATAGAGAACTAGATAAATATTGGCAAGATTAGCACCGGCGGTAGTGTTGTGTAGATATGGTCACCATAGTAACCTGGTTCTAGCATACACCACCGCCTGCGTTAATCTCGCCCAGATGTAAATGTTTCTGAACATGTACTTGCAATGATATTTCCCTAGAACAATACTTAAATATTTTGAAATAAATACATTGATAAATATATGTAAGATTAGCGCCTGTGTAGGCGACCGAGTGTTGTGTAGACATCGTGACCTTATTCACCGGATATACACCAACGGTGTCCAATTAGCCCCAATCAAATGTATTTTGACACGAGTTGTCCCCCTTGGCTACTCCCACTGTCCGCAGTGACAAGTCGAGGTGACAGTGACATCTCATATGCATAATTGGTGTCATCTTCCAAGTGATAGATGTGTTCATAATTGTGCCAGTGAATGGTATTTTCGGCCTTACATGACTATGGTGTTTTCAGCCTTATATGTCATATCTACGGAGCTCCGCAGGGGACGTAGAATTCTTTTTTGTTTTATTAATTCGTTCCCATGAAATAAAAATTCGTTCCAACCAACCCCACGAAATAACAATTCGTTCCCTCGATTTAAAAATTCGTTGCCACGAATTAACAATTCGTTCCCTCGATTTAGCAATTCGTTCCCACGAAATAACATTTCGTTCAGACGATATAACAATTCGTGCTCACTATATAACAATTCGTTCCCTCGAATTAACAATTCGTTCCCACGGTATATCGTGGGGAACGAATTGTTACTTCGTGAACGAATTGTCAATTCGAGGGAACGAACTGTTGTTTCGTAGGAACGAATTGTTAATTCGTGGGAACAAATTGTTATATCGTGGGAACGAATTGTTATTTCGTGAGAACGAATTAATAAAAAATAAATCCATGTCCCCTGCGCGCTCCGTACATATCCGTATTTCACCGATATTAATTGAGTAAACATACGCTAATTTCCGTAAATTATTGCAACATTTGATTAATATTTCAGAGAATATGCGATATTAAATTCCCCATGTGCTCTCAAATTTTGGTCAATTTCAGATTTAATTGTCGCTCTCGTTTGCGGACAGCGGCGACATAGTCGGCTCATTGGCGTACGTACCGTACGTACGTATGTACATGCGTCCGGGTTAAATATTTTGGTTAAAGTTTTTCGGTATACTATCAAAGCCCCGGCGGGCGCGACATGCGGGCCGCGACTATCTAGTTTTTTAATAGATAGATAATTTTCCTAGATGTATGTCACACAATAAAGTAAATGGTCATTTGCAGTGACCCACCGGAAGTGAAAAATGGCTCAATTTATAGTTTTGCTACTACTTTAGGGGAATCTGCGTTACAGACATAACATTCAGGTAAAACCATATTTATGTAAATATTAGTGTGAATGTGTCTTACGGAAATGGTGCTTATGACAGTGTGTAACCACTGTATGCAGTTTTTGTATTACTATTACATTCTTCCAGAATACTGTGGCTGTTGTGCAGGTTTGTCACGACGGGTGGGCACATTAACATCAGTGGGAAAAGCTACGGAGAAGCTACGAAGCCCAGCAGGGGACGCAGATTTGTTTTGGTATTAATTCGTTCTCACGAAATAAGAATTCGTTCCCTCAATTGAACAATTCGTTCCCACGAATTAACAATTCGTTCCCAGGGGAACGAATTGTTAATTCGTGTGAACGAATTGTTATATCGTGGGAACGAATTGTTAATTCGAGGGAACTAATTGTTAAATTGAGGGAACGAATTGTCATTTCCTGGGAACGAATTGTTAATTCGAGGGAACGCATTGTTATATCGTGAGAACGAATTGTTAATTCGATGGAACGAATTGTTATTTTAGGGAACGAATTGTTAATTCGTGGGATATAAAAAAAAATCTCCGTAAAAAGCATTTTGAATAGTGTTATGATGACTGGTCCCATATATATGAGACACGCCATGTGATTTTGTACCTTTTGGACATCTGCGTCATTTCATGAAATACATTTACAAAATTTACAATGTTTTCCGTAAATGGGGTCAAACGTTTACAAAATATTCAGAGTATTATATTATATGCTATATTCCGTATGTACTCTGAAAATTTTGTCAACTGAAAATTTTGTCAACTTTGGACTTTATTGATGAAAATTACTGTAAACTTTGTAAACGTATTTAATAAAATTACGCGTTGGTCCGAAGGTACAAAATCACATGGAGTGTCATATGGCTGTCATTCTTGTTGCATGTTGATGGTGGAATGTGATTTATAACACATCTTATATGTGGCTTTGCCTGGAGAAATGGGGCTTATGGAACTTGTGATCAGCGTAACTCCTGATCAAATAACACACTACAGTCTGTTTCACGAAAGCTGCCCAAATGTTACGGCTATATAAACAATGCAGAAGCAAGTTTTTATTTCGATAATATTAAATTAAAGCAAAATTTAAGAATGAGCCTTCTTTTTATTTCGTGAAATTTGATTAAATGTTGATTTTATTATGAGAAAACAATTTCCCCATGTTAAATTCCCATAGACATCTTCACTCTCTGTGAAGATATCTATGGGGATTTAACATGGGGAAATGTTCCCAATTTCAGAAATAGTTGACCGACAAATCAATTTTTCGTGATAAAATCAATATTTGACAAAATTCACTAAATAAAAAGTAGGCTCATTCTTAAATTTTGCTATAATATAATACATTCGGACATGTATTATCGGAATAAAAATGTTGTTTTGGGATTGTTTATATAGCCGTAAAAGTTGAGCAGCTTTCGCGAAACAGACAGTAATGCAGTCTGATGACGATATATAATGTTTTTGTATCATTGACGGATGGCATATCGTGATCATATCTAGATTGTGTGAATGCGTAACTCATAAGACCAAATTTCTCCAGACACATCTACATCTTTATATAGAGTGCATGTAATTAGCATAAATACTATATATTACAGGCACTGTACGAGTCTTGGCTGGTGTTTTATGTCTCCAACATGTAATCATTTTAGTTAATGATATTTCCAAAGTCATTCCTATGGAAGGTTCCTGGTGTCAATGCTAAAATAGTTGTATCTCTTAATTAGGAGATACTAACTCCTAATTAGTACTTACTATCTCCTAATTAGGACTTGGAATCTCATAATTAGGAGTTAGTATCTCCTAATTAGGAGTTAGTGTCTCCTAATTAGGACTCACTGTCTGTGGCAATGCTAACAAAGGTTTTATCTCCTAATTAGGATATATTAATGTGTCATTTACATCATTTTCAAGCATATGTTTCGGGAGATTGAATTTATCTTTATTAACAAGAAGTAAACCTATATTTTAATTAGTGAATATCCAGAGTAGAATGGATGCAGGTTATGGGAAAATAGATCCCACAACATACATACGAAAGACAAATGTAGCAGTGAATAGCAAACTCTGCGGTGAATGGTTAGGTTATATCACAGGCATTCGGTGTGTTTCGGCTTTCATCGGTATAACTATATATATACACTGTATATATTAACAAGGCTTCTAACTCTGGTCGGACACGACCTAATAATTCCAGCACAAAAATATTTACACAATTCCCTAACATTTGATTGGTCCGTAGCAAGTCTCTGTCCAGAATGTATATCCCAGTAAACTCCATGCCGAACTACTTTCCGTAACCGTCAGGCGCAGTTAAAATAATTCTTAAGAAAACGGAAAATAAACACATTTTCTTGATGAATTTATTTCAAATGCTGGAATTATAAGGAATGAATGGCCTTTTTGTGGAATTTATCGGGGATATAAACTTGGAAAAGTCGCGGGAATACTGGACGAGGCCTTCCGGCCTTCGTCCAGTATTCCCGCGACTTTTCCAAGTTTATACCCCGATAAATTCCACAAAAAGGCCATTCATTCCTATAGTATCATAGCACATTCCGCAATTGTATTAACGCTAATGTGAATATTTTAGTGGATTTTGCACATGTTCATTTGAGAATTATTGTTATCTTGCTAAAATAACATTGTTAGAACATAGCTATGCAAATACTATTGAATTACAGCTCCTTTTCCTAGGTCGGACACAACCTTGTATCATAAGAAATGAAATAATGTGTTTAAGGCTCTAACATTGATATTGTTAATAGTGGCAAGTTCATATGATCATTTGAGAATTATCTATATCCTGCAGAAATACATAGAATGCATAGAAAATTACCATTTTAAACATGTTATTTTGTTATGATACGAGGCCGTGTCCGACCAAAGTTAGAATCCTTGTTCATATATCTAGAGTTATACCGATGAAATCCGAAATACGCCGAATGCCTGTAGGTTATATCGGAAAAATCAATGAGGTGGCCCACATATATATATTCCGGTATTGAAATGTGAAAACTGATTATTTAAGCGGTTGTATGGCGTAAAATGTTATTTTTTATCCAAAGTATGGGAAATTGAAAAGGTTAAGCTGCAGGATACCATGACACATACGTTATATCCATTTTGCAATTGGTTGACTATAGAAACATATAAATAACGTTTCATTGTAAGTTTTCTATGTGTATTCAAAATTTGCCCGACCTCTGATATTGTCCTAGATCGTTGGCGTTACCACGGTGATAACTTGAGAACCACTTGGAGTTGAACTTGGAAGCAATTTTTTTCCTGGAGCTTTGTTGTATGTGGACATCATACAAAATGTCTGGTTTAACAAAAAGGGTTGTGGCGATATTTCGGTTTGGCCAAACAACACGACTGCCACATTCATCTTACTGACCTTCCTCTAATAATATACATTTAGAGGCTATTTTTGGTGTTCACGGCAGTTTTTATTTCACTGCCTGGTGGTTTCTAAACATAATTAGGAATTGGTCACCCTTTTATCATCTGTTACACTTCATCCACCTGTGGTCAGCATCATGATTATTGTCGTTACATGCGTTCATACAGGATTCTACGGAGCCCCGCAGGGAACATGGATTTTTTTTATTAATTCGTTCCCACGAAATAACAATTCGTTCCCTCAATTTAACAATTCGTTCCCACGAATTAGCAATTCGTTCCCACGATATAACAGTTCGTTCCCACTAAATAACAATTCGTTCCAACGAAATAACAATTTGTTCCCTCGAATTAACAATTCGTTCCCATGAAATAACAATTCGTTCCCTCAATTTAACAATTTGTTACCTCGAGTTAACAATTAACAATTCGTTCCCACGATATAGCAATTCTGTTCCCGCGAAATAACGATTGTTATATCGTGGGAACGAGTTGTGATTTCGTGGGAACGAATTGTTAAATTGGGAGAACGAATTGTTAATTCGTGGTAACGAATTGTTAATTCGTGAGAATTTGTTAAATTGAGCGAACAAATAAAAAAAAACATGTCCCTATGGGGCTCCGTAGAATCCTGTATGAACGTTATATGAATGTTATATCGCGGGAACGAATTGTGATTTTGTGGGAACGAATTGTTAAATTGAGGGAACGAATTGTTATTTCGTGGGAACGAATTAATAAAAAAGAATATCGTGGGAACGAATTGTGATTTTGTTGGAACGAATTGTTAAATTGAGGAAACGAATTGTTTTTTCGTGGGAATGAATTAATAAAAAATATTTATACGTCCCCTGCGGGGCTCCTTATGATTCTGGACAATATCATGTAAGAGTTACACAGCAATTCATGTTACCGTGTATGTAACAGTCCGTATATGTTAACAAGAAAACTGCAATGAAAAAGTCGTAATATGTGGCTGTGATTGGAGAAATATGTTTATGAGTTTTGCGACCAGTGTAGATCCAGATCAGCCTGTGCATCCGCACAGTCTGATCAGGATCTTCGCGGTTCGCCGTTTCATCAATGCAACACACGGTGTGCTTCTAACAAGCAAAATATATCGCTATAAAGCTACCGGAATGTGATATTTGATCATGAGCTACACTGGTCGCATACTCCATAACCTCCGTTTCTTCAGTCACAGCCATAAATTTGTGGGGATGTTAATGACAAGACACGGCATACATATACACGTACATGTTATCGTGCTGACAATGATATATGTACCTGGGAACTCATGCGTTACTTAATTCTAGTTCATTAACCCTTTCACACATATGTCACTGGAATGGATTTTGAGATGTTAATTTTGCAACCTATCCAATCATCAGACTTGTCCATTTATGAAAAGAGGGTATTTTTTGTTCTCAAAAGTAATAAAATTTCTTTCAAAAAGTGCAGATCCTGATGAGACGGCTCGTTACGAGCCGGCTCATCTGGATCTGCACTTTTTGCATAAACCGCTATAGCGGGATTTCGGGTTCAAAGGGTTAAGTTAATTAGCCATATTTACCAATTTTTCCTTTCATTTATGGCATTTAATAATTGAAAGGGTCAGTGGGAGAATTGGGCTATGTATAGGGACTTACCCCCTGTTCTTCCGCGGACTCCTTCAGTTGTTAAATGGCATATTTGTAATGTACCGGGTATGCATTGTTTGCGAGCCAATTATATTTAAATGTCTTACTAGACGCTCCATAGTTTTAATTCTAGACACTAGTTCAATTAATCAAGTAGATTTAATTAGCAACCGTTGATTTCAGAAACACTTGCGTTCGCAGCGGTAGTATCATTCAGTACATTGGAACCTCTCTAAACCGGACACCCTGGGAGGTCCCAGTGAGTCCGCTTTAGAGATGTTCCACTGTAAAACAGGCAAATAAGCACTCCAAGAACTGACCGTGTGCTTTGAGAACAGAAACACGCATTAACATAATAGATAACTATAAACTAAACAACCATTATTAAGAATACAAATCTTTGTGTGCGTCCGGTTTTTGTTCTGCTATATTAACATGTTTCAATGGACATATTTATCGGTTTATCACTGCGTAAATCTGAGATTCAATGCGTTTTAATATGTATATATATTTATAGAAGCGGCAGGCATACATGGGGGTGGAGCTAAACGTAGCTCTCAGTGTACCTAGTAGCGTGCACGATACTGATACTACACCACATTCAACTACATCGTGCACTATGATGCACTTCGATGCTCGCATTCGTGAACAATGTTGTGAACGTCAGTCCACGTATTGTTCATTGTACAGTGCACGTATTGTTCATTGTACAGTGCACGTATTGTTCATTGTACAGTGCACGTATTGTTCATTGTACAGTGCATGTATTTTTCAAGCGCAGTGTATATGTATCTGTATACAGTGTGGTCAGCGTGTAAGTGCACACACGAACGAACACGACCTGTCGTGTTCGTTCGTGTGTGCACTTACACGCTGACCCCACTGTATTTATATCACGAAATGTAAACATGGTAAAGATGACGAACATCGCAGCTGCTGCTGACTCAGCCTGGATGCACGGGCTAACGTGTGGCTAACGTAGGGCTAACGTATGGTAACGTGTGGCTAACGTAGGGCTAACGTAACGTACTGGGATATAAACGCAATACGTTGAATGTGCGTTTCCATTATGAATGTATGGACAGTGTAAATATATACGTATAATGTATAATACTTTAATATTTATGTTTCGTGATTTAATTGGATTTTGTTTTATTTATTTTGAAATTTAACAATTGCTAATTTAATTGTCACATATTTATTTAATAGGACATATTAACTCCTAATTAGGAGATACTAATTAGGACTTACTATCTCCAAAATAGGACTTAGTATCTCCTAATTAGGAGATAAAAGATTTTTTAGCATTGACACAGATAGTAAGTCCTAATTATGACATATTAACTCCTAATTAGGAGATAATACGTCCTAATTATGAGATGGTAAGTCCTAATTATGAGATACTAAGTCCTAATTAGTAGATAGTAATTCCCAATTAGGAGATACTAACTCATAATTATGAGATAATATATCCTAATTAGGAGTTAATATCTCCTAATTAGGACTTAGTATCTACTAATTAGCAGTTAGTATCGCCTAATTAGGAAATAAAAATATGTTAGCATTGACACCAGGACGCTTCCATAGGTTTTAACACATGTTTATTTTATTTTGCTTGGCGAGTCAGCATTTCTTTATTTCACTTTCAACATAGACAACTGTGTTGTTGCTGAGAATGCCGGAAGCCGTAGAGTACCTGCCCTTTACCATTGTCACCAGGTTGGCCTCCAGAGCTGGCTGAGAACATCTGCCGACCGTCATTTTGAAACTTTTCCCGCCATCTGTAATAATACAGTAGAACCTCTCTAAACCGGACACCAAGAAAACACCTGTTATTTTAATGTTGATAAGTTTCGTGGTCCTTCATCTCAGGTGATAATGTATGTTCGTGATCGCATGGCACACAGCTATGGCTCAGAACGATGAAATGCCTGGTTTACAGTGAAACCTCTCTAAGCCGGACACCCTGGGGACCTCCCAGGGTGTCCGGTTTAGAGAGGTTTCACTGTATATGCGTTCTTATGATGGTGTTCAATGAGTACACAACCGGCTGCGTTGATCTTGCCCAAATATCAACGTTTCTGAACATCTATCAATCAAAGCAGAATATCCAAGTATTTTGACGAATATTGGCAATATTATCGCAGGCGGTAGTGTATATGGACCGGGGGACAATGGAGGATCGGTAGCAACGTGACGTCAAACCTACCAAATCCGATATCCCAAACGGTTTAAACTAACGAGCTCGCTTCTAACCAATGCGACACCGGTTCGCTCCTTAACCCTTTCAACCCTAAGGAACTGGAATGGACTGTGATATGCTAATGTTCCGACCAATCCAATGGTCACAAAATGATTTTCAGATTCGTCCATTTATGAAAAGGGGGTGTTTTTGTTCTAAGAAATATTAAAATTACTTTCAAAAAGTGCAGATCCTGATGAGACGGCTCGTTACGAGCCGGCTCATCTGGATCTGCACTTTTTGCATAAACCGCTATAGCTAGATTTCGGGTTCAAAGGGTTAAAGATCGCACATACGCCTCCATCTGTGTCAACGACAGGCACACACAAATCAAAGGACTGAACGCCCTGAAACTATTCGCAGTATGTGTTTGTGGATGACAAATAGACTAATGATAAATCTAGAGTGGAAAACGTTTCAAGTACATTGTAGTTTGAAGAGTCGAAGAATAGAAGGGATGCGAAACTTTTGGCACGATTGATAAGTCGATACGCGTGTTTCTGACAAAATATGAAAATTATCCGGACAACTATTCATGGCCATTTTGGTCAGTTAAAGATGTTGTCCATTTTAGCTACGGCCTGCGTGTTTTAATTTCAGATGAAGATGTGAGCAGGTTTGGTAACACATGTTCGGAAATTAGGCTTCTGTCCAGTTTACAAGATATATAATTCTTTGAGACATGGTGAGTCATACATATGTATTATCGCATGCATGGTGCACGGCCAATTCCCTATGTTGAATAATTATATGCTTCAAGTACTACTTGACCATCACATGAGGTCAATTACAAGCCCCATATTCGCGTTAGCCACACATTGCAGTTACCTTCGGAGAGGTACCGGATGCTACTGGTCCAGGTTGGTACCTGTACCGGCATATAGGGATCGCACATTTCGTGTTATCACTTCCGGAATGTCGAAAAGGTCAATAGCTATTCTGAGAACAGAAACCGAAACCGAATATGGTATTCGTACACCGATTCATGGAGTTACGAATTGACAATGATCTAATATGGCGGTTAATCAATCCTTAGACCGCTACTCACAACAATTGTCGTCTGATGTTGCTTTTATATCTTGCCTTATTTATATCAATAAAAACATGATTTGACAGCACTTCAGAATCATTTCCAATCATTAGAAATTATTCTAAAGTGCTGTCAAAGCATGCTTTTGAAGATAAATATGTCTAAGGGTTAATCGTCCCACTCTTAGAATACGGAAACAATTGCAAGAACATGAACTTCGTACAAAAATAAACAAACAAAAATATTTACACCACTGAAAAGGCGACCATGCTAAGTTGCTAGAACAATTTTTATGGCGTACCCGTGTTTTTAAAAAGTTCAACCCGCGAATTATGTGCTGCGACCGACATATGCTAATTTGCATAAAATCTGGAAGACTTCAACTTAGATGTCGCTAGCGCTCGAATAAAAAAACATGTAAGTGCTCTCGCGCTTGTTTGTAATCGTTGTAAAATGAAATGTTTGAGTAAAACCTAAGCGTAGTCGGATCATTACGGCTCTATTAATACAGGTAGCTTCCTCATATTGATAACTATCCACCCAATGTCATAAGGGGAACATTGACCATCGTGACCTTGACCTTCGCATTATTTATCTAGTTGTTTGTGTCATGGACTATGACCAAGGTGCATGTTCACGTGGTTACAACAACATCAACGTCGCCCACTCCAAAGTAAGTATTATTTTATATTTTCCTTAATATTAAACGGATTTTGATGACATATGGCGCAGCAAACGCGTATTCATGAGCTGCATTTGGTGGTCTATGGAGTTTGGCGAATACTTATGTCGTTTTTGCGAAGAATCTATTTCCGTGTCTTCTTCGCAAAAACGACAGAAGTACAGAGACCACCAAAATGCAGCTTAACAAGACGCGTTTGATGCGCCATATTGCATCAAAATCCGTTACGTAATAAGGGCACTATAAAATAATACGTACTTTAAATCGGTACTTGTTGTTGTTGTTAGTGCCACGTGATCATACACCTTGATGACACTATCGCATCACGGCTCTACTCCTCGCAAACTTTAAACAGACCAAATGTTTCGCGAACCACAGTAAGCGTGACATCAAATGGTTTTGATTCTTATATTTTGATATGATACTAAGTTTCAAAAATTTAAATCTTTCGCGAAAATTAAGAATGTTCTTGTTTGACATCAATTTGTCGCAATCAATGGAAACCCACATTGCCGGTAAATGGCGTGTCGTTATTGACAACGTCGTGGAGAGCAAACAATAACCAATCAACAACGTCGCGCGATGTCACGTGGTGCTAATGTATGTATCCGAGGCTGAAACGCAATTGACATGGATTTTTTTTATTAATTCCTTCCCACGAAATAACAATTCATTCCCTCAATTTAACAATTCCTTTCCTCGAATCAACAATTCATTCCCACGATATAACAATTCGTTCCCACGATATAACAATTCGTTCCCTCGAATTAACAGTTCGTTCCCTCGAATCAACAATTTGTTCCCACGATATAACGATTCGTTTCCTCGAATTAACAATTCGTTCCCACGAAATGAAAATTCGTTCCTTAAATTTAACAATTCGTTCCCACGATATTACAATTAGTTCCCACGAATTAACAATTCGTTCCCGTGGGAACGAATAGTTATTTCGTGCGAACGAATTGTTAAATTGAGGGAACGAAATGTTATTTAGTGGGAACGAACTGTTATTTTGTGGGAACAAATTAATAAAAAAAAATAATTATACGTCCCCTACGGGGTTCCGTTCTCTCAATTTAACTATTCGTTCCCTCGAATTAACAATTCGTTCTCACGAAATGACAATTCGTTCCCTTAATTTAACAATTCGTTCCCACGATATAACAATTCGTTCCCACGAATTAACAATTCGTTCCCGTGGGAACGAATTGTTTTTTCGTGGAAACGAATTGTTAAATTGAGGGAACGAATTGTTATTTCATGGGAATGAATTGTTATTTTGTGGGAACGAATTAATAAAAAAAAGAATTATACGCCACCTACGGCGTTCCGTAAAAATCACATGCAAATTAAAGCGCACTGGTAATGTAAATATTCTGGCTTAATAATAATGAATTCACCATAAAACGATTGCAGAGTAAATCCCCTGTAACCAAGGTTACTGGACAGTGGCGTAGAACTCGTGTTGCTCATGATCGCGTTCAACTCGGAGTATTGAGGCCAGAATGGGTCGAATTTCGGAGTACCATAGAACAGCCAGTAAGGGTCCCCGGTCCCGGAGTATATATGCAGAGTGAGAGCGATGGGTTGGTCCGCATAGGCGACTGGAAAACAATAAAATACATTTCAAACTGTACATAGATCAAAGGACTGAAAGTCCTGAAATCCTTCGCAGTTCGTGCTTGTGGAGGACACATATACTAAGATTTCATTTGTTGGAAAGTACATTGTAGTCTTAAAAATTGGCACCAGGAGGGATGCGGAACTTTGCGGAATAGATGTAGTGCGGCTTGTCAGTAGTTGAGACAGCAACTATTCAAATGGTCAGCTACATACAAGTTTCACTTGCTCAATAATTTCCCGACTATATATACTCACAGGATATATTGCTTTGTCATATGTTAGTATACACTAGTTCTGAAATATATATGCATTACCATAGTAACCATGGTAACCAATATTGGAAACACAAAAATAGTATTTGTTGAAAAGGTGTTTACTTTTTGAAAATCAATGCAATACACCCGAGTACTGTTACCATCTTGCAATACACTTAAAATGTGAACGTTTAATAATATTGGTTGTCATGGCAACCATTTTAATATTTGACACAAAAAATCATATATACACCATTTAAAATCAATATATTCGTCGACTCAGTATACATTATCAATGCTGCAAAAAACAATATTTATCTTGACAAACATGATTGTTCAAAGTAATTTCACCTTGACCTTGGACATGAAGGCCACATGGGTGTGGTACATGTATGGAATGAAAATATGTATGATGTTAAGGAAGTATATGAAGTTTGAAGTCAATCTGACTTACGGTTGCAGAAAACTTTAAGGCAAATCGTACGAATGCAAATGTCTAAGTAATTTGATCTTGACCTTGGAAATGAAGGTCGCATGAGTGTGGTATGGAATGAAAATATGGTTGATGATAAGGAAGTATATGAAGTTTGAGGTCCATCCGACTTTCCGTCACAGAGATAATGGGTACCCAAACTCTTTAACGTGGACGGACGGAATTACGAAAACTATATACCACTCGACATACTTTGTATGCGTGGGGGGTATATCTATAGTTTTGTATACACAGTTTAAACTTTATATAGTTTACAACAATTACAAACAAGAGCGAGCAGTCATGCATGGAACACGACAGGTGACATATGTCATCAGTCCTTTTTTTCCTGTCACAGTCTCCTAAATTTAAAATTCATATCATTTTCCAATTCAAATAGGAATCTTCAGCGATTTGTAACCTGGAGGATATAACAAAACAGGTTCATTTTCATGTCAGCTACACATTCAATTTCAATTTATTGAGTAAATGATGCCAACATATTTATTTAAATTGATATCTAATTATTTAAATATACTTTTTTTAATTCATAATACAAATAATCTAGAGATAAGTATTATCCTTATTCAAACTCAAGACAACGTTTCCTTTGTGAAGTGTATCGTACTGTATATAATCGTACTGTATATATGATGTGTAACGTCAAGTCGCAAGACTGTCGACAGCGTATGCGCTAACACACACGACGTGTAATTATCAAAAAATTACTTGCACCTCTTTGGAAAGTTTGGATTTCCGCGCGAACTGTTTTACTAAATTCATTATCGATTAGGTGATGTTTTAAGTAAAATGGACACTGATTAATAATATCGATGGCTCAAGATGATTAAAATAGTATGTAACTGTCAAAAAACAATGTTTCTGATTTAAATCATCATCATTTCGCTGTCCAATGTCGGAATTTATCGAGCCATTGACCTATGTAAAGTTCAGAATGTAAGCTTTAATCTGATTGATCATTCAAGAAAAACGTCACAGGGAAAATCCGCCCCCTACTATATCATTGCGCAAAATATCAACATACATAACAAATAACTCATATTAATACATAACAGTTAATAGTTTATAAAGTATACAAAAGCTTTTGCAATAACACACATATAACACAAAAAAGCAAACAACACATGTATTAAGCTGAAACGGTAAGATAGCTCGCTGTTTTACTGTTGTTGAACTACTTTTTTATGGCGTAGTACCGCGTGTTTTTCTAAAGTTAAAGTTAAACCCGCAAACATTGACACTGCGACCGCCACTTATCTAATTAGCATATCTGCAATGACTGAGAATTGTCATATAGTTACTAAATCCGAGCTAATAACTCGGATAAAAATACCAGTCTGTTGATCGCAAGTTTTTTCAGGCAAGGCTAGGAATAGATGCAAGCAGTAACTCTTGAAAACGAGGACTGCAAGAGTTACTGTTCGCAGCTAGGCTAAGGAAAATGTAAGAATTTCAAGGTATTCCGAAGATTTCTACGGAGCCCCGCAGTGGATGTAGATTTTTTTTATTAATTCGTTCCCACGAAAAACAAATCGTTCCCACGAAATAACAATTCGTTCTCACGAAATAACAATTCGTTCCGTTAATTTAACAATTCGTTCCCTAAATTTAACAATTCGTTCCCACGAAATAACAATTCGTTCTCACGGAACGAATTGTTAATTCGTGGGAACGAATTGTTTATCGCGGGAACGAATTGTTAATTCGAGAGAACGAATTTTTAAATTGAGGGAACGAATTGTCATTTCGTGGGAGCGAATCGTTAATTCGATGGAACGAATTGTTATATCGTGGGAACGAATTGTTAATTCGAGGGAACGAATTGTTACATTTCGAGCCGATCCTGATAAATCCAGTCAATATATAGCGAGTTGCCCGAGTCGATCTTGAAACAGTTTATACACATCGTATAAGACACGTTTAGTGTTTTCAAATTGAACTTGTTGTACATTCACGGATATGCTGTGCACAAACTTCATGTGCTTTGTAACACCCTTGATCACGTGACTATAAAGAAGCACACATCCAAGGTATTTGGTTTATCGCACACATTTCGACTGAATTAAAACAGGGACCATACATACGTCACAGATTACAACTACATATAATAGTAAATTCGGAAAAGAAAACCGACCAACGGCCATTGGCGTGATAATTTTCTGGGCCCATATACCCGAGTCTTGACGGATCTTTGAGTCAATACCTACCCTTAAATGTAACCCTTTGAACCAGAAAGCCCGCTATAGCGGCGGTTTATGCAAACAGTGCAGATCCAGATGAGCCGGCTCGTAACGAGCCGTCTCATCAGGATCTGCACTTTTTGCAAGTAATTTTCATATTTCTTAGAATAAAAACACCCCCTTTTCTTTTCATAAATGGACTAGTCTGAAAATCATTTTGTGACGATTGGATTAGTTGCAACATTAACCTATCAAAATCCATTCCAGTTACTTAGGGGTGAAAGGGTTACATTTAAGATAAATAATGGCATTTGACGTACCTGCCAATGGTGACACAGAGAAGGTCAAAAGTAACACGAACAAGGTGTATGTTTCCATCTTGATGGTCTTCTACGACGACGCTGGAATTACGAATGTAAACTATAACAACTAGATTGTTGGATGTGCCGGATATGACACTGTGAGGCTTATTGTATGTTTCGCCAGTGTAGCTTATAATCAGCTGACACACACACGATAATGCGTGTTATAGTGTGAGTTGCGTCATTAAGGTTTCCAACCCGAATGTGCTAGCTGTCACGCAGAACGACTTACAAGTAGCGGTTACTTAGAGTTGAGGTTATTTTGTTTACCTTGTATACCATGTAGCATACAGTATGTTATTCACTATTTTTACAATCATTTTCAAAATTATTTCAGAGTGACAATGCATATTATGTGGTACCATACAAAGTACTTCTACTTATATTGTACATAGAATGTTTGATAGCGGTGATTTTATCTGTGACAGGGCAATGATAAAGCATGCGTGTGTCTATCTCCTGATCTGTGACTTGAAAATGGGGTTTATGGCATGTGTCGAAATCTGGATTTGGGAATAAACTGAAGCCGATTTAACAAGCATAAGTATATTTTGAGGGAGTAATCATTTATGTTTCCCGAAATGAATTATTTCATATAGAACTAACGACTGCATGTATGTGATGATTAAAAGTATGCAGAATTATTATACTGAATTTATTACATTATCACAGCCAAAATGGCTGTGATAATGTAATAAAATCAGTATAATAAGATTAATAAATTTATTCTTAAGCGAAAATTTCTCCTTCAAAGTGTACTTCGCAAGATAAGTATACTTTCAATTTTGGTGAAATAGGCGACTGGTCTTCTGGCTGTTGAGGCCAGTATAGCCTCTGACGATTGGTGTTTCACCGACTGAATACCGTGTGCGACCAAGGTAACACCAGATCGGCCCGTGCAACTACGCGGTCAGATAAAGACAGACGTTGATCGTTATTCAGTCAATCAAACGTTGCTATAAATATACATGTACAATATATAATGTGTCTGTGACTGTGAAAATGGGGTTTATTGATTGTTTGCGACCAGTGTAGATCCAGATCAGCTTGTGCATCCCACAGTCTGATCAGGACCTGCACTGTTCGCCATTTCATCAATGAAACACCCGCCATGCACCTAGCAATGTAGATCATATAATATTTGATCAGGAGCTACACTGGTCGCAAAGTTCATGAGCCTAATTTCTTCAGTCACATATTTATAAACATCAGTAGCCGATTTCACCAACATTGCAAAGTATACTTTCTAGCAAAGTATACTTTGAGGGAGTAATCATTTATTTTTCCTGAAATGCATTATTTCATATAGAACTAATGACTGCATATATTTGATGATTAAAAATATGCAGAAATATTATACTGAATGTATTACATTATCACAGCCAAAATGGCTGTGATAATGTAATAAATTCAGTATAATAAATGTTAATAAATTTATTCTAAAATTGAAAATTTCTCCCTCAAAGTATACTTTGCTAGATAAGTATACTTTGCAATGTTGGTGAAATAGTCTACTGGTCCTTGAACGGACAAATATATTACAGAGGAAAATGAATTGCAATGGTTACTTTTTAAGTACCCGTGCTATCCCCGATTGACATTTGATTCAAACATAATTTCTTTGCAAATGTGATGGGATGTATATGTATAACATACATGCACAGGTTGAAGTAACGGACCAACGTCTATAAATACATTAAATATACCTAAAATCATGAATAAGTGGGAAAAATTAATTTGGAAAAAACAACACGTTTACTCCCTGTTAGAACACACTACAAGGTGCCTATGTTTTTAATGGTCCGGACTCGAACGGCCTCGTGACAACGGACTCTCACGAAACAGCCAACCGATTTATATCATTTCCGCCAATTGTAGAAGTTAGGAAAATGTTAGCCCTCCGCAACTATATATTCTCCAATGAGCTATGCCAACAACTTTTCGAGCTCGATATTGTTTTGTTCAACAACATTCCGCATTTATGTTAAGTCGTAATATTTCGGTAACATTTTCCAGGCCTGTAACAGCGCAAACATCTGCTTCAAACTACACTTTTACGTCGTCCGGGCCCGATAAGAAACAGTTTGCATCGAAACAACATTGTTTCCAATCTAACATTTACACCAGTCCAATCCGTCACGAAAAAATAGTTTCTATAAATAACATCGAAAGTTGACGAAACTTGCATACAACATTCTGAACATTTCTTCAAATTTCGATGTCATTGGAGGAAAATATCGTAAATTTGTATATATTTTCAGGTCCGTACGCAGAGGGGGTGCGACGGGGGTGCATACGCACCCCCTTAACCCTTTCATTCTTAACCCGCAGGCATGTATAGTGGTATTGGCAAACAGTGTAGATCCAGATGAGCCGGCTCGTAACGAGCCGTCTCATCAGGATCTGCACTTTTTGCAATTCATTTTCATAATTTTGAGAACAAAAACACTCCATGTTCACAAATGGACTGGTCTGAAAATCATTTTGTGATGATTTAGATTGGTTACAAAATTAACAAATCAAAATCCATTTCAGTTACTTAGGGGTTAAAGGGTTAATCTACCGAGGTCTGTCCGTGGATGTGCAAAAACAATGTTTAGTCCTTCGCGCCGTCGATAACGCACCCCCCTAAAATAATTCCTGCGTACGGCCTGAAATTCTTTCATGAAAATCGCACATCTTCTTAGGTACAAAACCACATAATTTGACAAGTTGTCTACTATTCTGGGGAACTTGCACTGATCTATGTACACACACATAGGTTTATGGCCGTCTGTCTGCTGGTACGTAACAGGTGACCGTTTTCACCCCTGACCCCAGCACGTGACAGGTGCTGATTATGGCCTGTCACATACACAGACACGCGACTACTGTCTGTTCCACTTTTTTCTGCCGACGAACTTTTGGCTATTAAACACATTAAATCTAAAATATATTTAAAAATAAGTACTTTTTCATCAATAACAAAAAAGTCACCCATATACCTACTGGCGACAATTTTAGAATGTGTCTACATCGCGATTTTGTTTCACGTTGTTTGATAGTGAAATATTTATCTGTGACGCTGTAAACCCAGTGCACACGTCACAATGACCCTTTTGTCAAACTATATCTAATATATTTTCGTTAATTTTGGGAAAATGTTGAAGCTGTTATATGAATAAAACAAATAAAAAGTAATAATTTGTCCGAGGCTTGAACTCGCACAAAAGGAAAGCAGGTAGAATGCATTTCAATTCAATTTGTGTATTGACATTAAACAGCAAGAAGCACATTTATAACCATATAACAAACATGTATGATGGTTTCATGGAAATGTATAATCACTAGACATACTAGCCAAGAGATATGATTAGGCTAAATCATTTCACAATCAGTTTGTTGCTAGTCCACTGCATTCTAAACTCTTTCTGTCCTCATTAAATTTCACTTGCTTACCCAGGCTGAATGCCGCGATCAGCCATTCAAACTGTTCAAATGGCGACCACGACCTACACTGAGTGAGAAATAGGAACCATATGTAACACTGTCCATGACCAATTTTTGATATACCCAGAAGTGATTAGTGTCGGTTTCTATTCAAGCAATTATCATAATGCAGTACTAGACATTGTTCCGTGTGTATGCCGATGTGCACACCACAATCCCGCTTGGGGATTCTGGTGTGTCCATAGAAATGCATCCAAAACAGTGAGTGGTGACCGATGTTATTTATCAACGTGTACGGTTTCTATTCAAGCAATTATCATAATGCAGTACTAGACAGTGTTCCGTGTGCATGCCGATGTGCACTCCACAAATAGTGCCGTGAATGGGAAAAATATCCGGCAAGGCTCAAGAATTTCTTTATTTCTCATCAGAAGTATATGTTGTGACCACTCATTTGAACCGTCTCGCCGAGACGGTTCAAATGAGTGGTCACAACATATACTTTGGTTCAGCAATAAGGAAAATAGAATAGTAGGTTAGTGCCGTGAATGGGAAAAAATATCTGGCAAGGCTCAGGAAACGGGATGGGCGAGGCTCTAACCCGCTTGGGGATTCTGGTGTGTCCATGCATTTACCGAGCGCTCTACCATCTGAGCTGTGAGGACAATAATGCTTATACTTGCGAACGACTGGGCAATCAAAATGAATCAACTATCGAAACGCTTTACGTTTACAAATATGGCATGTACTGTGGTTTCCAATCGCCTGTTTTAACAGTCACCCATTTGGTAATTTAAATACTCCCAATCTATCGGGAGCATGCACTTTCAAGCTCTAAATTGCTCTAGATAAGACGTCGATTCGGCCAGCTAAAATGGCTGCAAACGACTACATCCCTAGAAAGCTATAATAGACACAGTCCGCTGACCCCGTGACGTCACGTGCCCTTGCCAATTTATCGGAAACCACATCGTCTGCGGACTTTTTTTACACAAAAAAAAGTTGATTTCCGATACAGTGGCTAGGGCAAAGGTCACAGGAAATTCCATATTGAACCATACTAGTAAGATAGGTGTGTTAGAAATGCAAAACTAATATTAGCACGGCGGTGTAGCATGTATGTGACCAGTGTTCGTCCGAAATATATTCAAACACCGTTCATGCATATACTGTATCAATGTGTCACGTATGTTGCTACGTATTTTCTAAAAAGGAAAATAGTCAGCACATGCAATCAAATCGCAAATTCGCTTTTTAAAATCATACACATTCGCTTCCTGATTAAAAATTAATGTTAGCCGCCATCTTTAAAAATATCGAATCACGTGACACGCACTGATTTGGTTGGCTAATGGAAATGACGTCAGTCTCCAGTAACCAACCAAACCACTGCGTGCACGTGCTTGAAATATTTATGGCGGCTAATAGTCATTGAGAATGCGGAAGTGAACGTGTATGATTTTAAAAAGCGAATTTAGGTTAGTGAGACGCGTTTTTAGTGCAGTTTACACTTGAAATCTTTGAGATTTATGTTAATGTATTAGCAACTGTAAAATCTATGCCGAAAATCCACCCCAAGCAGCGGTTTCGACGCTCTGTAATGCGTTGTATAGGCAAGTTCCAATTGTCTATATCGCGTGGCTGTTTTTGTCAATGGTGGCGAATGGGACTTTTGTACCTTTATAAGTACTATTATATTTACACCCGAGCACATTTGAATTGTTTTGTGCATTGTTTAGAAAGATGTTTTATGTATATACAAACAATAATTGACCATCCAAGACACGCTAGAATCACCTGTGATCTGGGGGCGGCGGACATACGACGTGTGGGTGAGTTTAGCCAGCCAAACATTTTCAGGGGGAGGGAAATAAGAGGCCTAGAACCCAGAGGATGAGTATATTCGTCTTATTTCAAGTTTTTTGATAGATACATTGTATATAACATTTATTTAGTAAATGAATTGTGAACGCCGTAAGCCCTGGTCTGACTGAGTGATGTGCATCCTGATCTGTGAAAACAGTAGAACCAGTTTTATCCCGTCAACACAGTGCGTATGTGCCGTGAAACACGGTGCCGTGAAACATTTTTGATATCCAGTCAATACTATTTTTGCATTTTACAGCCATTTGTAGGTGTTGACGGGATAAATAGAATAGTAGGTTAGTGCCGTGAATGGGAAAAAATATCTGGCGCGGCACGGAAACGGGATGTGTTCGGCAGAGCCTCGCCCATCCCGTTTCCTAAGCCTTGCCAGATATTTTTTCACATTCACGGCACTAACCTACTATTCTCTATTTATCCCGTCAACACAGTGCGTATGTGCGGTGAAACACGGTGCCGTGAAACATTTTTGATATTCAGTCAATACATTTTTTGCATTTTACAGCCATTTGAAGGTGTTGATGGGATAAATAGAATAGTAGGTTAGTGCCGTGAATGGGAAAAAATATCTGGCGCAGCACGGAAACGGGATGTGCTCGGCAGAGCCTCGCCCATCCCGTTTCCTGAGCCTTGCCAAATATGTTTTCCCATTCACGGCACTAACCTACTATTCTCTATCTATTTTCCTTATTTCTGAACCAAAATATATGTTGTGGCCACTCATTTGAACCGTCTCGGCGAGACGGTTGAACCGTCTCGGCGAGACGGTTCAAATGAGTAGTCACAACATATACTTCTGATGAGAAATAAAGAAATTCTTGAGCCTTGCCGGATATTTTTTCCCATTCACGGCACTGACCTACTATTCTCTATAATCTATTACACGTCACAAGGACGATTGTGTGAATCTCTAATATTTATACAATTTGAGAAAACGTTGCATCTGTTGAGAATAAAAAAAATAAAATTGTGCGAGACTCGAATTCGCACTAAAGCAACGCAGGTCGAATGATTCACCGATCCCTCTACCATCTGAGCTGTGGGGACAATAATGCTTGTGCTTGACAGGACAATCACAGTGAATCAACTATTGAAACATGTTACGTTTACAAATATGGCATTTATTGTGGTTTTCAATCGCCTGTTTCACAAGTCAACCAGTTGGTAAGTTAAATTATATCCCAAGGTATCAGGAGCATGGATTTTCAAGCTCCAACTTGCTATAGATCAGGCGTCGATTCGACCACCTAAAATGGCTGAAAACGGCTACATCCCTAGAAAGCTAAAATACACAGTCCGCTGACCCCGTGACGTCACGTGACCTTGTCAATTTATCAGAAACCAACAGTACCTTGTGTGTATCTGATGTGTTATCAACGGACAATGTGTAATGATCGAATCGTCAGAAAGTCGTTTCGAGCCATTTGCACGTGCTCGTGCTCAATGAATGGAAAATTCGGTTTGGCCTACCTGAGCAGACAAGTCATTCAGGTACAAAGTCCAAAACATATGTTTGCTCCTTGTTCCCTTAATCATAATATTTCAAGTATGCGATCAACTTTTAGATTTCAAACATAAATCATTGATGACCTAGATATGAACAACATGATCACGTGGTTACAACAACAACAACGTCGCCCACTCCAAATTAAGTATTATTTGATATTTGCCTTAATATGCAACGGATTTTTATGAATATGGCGCAGCAAACGCGTCTTCATGAATTTCGTTTTTGCGAAGATTCGATTTCCGTGCCGACAGAAGTTTGGGCGAAAATACAAAGACCACCATTTGCAGCTTACCAAGACGCGTTTAATGCGCCATATTTCATCAAAATCCGTTACATAATAAGGACACTATAAAATAATACGTACTTTGAATCGGTACTTGTTGTTGTTGTTGTTGTTGTTGTTGTTGTTAGTACCACGTGATCATACACCTTGAACATAGGTATAGTAAAGTTTCTTTTTTGTGCTCAGTATATATTTGTTTATAACTATATATGCATGACTCCGCTTATTTCTGAAAGTTAGAAAGTGTATTGTTTATGTGGGCTGTTACATATGGAAGCGTCCTGAAGCCAATCCTAATTAGAATATATTAACTCTTAATTAGGAGATAGTATCTATTTAGGAGTTAGCATCTCCTAATTATGAGATAAATTTGTTTTAACATTGGCACCAGGACGCTTCCATAGTTACAGATGAAAGGATCAGTGGAAGAAGCCTATCCTGTCCATGTGCACCAGTTCCATTTAATAAATTACTGGCGGATAGGTACACACTAATGTTTGAGATTAGAAATTATCTTCAAATTTAAACCTTTTAAAACGGTTAAAATGTACAACCTTTAAACATGTATTTGTTTTGTTTTGCTGCGGTGTAGAACGAGTGATTTGAAAATAGTTCAATCACGTGCACGCAGTGGTTTGGTTGGTTACTGGAGACTGACGTCACTTTCCATTAGCCAACCAAATCACTACGTGTCACGTGAGTTGATATTTCCTAGCTTTCACTGTAAATCAGGCATTTGATAATTCTGAGCCATACGTGTGTGCTATTCCATCATGAACAGACATTATCACCTGAGTTAAATGACCAAGAAACTCATCAAAAATAAGATTACAGATGTGTTCGTGGTGTCCGGTTTAGAGAGGTTCCACTGTATATGTATATACATATATATGTTTTTCGAACGAAATTCTATTAAAGGTACATGCCCACGCAGCAGGTTACACTGTACTACAACTTTTCATTTTCTGTCATGCCTTATATGAGCCATATGTCTACCCACTAACGAGTTATTTTTAATTACGGCGTGTGTTAATTGGTGTTAAATCGCATTTTATATGCCGCGACCAGAAAGGATATTTTCCGACCTCGTGCTATTTTTACCAATACGCGTCACGTGACACGGTCAATTATATCACATATTTGACATGCGCAGTGAAGTATCGGAAGTTGAGAAGAAAAATCTCTATTCAAGTCCAAATCTAAATCTCCACGTAACTCTTTCCATTTGGTGATTTGGTCGTCAATATTAACCACTCTCACTCTCTCTGTACTGCCTGTCCCTCAGACATTTCGCCTTTCATTTGGCCGACGCTTTTTCATACAATTTCCGTCCTGGACGTTTCGACATGTTGTTTACATATTGGGAAGCCTACTGGCGCGCGTAGTATACTGCGCATGCGCACCGCAAGCCGTGATGTGAAAGTCGTCGTCCCCGCACATTATCAAAATAGACTGTTACCGCCGCGCGTCGCTAACAGTAAATTGATAATTAATAAATGATTATATTTGTATAGCGGGCACTCGTAATTTTTAGAACTGGTGGAATAGTGGCATAATTATACACTTATTTAATTCCTATAAAGAGCATTTTGTGCCTACTGCGTGGGCATGTACCTTTAAGCGCGATATAAGTTATCATGAAAATAAAACACTTTTGTGTACATTTTTCCTTTTTACTTCATGATATTAATTAAGTTTAAAGTTTAAAGTTTACTGTTTTCTATTTGTTGGTCCTCTGATCTCATGCGTTGCTGCGTCACAAACCGCGGAGCACTACTTGTCACGCGGAAGAACACGTGTACCAATAACGTGTTAGTCGTCATCATTTAATGACGTTTGTTTCCTGCTAGCAAGTTAAGCTCTATTAATAAATCACCTTTAATGGCGTCGCCTTTGTTGTCATTGCGTGTTTTACACGTAACCGTGCAGTTTCCAAGTTGTACTATGTACCAATAACCTCGTAACCTTACATATACATGTAGCTGAGACACATACACATATGTCTCAGTTTAAAGGTACATGCCCACTCAGTAGGCACAACATTTTCCTTATAGGAATTAATTAAGTGTATAATTGTGTAACTACTCCACTAGTTCTAAAAATTACAAGTGCCCGCTATACAGATATAATAATTTATCAATATTTGGTTTACTGATATTGACGCGCGATGGTGTCAGGCTATTTTCATATGCAAATGAGGAATGCCATTTTTAGCTCACCTGAGCAAAGCTCATGTGAGCTGTTCTTATGGCAAAGTGTCCGTCGTCCGTCGTCCGTGAACATTTTCAATCATCTTCTTCTCCCGAACTGCTGAGCAGATGTTGGTCAAACTGTACAGGGATGCTATATGGGTGATGCCATTTCAGATTTGTTGAAATGAAGGTCATCGACAATCCAAGATGGCCGCCGTGGAAAAGTAGGTCAAATTCTTAAAAAATCTTCTTCTCACGAACCGCCAGGCCGATTTTGACGAAACTTTGTATGAATGATCGATAGTTAATGCTGATTCAGATTTTTTCATATGGTGGCCCCTGGGTCAAAAATAGGCGTGACCCGAGGGGTCAAATATGAGTCAAATTTTATTTTTGACCAAATATGGTCATATAATATATCAAATCGAAGGTATCGACTAGTTGATCACTCTGTACCATTTTTTGTCTAAATCAGATGATTTTATCATCCAAGATTGCCACCGAAAGGTAAAAAAGTTGTTCTTTTACTAAAGATTTCAAACGTATTCTTCTTGTGAACTGCTTGGCCGATATTGGCCAAACTTAACTGTAATGGTCTGTGGGTGAAGCCTGTCCATTTTTGTTAAAATGGAGGTCATCACCAAATCCAAGATGTCCGCCGTTGAAAAGTAGGTCAAATTGTCAAGAATATCTTCTTCTCACAAACCTCCTGGCTGATTTCGACGAAACTTGGTGTGAATGATTGATATTTAACGCTGTTTCATCCAAGATGGCCACCGACACATGCACATTCGCAATATATGTTAGATCAGAAGGTACAAACAAATCTGTGGAACATTTGAAGTTGTAAGTGAAGAGTCTTTGTGAAATCAAGATGACCACTATGGAGGCTTTTAGGTGAGCGATACATGCCCATTTGGGCATCTTGTTTAATTATTTATACTACTTAAAATGCGTCACCTGAAAACAAAAATTATTTTCGACAGATTATAAAGTATGATCATTGCGGAAACACGGTATATCGCCCCGGATATCGGTATGGACATTTACGTCTGATACAAAATGTAGAATAATGCCAATCAATACGTGGGGTAATGAGTGTTCATTTTGTCAGACAATGTCTCAGGTGATGTCTTTGATATAAAAAAGATGTCTACGGAGTGAGCATGTACCGTTAATGTATATGTAACGTTATCGGATTACAGTCAAACCTGTGAATAAATGCGAGCGGGATGAGAAAAGTCTGACCTTCGTTCACAGGTGGTCTTTATTCGCATGGTAATTTATGTGGCAATTGAATAATAGGAAAACAAAATCATGGCCATAGACAGGGAATTGCTATCCCAAGGTTGTCTTTAGCAAAGGTTCAACCACATGGGCGGATTCAAGGGTGAGGGGCGGACCCGGCGCGCGGACCCCGGACACTCCTAGCGCTATCTCCGCTCGGTCAACTATTTTGCAATACTTGACTATATTATCGAACAGCATAGCAAAATAGTTACGACTCCCCTCCCCTAACCCGAAATCCTGGATCCGTGCCTGAGTTATGTGAGTTTGTACCTCAAAATACGAGCGATTTTTTAATAAAAATGATTTCATAAACTGTCATATTTTCTGTAAATGATACATATTTACCAAATTTACGATATGTTCCGTAAATGACATCAAACGTTGATATCATTTACGGAAAATATCGTAAATTTGGTAAATATTTTTCATAAGGTATCGCGCATGTTCTTAGCTACAAAATGCATGGGTTGTCTCATACATTGTATACATGAATCAAAGGATGCTCAGGTATAGAACGCGTCCTTAAACACAATTCAGAATTTCCGTTAGTAATGAGATAGTAGATCATTTCAAGCTTTTCACTTCGAACACCCACTGTTTTTGTCAACGTTGAAAACACTGGGCCTCTGGGGCCTGTTTCACTGAACTTCGTACGACTAAAATGTTCGTAAGTGCAAATTTATGATCGTCTGGAAATTTCAATTCATGGATTTCCATTTATTGAGCATAATAGATGCTCAATAAATGTAAATTCATCAATTGTTTACAATAAAACATTGCAGATGTGAAATTTACAGACATAGTTTTGCACATACAAACATTTTAGTCGTACGAAGTTTAGTGAAACGGCCCCCTGGTTACGGGATTCATCACATTACCACAATGGCACACAGTTGTCACGCGACGTGTCGTAGTGACGTCATCGTATGTCGTAGCGAATAAACAAAACCACTTTTGGACAATAATAGGATGGTGTTCAACAATAGGGGCAAAACAAAATTGCAACTTATAACAAATATTTTGGGTAATATCGGATGCGATTTCAGGCCCTTACCGCGCCCACCTCTTTGATGGGTCATATGTTTTACATGTGCAATGGCACACATTCTTGTTATTTAGTATGGTTCGTGTGGTTCTATTTCAGTATAAACATATAATAAGTATGTTTATCCCGTCAACACAGTGCGTATGTGCCTCGCCCATCCCGTTTCCTAAGCCTTGCCAGATATGTTTTCCCATTCACGGCACTAACCTACTATTCTCTATCTATTTTCCTTATTTCTGAACCAAAATAAATGTTGTGACCACTCATTTGAACCGTCTCGGCGAGACGGTTCAAATGAGTGGTCACAACATATACTTCTGATGAGAAATAAAGAAATTATTGAGCCTTGCCGGATATTTTTTCCCATACACGGCACTAACCTACTTACATTCTCTATTTACAAAGGTACTATTTATTAGTTGTATACTGTCTTTGAGGTTCATTTCTTAAGTCATTTACTGACTAGTATGTCCATGTTGGGAGTTACTGTCTGTTTTGACGAAAGCTGCCAAAATTTTACGGCATTATAAACAATTAAAAAACAACATTTTTCGATAATATTAAATTAAAGGAAAATTTAAGAATGTCCTTTTTTTTATTTCGTGAATTTTTGTCAAATATTGATTTTATCGCGAAAAAAACAAGTTAAATTTTGAAAATCGGTACAGAATTTCTGACATTCAAAAAATGTCCCCCATGTTAAATCCCCATAGACATCTTCAGAGAGTGAGTGGAGATGTCTATGGGGATTTAACATGGGGATATTTTTTGAATGTCAGAAATTCTGTACCGATTTTCAAAATTTAACTTTTGTTTTCTTAGATCATTTCCAAGCTATTTAGCCAGGTTTCGGAGTCAATTTCCAAAAGTTTTCGCTTTCTGACTCCTCCCACAGCTCCTCCATCTCCTTTTCCCCCATGTTAAATTACCATAGACAAATCAACTTTTCGTAATAAAATCAATATTTGACCAATTCTCATGAAGTAAAAAGAAGGCTCATTCTTACACTTTTGCTAAAATTTAATATTATCAAAAAAAATATTGTTTTTGCATTGTTTATATGGCTGTAAAATTTGGGCAGTTTTCGTGAAACAGAAAGTTGTACAGTGAATGCTAAGCCAGCAAAGATACTCGATCCACCCATTGGCGATAAAAAATTACTATTTTCGAAAAAACAAATCCTTTTTTATTTTTTCGAAAATTGTAATTTTTTATCGCCAATGGCAAGAGATAAGATGGTGCAGTTCTAAAAACAAAATGCAAGACCCAATAAAGCCACGGGTGTACATGTACAAATTGTATAATGAGGAGATGTGATGTTTAAATGGTTAACACGATAAAAGCAGAGTGTCAACTTAAGGAAGTGACAGTGAAGCCAGTGTTGACTTACATCCTAAGATCGTGTCAGCACTGACTACAGTTTGATTGTGGTTGTTGTGATTATTTATCTTATACATCCTATTAACAGTGGGGTCAGCGTGTAAGTGCACACATGAACGAACACGACAGGTTGGTTCCAACCTGTCGTGTTCATTCGTGTGTGCACTTACACGCTTTCGTTCACGACAGGTTGGTTCCAACCTGTCGTGTTCATTCGTGTGTGCACTTACACGCTGACCCCACTGTAGTCGTCAGTTTTATCATATCCATTTTTTTTGTAAAGAAATGGGCATACTGTATTCGTCACGGGTTTCCGTCCGTCTGTCTATCCGTCCGTCCGTCCGTCACGTTTTCCTGTAAGAAGAAAACCTTTCAAACATTAATAGTTTGAGACCTGGTATTTAGTATGCAGCTTTCAAACGGTGTGCAGAAGCGCACAGCGAATTCCATTTATATTTCACCCCCGGATCATGGATTATCTCCCTCTTTTGGACTTAGAATTTCGAGACCTTTGAAACCGTAATAGCTGGATTCTTGGTATGTGGCATATAGCTTTTTTATGGCGTTATTTGTTATGTGACCATCGGCTCATGGTGTATCTCCCCTTTTTGGAATTACTATTTCGTAGTTGTATCTGGTAAGAAGAAAAACTGTTAAACTGTAATAGTTGGGTCATATGAATACATGTCTTCTTATGACCCATTTTTATCCAAGTTCGGTAACCTATTTATACATGTATGGCTAGTAAGCATGTTTACTAATTCTCCGTGAACGCATATCCTCTGATTTCCCACAACTGAAAGACATTAACATCTGAATTAGACATATATGCATTATACATGTATGTAAACGAGCTCCCATGTCACAAAAAGTATGACAATACACACTATAATAATATGCGCGTACCGTTTAGTACACTAGAATTCGTAATAAAACGCTTCAGCCGTTGACGGCCTGTTTTATTAATGTGTTACGTCGATTGTCATATTACAGTGAAACACAATCGGTCAAACTTACTGTCAATCTGGTTATTTAATGTCTCTATTAAGGCCACTAAGCAGGGTTTTTTTATCAGACGTAACGGAGATAGCTCGCGAGACGGTATACATCCACCGCAGTTGGACTAGGGCCAGTTACCAGGACGACGACTGTGGCGTAGTAATCGCTGAGACAGCGACGTAGACACCACGTCAACGTAACGGATATATTTCGTTAGCAATGGCTCGATGCGTACTTTCTGTAATCTGCCTGGCTCTATGGATTCATGTACAAAATGTTGGATGCTTTATACCTGGGCCCGGTGAGTAGTATTCGAACTTGTATCGCAATTTTAGACAAGCCATGTGGTTTTGTACCTAAGAAGATATGCAATTTATCATGGAAAAAAATATTTTCAGAAATATTATATTTAATGTAAACGGCGTCCAAAGTTCACGAAATGTTCACAGCAAATGCGGAATTTCTATTCCGCATTTGCTGTGAACATTTCGTCATGCGACGTATTTACGTATTTTCATGAATATCACACAATTACATGGCTTGTCTCATCTTTAGAAGGTTTTATATGGAATTCTGGAAAACATAAAGCAGTTCGAACACTAAAGTTGTGATCTATTCATACTATACATACGTTTGCATACTATGCAGCATATTGTATAATTTCATAGAGACATATCAGTATGTTAAGACGTCTGTCAGTTTCATCTCTTGTAGCGTGCAGTCATGTATCACTAAACTATAAAATGATGCATCATATTTAGTGCAATGCGTTTCAACGTACAACAGCATGTGCTTGCATGTATATTTAGTCAATGTATTACAGGAGCGATTTCTGAACAAATGTATAACCTTGTGCAGTATTAATGTTCTGGCGTGTACCAGTGCGGCACATTTCTTGATAAAAACAGAACAAGTGCAATGATAAAACTGAATTCCCAATGTCCTTCTTAACTTTTAATTTCCGTTTTCTGGTTTAGTAAGTTGCTCAGATACAGTAGTTTTATTTGCACATTTGCATGTCTGTAGGTCAATGTAATCACGTTCATAATGTCACGACATTCATCTCCTGTCTGTTTCGCTGGCGTAAATGATATAGTACAGTAAATAAAATTTGCGAACATGTGCCCCCTTGGTGTACGCCTTTATTACATGGGAACTATGAACGTTCGTTATAAGTTTATAACTTCTTAAACCCCTCATATAATTACCGATATAATTTCGTAATTAGGCGCAGAAAGTGATGAAAAAAGATTAAAGCTATTAAAAAATAGGTTATGTGTGTATCGTATTTGTGAACCAAGTGTACATATGAGTCGCTTGAAACAAATCATGGTCTGTGAAAACATACTTATAATTCTGGAAAATAATTAGCGCCAATGATTACTAATTGAATAGTCGTACATGCTTGCTATTTTCAGCTTACATTCATAGTTCAATTTGAGTAGTCTTAAAAATGTATATACCCGTTGAGTTATAATAAATAACTACTAATGTAGTGGAGTCGGACTTTTATTTCAATTATATCAACATCACAGACTGTACTGAACATGTAGCAGCTTGATCATGGTCTAAACTATTAACCAATTAAACACTAAATAACTGCAATGGACTGTGATATATGTTAATTTGAGCACCATTCCAATTGTCACGAAATGATTTTCAGACTAGTCTATTTGAAAAATGTGCAGATACTGATGAGACGGCTCGTCACGAGCCGGCTCATCTGGATGTACACTTTTTACAAACACTGTTAAAGAGGTCTGTAGAGTTGAACAATTCACCATTACACCACGTATTGATTGGCAGTATTTTACATTTTATATCAGACGTAAATTCCACACTGATATCAGGGGCGATAACCGTGTTTCCTTAAAATGTTAACGGATATTACTATTTATTCTATGTATTTATTGTTTGTTATGCAATGATCATACTTTATAATCTGTCGAAATATTACTTTTTCAGGTGACGCATTTAATTAGTATAAATAATTTAAAAACATAGCAAGCCTAATTTGCATATGAAAATAACCTGATACCACCACGAGTCACTATCAGTAAAATAAATGTATAGCGGGCACTTGCAGTTTTTAGAACTGATGGAATAGTGACACATACACACGTATTTAATTCCTATAAAGAACATTCTGTGCCTACTGAGTGGGCATGTACCTTTAATTTGGACTGGAAATACATGTACCAGGTTTGTTCTAGATAGAAAATGTTAAAGCGATTTATACACGGACGTGCTACATATCTAAGGAGCCCAGCAAGGGACATGGATTACTTTTATCAATTCGTTCCCACGAAATAATTCGTTCCCTCAATTTAACCATTCGTTCCGTCGAATTAACAATTCGTTCCCACGATAGAAACAATTCGTTCCCAATTCAACACTAAATAACTGCAATGGACTATGATATATGATATATGTGATATGTGATATGATATATGTTAATTTGAGCACCATTCCAATTGTCACGAAATGATTTTCAGACTAGTCCATTTTGAAAATGTGCAGATACTGATGAGACGGCTCGTCACGAGCCGGCTCATCTGGATCTACACTTTTTACAAACACTGTTAAAGAGGTATGTAGAGTTGAACGAGTTAACCATTCCGTCAAATTACTGTATGTACAAAGTGTAGCAAAGAACATATTTAACATTTCTATTAAATGTATTCCGTCTACAATACAGGCGGTCCACGTATTTGTTTCTCAGAACAGTTGTGCATTAATATGTTTACCGCCGTCTGACGTCACATTGTTTATTGTGTTACGTGGTGACCACGTTACTTTTGTACATGATGAAACCTATATATTAAAAGCGAAACGTTGTAATTTCTGCGTTGGGCATTTTTATCTCATACTATAGTTATCAATTGATATAAACGTTTCAAATTATTGGAATTGCGTCCAGCTGTTTTGCATTTATTTACAAAGCGGTGAAAATATTGTAAAAATACTATTTCTTCCCTACAACTTGTAATACTCGTGCTGCAAAATTACATATTCACCTATTACAGTTATATGTATAACATACTAAGCATGTTTCTTTTACTGTCCTTATACGTACGTGGATATTCATTAATTATCTACAATATATGTCATATTATAATAATTTCGTGACAAACATTTAGAAAGGCTGTCGCGTTTGCGGAAACAAATCGGGATTTGGAACAGAAAATTAGAATGACGGTGTTTCAAACGACATGAATGTCAAACATGTGTTTGCTTGTAAGCACGGCGTTGTCACGTATTTCTTTTGTCTTTTGTATAATGCTGTACTGTATATCTATTTATATACACATTACATAACGCTACATTGCATACCATTATATACAATCCAGTTTTAAATGTCAAGTTTAAAACTTTATGTTTCCTTGTATTATTAATTGTTTACATTCATGTACAGCGTTTATTTACTGTATATTTAATGCGTTTTACCTTAGTCATAGTGTGTGTTCAGTTCCAGTTTGAATTAATTTCTAAATTAATTGCTTTTTTCTTAAATCTCAAGTCACGTGGGTAAATTAACACATCTACGATCAGGAAAATCGGACATTTTATGACTCTTGCATGCATACCAAAACACATATTGATTTTATTCCATCGCGCCTACGAATTTTATCCCGTCTTATTCAGAAATATTTATTGAATTCAAGTATCTTTTTTATTCACATATTGTGCTTTTTTCCACAGTTGTCAACTGCTATTTGTGTCTATGACTGGAGAAATGGGGGCTTTTAGGTGTTGCGACCAGTGTATATCCAAATCATCCTGTGCATCCGCACAGTCTGGTCAAGATCTGCACTGTTAGTCATTCCATCTATGAAACGCCCGTCATGCTTCTAATAATCAATATAGAGTGTTGTCAGGCTACGTCATTTATCTCAGATTGCAATGTATGTCCATGATTCCAAAGCTCGCCAATGCATTTCAGAATGGTCATATGCCTGATTTATCAGTGGAATCACAGGGTGTCCGGTGTAGAGAGGTTTCACTGTAGTACATTTAGTAGTAGCATTATTATATATGTTGACATAATTGCGGTTGTTTTAATGTGTAATTAATTAGTACAAGGATATGCATTTGTTCATTACGTCAATCAGCGGTTCTCACGGCTTACAACATTAAATTCTGAACTGCACGTAGTTACTACTCGTGCTTACGGAAGCCCATTAGGGCCACTTCACTGTTTTTTATTTCCATTTATTCAAGATCTTTTCTTGAATTTTTAAGATCTTTTCTTGAATTTTCGAGTTCTTTTCTTGAATTTTATATATCTTTTCTTGAAATTTCAATATACTTTTTTGAATTTTCGAGATCTTTTCTTGAATTTTCAAGTTCTTTTCTCTAATTTTCAAGTTCTTTTCTTGAATTTTCAAGATAGTTTCTAATAAAGGATGTTTCCAGATATTTTCTTGAATTTTCAAGTTCTTTACTTGAATTTTCGAGATCTTTTCTTGAATTTTCAAGATATTTTCAAGTTCTTTTTTTTAATTTTCGAGATCTTTTCTTGAAAAGATCTTGAAAATTCAAGAAAAGATATTGAATAAATGGAAATCAAAAAGAGTGAAGTGGCCCTAATGGGCTTCCGTACGTGCTGCACTACGCATGCATGTAACTTAAGCAGGTCCCTTCTTCATTAACATTTGTATTAAATTAAAATGATTTATCATTATGTGATGACATTTTTATTGCTTCCTAAATGTGTCCATATATTGTCATACATTGTCATGATACGGTATGTCACAATTCATGTCGGGTGACGCATTTATATAAATAATTAAAAAAAATAGCAAGCCTAATTTGCATATGAAAATAACCTGATACCACCGCGAGTCACTATCAGTAAAATAAATATTACTGCATGATTATATCTGTACAGCGGGCACTTGCAGTTTTTAGAACTGATGGAATAGTGACACATACACACGTATTTAATTCCTATAAAGAACATTCTGTGCCTACTGTGTGGGCATGTACCTTTAATTTGGACTGGAAATACATATACCAGGTTTCCCTGTGTCTGTTCTAGATAGAAATTGTGCAAGCGATTTATACGCGGGCGTGCTACATATCTACGGAAAATAATTCGTTCCCTCAATTTAACAATTCGTTCCGTCGAATTAACAATTCGTTCCTACGATAGAAACAATTCGTTCCCACGAATTAACAATTCGTTCCCGTGGGAACGAATTGTTAAATCGAGGGAGCGAATTGATAATTCGTGGGAACGAATTGTTAAATTGAGGGAACGAATTGTTATTTCGTGGGAACGAATTAATAAAAAAAAAGAATTCTACGTCCCCTGCGGGGCTCCGTACATATCAGAAACTAATAACGTATAATACTAATATGATTTACCCCGTCTAAGAATTAATTATAAGAATGAATGGCCTTTTTGTGGAATTTATCGTGGTATAAACTTGGAAAAGTCACGGGAATACTGGACGAAGCGATAAAAAATTACAATTTTCGAAAAAAATAAAAAAATATATTTTTTTTTTTTCGAAAATTGTAATTTTTTAAGGCCTCGTCCAGTATTCCCGCGACTTTTCCAAGTTTATATCCCCGATAAGTTCAACAAAAAGGCCATTCATTCCTTATAAGTCCAGCTTTTGAAATAAATTCATCAAGAAAATGTGTTTATTTCCCGTTTTCTTAAGAATTATTTAACTGCGCCTCACGGTTACGGAAAGTAGTTCGGCGTGGGAGTTTACTGGGATATAAATTTTGGACAGAGACTTGATACGGGCCAATCAAATGTTAGGGAATTGTGTAAATATTTTTGTGCTGAAATTATATACCAATACAATGCATTAGACCCACGTCACGTCGCTCGATGTTATTGATTGGTTCAAAGTTCGTTTGACGTCATTAATGTACACGAATTTATCAATAACGGCACGAGATTGACCGGCAACATCCCTGTTCCATGAACTTCGACGAATGACGTGAAGCAAGATGATTCTTAATGTTAACGCCATCTTTAGCTATATGTATTTTTGAATACATGTATATCAGAACATGCAATGTAAATATAAGTAATAAAATCATGGCCTGTTGAGTTTACTGTAGTACGAAAAACATATGGTATGTTTCAAGTGAGGGGAGTCCGACTTTAAAGGTATAAATAATTAAAAAATAACAAGTCTCGTTTGCATATGAAAATAGCCTTATACCACCGCGAGTCACAATCAGTAAAATACATATTTCGGAATGGTTGTTTCTGTAAGCGGACACTCGTAATGTTTAGAGCTCGTGGAATAGTGACACAATTATACACTTATTTAATTCCTATAAAGAGCAGTGTGTGCCTATTGAGTGGGCATGTACCTTTAAATAGACCAACTAGTTTTTCGACCACAGTAAATGCAACAACACATGTTTTTATTCCTTAAGTAATATCAACCAGAGCCCAATATATCACAGGAAGTGTGCTTTTTTCTATCTAAATTGCTTACGTTTACATGGCGATATTATTCCTGTCACAGACGTGTGGTTTTAATATTGTTCTCGTATGTAAATGTGCGGTTTACTGTTTTTGACAACAAAGTTTGCATGTTAATTAATATGAACAGGAAACAATGTCAGAATACGATGAATTGATACATGGACAGCCAGCGTAAAATACGTACCTTACTACATACGCCTTGTAGAACCCCCTACTGTTCACCCTCCCCTTGTGTAACCCCGGTTACATTAGGGGAGGGTGTACAGTAGGGGTTCCATAGTGTAGTTCCTCCCCTAGTGTAACCCTTATACGTTATTCTTAGGATCACGTCGCAAGTTGGCATCTAAACACGGAATAGATAATTAATGGAATTTATCGGCGTTCGATATCTTACTTTTGTAGTTGCCGATGTTATAGTTGCCATGGCAACACGCTATTTTTGATGGGGTTTGACTAGGGGAGATTGAACAGCCTATACCAGGGGATATACAGTGCCTGTTAATTAATCTTGCACAACGTCAACTTCAACGTTTCTGAACAGTTATTGGTGACATATCAGCTCGCAATAAAGCAGTTTGATTGGCTGAGCATGAGCTGTAGAACAGCTCAGGCTCAGCCAATCAAGCTGCTTGTGTTCAAATACGATATTCGAGTATTTTGAAATAAAGCAATTGACAAATAATGGCAATATTAGCGCAGGCGGTGGTGTACAGAATATGCAATGATTTGTGAAATATATCATCATCTGGCATAGCCACGCATTATGATTGTGGTCCAATTGTGTTGTTGACGACAGCACAGCTACAGCTAGTTGAATGACTGTATGGCCAACAACAAGTGTTGTATTAATTGCAAGTAGTTTACAACATCAAACGGAACCCACATAATTTACAACGGCAGACATGCGTCTCACCCGGCAACCGTTGGTATCAACCGGCAACCGATTCATTTGTCGGTACCCCGCAGGCAGAAAAGTACATAACATATTTTTTTATTAATTCGTTCCCACGAAACAACAATTCGTTCTCTCAATTTAACAATTCGTTCTCTCGATTAAACAATTCGTTCCCACGAAATAACAATTCGTTCCGTCGATATAACAATTCGTTCCCACGAAATAACAACTCGTTCCCTCGAATTGACAATTCGTTCCCACAAAATAACAATTCGGTCCGTCAATTTAACAATTCGTTCCCTCGAATTAACAAATTGTTATATCGTGGGAACGAATTGGTAAATTGAGGGAACGAATTGTTAATTCGTGGGAACTAATTGTAAGAAAAGAATTCTACGTCCCCTGCGGGGCTCTGTAGACAAGAACGACACATCACACTGAAGCACAATATATGAAGACATGAAAGCAAGAGCCGTCTCATCTGGATCTGCACTTTTTGCAAGTATTTTTCATAATTTTGAGAACAAAATCACCCCATGTGAAAATCATTTGTGATGATTGGATTGGGTTGCAAAATTAACGTATCAAATTCCATTCCAGTTACTTAGGCATGAAATGGTTAATCTGCCGAGGTCTGTCCGTGGATGTGCAAAAAAAAAGTGCTTAGCCCTTTGCGCCGTCGATAACGCACCCCCCCCCCCCCCACCTAAATTAATTTATCAGGATCTGCATTGTGTTATATTATATTTAACATTTTGAAAAATAATTCACGAATATATGAAGACTCAACACTTCTAACGTTTAGTGGGGCTTATGTGATCGAAATCGCTGAATTTGGTATCTACGGGATGGTTGTGATAAGATAAAATGTACTAATTCTAAGTCATTTTGGTGCAATTAATACTCTTACCGTGATATAAAAAATTATCTCAGCCAATAAAATAGCCTCTTTATTAACATGATTAACATATGACTAATACATATACTATTACATTAAAACATCATTTGCAATTTTAGAATCAGGTAATCAAATAACACACACTTGTAGCCTGATAATGATATTGCTTGTTAGAAGCTAGTTGCGAACAGTTTATATTGCAATCTTCTCTCGTACACCCCGTAACAGACTGTACGGAAGTAGATTATTGTTCGCAACTAGCTATAAGCATGCTATGACGGGTGTTTGTTTCATGGAATCGCGAACATTGCATATTCTGATCTTGAGCTATACTGCTCGCATAACACATAAGCCCCGTTTCTCCAGCCACGCCCACATATGTGTATATTTACAATTGGTCTCTTTCAGGGATAAGATACAAGGTGACGATGAAGCTGTACTCCGGGCGGGATGACCCGAGTTGGGACATCGACGATACCCACCCCAACTTCAACCGCATAGCCTACGCCATCAATAACGAACGCTCAACCAAGTAAGTGACTTTCACACTCGGTGTCAAACACCCACACTGCCCACAGGTTGAAGTAACGGACCGAGGTCTATAAATACATTAAATATGCCTAAAAGCATCAATGAATGAAGAAAGAAAAATATTTTTTTTTCTTCATTCACTGATGCGTTTAGGCATATTTAATGTATTTATAGATATTGTCAATGTACATAATCAAGGCATTGAACTAAGTGTGCCTAAATGTCGCCATCACCAGTTTGAAGACATAATATATTTTCTATTTCTCATAAAATCACAGTCTTCCTAGTGCCTACACAGAGCTAAGGCCCATATGCGTCTAACAAAACCCACACATAGCCAGCATGTTACACGCAGAAGCCGTACCAGCCCACACACCGGACACAAGGCACCCGACTACGCTAGGTCGGACACGAGTTCGTATCGTGATTTCACTCAAATTCTCAAGACTAAACTGAACAAACCAAATCGGGATTTCAAGAATCCTCGAGATGTTTTAATAAAGTAATACTAGTTATCAATGTCAAATGTGGAAATACAATCAAAATCTAAATACAAGAGCTATCTTTAATTATTTTCTTATCTGCGAAATAAGTTAAGAATACTTTACTGTCTATTCCTTTCCTGCCGACAAACTTTTGGCTATTAAACGCATCTTCATCAATAACAAAAAAGTCACCGTACCCATTTTTTTATTGCAATCGTATAATTAGGTCATCCAAGATGGCCGCTGAAAGGTAAAAGGATAATTCTTCAGTTACCAACTTCAAATTGCTATATCTCATGAACCGCTTGGCGGATGTTGGTCAAATCTTACAGATACGATTCTTTGCTGAAGCCGTTTCAAATTTAATAAAAATGAGGGCGTCTCGTAAGTGGCCGCCATCCCAAAAAATGGGTCAACTTCTTAACCATTTTCTCATGAACGAAACTTTGCAGATTTGATAGACCGCTGATGCTCTTTCAAATTTGTTAACATGGTGACCCGTGGTAAATCTCATTCTCTTATTACCAACTTCAAATTGGTTTTGTTTGTTGGGAGCAATGTGAAGGGTACAATTTACAAGGGGATTCATCCTTAACGGTTCCCTATTTTGCATCTGGTCTGGCTCTGCGGTACTCGTAAAGTGTATCTGATATGGTATTGCAGGGTATAGGGTAATCTGATGTTTTAGGGCACCACACACCAGATCAAGATTGTTATAAAGGCTACCAATGGGGGTATCATCAGTATGGGGCAGACACTTTCCCACATTTTGATTCTGGCGATACAGTTTCAGTACTTTGATTATTAAACAGTTTTCAAATCGAGGTCCTTTTTCTGTGAATTGTTAACATCCCTCAGAAAATTAAATTAATTCCACTGTATTCAGCTTGGAGTCGGGCCTAGGCTATTGCGGGTACCAGGTGGTGGCGGAAGACGCATTCGGTCAGCGAGTATGGAAGACAGTGGGGAAGGGTAGAAGTCGCAGACTGGAGTTGATGCTGGCCGGCTCCTGCGGCAGTCTGCTCAGTCCGTCGGCACTACATCACGTGAAGACGAGCGTATATGGGCATGTAAGTTGCTTGGTTCACACCACAGGGTAGCTTATACAATCTCAGCTATTTGGATGTCTTTTACTATTCCAGCTGTCTTTTATATTTTCTGTACCCTTCTAGCTGAGACACCTGTGTATTTTTGTCACAATAACAGCCCATTCTCAGTGATTCATCCTGAGGCTAGCATTTCGCGGTGTTAAACTTGACATTCATAAATCAACAAAAGACATAGAAGTTGCCATTAGTTCACCTCGCTCGTCAGACCACGTCGCATAACGCGATGACAAAATCACTGAGTATATGCTGTTAGTGTGACATAAAATTCCACAGCAGGGGCCCGTTTCACTAAACTTCGTAAGACTAAAATGTTCGTAAGTGCAAATTTTGGATCGTTTGGAAATTTCAATTGATGGATTTCCATTTATTGAGCATAGGCTGCATATGCAGCCTATGCTCAATAAATGTAAATCCAATACGTGTTTACAAGAAAACATTGTTAATGTGAAATTTACAGAGTGGCATAATTTTGCACCTACGAACATTTTTGTCGTATGAAGTTTAGTGAAACGGGCCCCAGTTGTCTCAGAAGGATACAGACAATATAAAAGACAAATGTAATAGTACAATACATCTGTATAGCTGAGAGTATCTAAGCTAACCACGGGGCTACTTAAATGAGTCCTGTGTATTCAAGTCAATACGCATTGCAAAGATATTTAATGTGGGTTCAAGTGGGTGGGGTAATATTCAGTGTTGCCTGTTGGTTCACACTGGTAATTAGCTACAATATTCGCCTCCAATCTACGGCTATCTACGTTATATACGGCTACAATTTGACCCAATAGAAGTGCATACCCAAACCTGTTGCATGTAGGTAAAATTTTAGATACTGTATATTTTATACCTTTAAACAAATAATCTTTGATGTCGAACTAGTAAATTGCCAAAAAATAATAGAACAGGGAAATAATTTCCCCATCATTGCCCATGGAAGCCATAGTTGTTGTTCAAATTTACAAGATATACATGTAAATGTCAGATAAACACATTGACACGGTAAAATAACCAATTTCTGCATATGTATATTCTTTGTTAATAATATATTGATACAGCTTTGACAGTTTTATATCTCTAACATATCAAACATGCCGGATAACCGATTGCAAAAACCACTCTTCCATGTGATACATTAAAGAGATAGGGTTAAATTGCTACCCTCGCGAGAGGTATGGAGCGGGGTAGCAATTTTATTTCTATTAACAGGTAATGCGATCGCGCGAAAATAATACTACACTACCGCCTGCGTTAATCTTGCTAATAATGGTCAATGTCTTCATTTAAAATACTTGAATATTGTGTGTGAATTCGAGCAGCTTGATTATCTGTGCCTGAGCTGTGTTACAGCTCAGACAACACAGCTCAGACTCAGCCAACCAATCTGCTTGACTGAGAGTTGAGATTGCCAATGGATGTTCAGAAACTAAGTTCAGAAACGTTGACAACTTGGCAAGATTAACGCAGGCGGTGATGTTCATGTAAGTGGCATATGGTGGGTAGCCATTAGTATGAAGAAATTACTGTTGAAATTTGGTAAAGATCACGCCAACGTGTACATGTCAAAGGACTGAACGTCCTGAAATTCGCAGTACATGTATGTGTTTGTGGATGACACATAGACTAATAATTAATCTGGAGTTGAAAGCGTTTCGCGAAAAATAAGCGCGGGAATTTCACAGCAACAACAACGAGTTAAAAACAGATTTTTGGAAAACCGCAAGATGTATTCGCGCACAGAACCATCGCGAATATGGTGGTTAATCGTCGCATCCTTAGACTGTGGAAACATATGCAATAACATAAAGTTAGCAAAAAAAAAAGCAAATAAAACATTTATCACACTGAAAAGGCGATCAAGTTAAGTTGTTAGAACTATTTTTGTATGGCGTAAGACCCATGTTTTTAAAAGGTTCAACCCGCAAAATATGTGCTGCCACCGACATTAGCTCATTTGCATAAAAAGCTGTAAGACCGCAAATTTGGATGTTGGTTTGTTGGGAATAGGCCAATGGCCGTGCACCGTGCATATGATATTACATATGAATGACTCACCATGTCTTAAGGATTTATATATCCTTGCAACTCGATAGAAACCTTATTTCGAACATGTTTTACCAAACCTACTATGATCTTCATCTGAAATTAAAACACGCAGGCCGTAGCTAAAAACGGACAACATGTTTAACTGACCAAATGGCCATGAATAGTTGTCCGGATCGTTGTTATATTTCGTGAGAAGCACGCGCATCGACTTGCCAATCGTGCCAAAGGTTCCGCATCCCTTCTATTCTTCGAGTCTTCAAACTTGAAACGTTTCCACTCTTCCACTCTAGATTAATCATTAGTCTTTTTGTCATCCACAAACACATACAGAGAAGAATTTTAGGACGTTCAGTCCTTTGATTATAATTAGCAAACGATGTTTTCGTTGTTTTAAATGTGCCACGTTTAAACCAACGAAAACCATTAATTTGTCTAATTAAAAACAACGAACACGATATAAAAACGATGCGTTGAAATAAACGACAGGCGATTAAATAGTTGAACGCCGGGAATTTAAACGAAAATATCGTTTAGCGTACAAGAACACAAACAAACGATGATAGTTTTCATGCATATCGTTGTACATGTACTAAACGATCGTTTACATTCGTTTTCGTTTGTTTAGTTTGGGAAGTTTCAACAAATATTCGCTGTAAACCCTTGTTTCAGTTGTCGTCACACAGGAAGCAGCAGGTCGTAGTTCGAACGCTCATATACACCGGCGATGACAAGAAACGGAAGCGCCGACAGGCGGTGTGCCGACGGCCGTCGTTCGATCCCGACAATTGGAACATCCGCACAGTCCGACGGAACAACAACTGCTATAACTACGCTACTAATATACGGACCGACACGTTTGCCCAGCCAGGTTAGTCGGACATGTATGACGTCATCATCTGTGTGGTGTGAACAATGCTGGGTTCTCAATAGCATGAATAATCTCCAGGGCCCGGTTGCTCAAAACACCAGTTAACTTAACGGACTGTTAAATCCTTAACGGACTGTTAAATCCTTAACTGAATGGTTAAAATCTCTGTTAAAACAGAGATTTTAACCATTCAGTTAAGGATTTAACAGTCCGTTAAGCTAACGGATGTTTTGAGCAACCGGGCCCAGAATGAAATGGATAAAATTGCCGATCAAGACTAACACTAAGTGTAATATACACATTTAGTATGTTTTATATACAAATTTGACCACTGTGCTGCAAGATCAAATTGCAAAGGTCAAAATACCCTCAAAGGATCACTACTGAAAACCCTGCAATGATTACTGTGCTGTCATACATGTTATGCTTTCACAACTAAACAGGAAAACATATTTAGAATGTCCTGTATTAAAGACAATTGATGTATCCTCTGCATGTTACGGTCTAGCTCGGTGGTACTAATTACCAGTGTATTTTACTTTATTGTGAGTGTTATACTTTGATTTGTATTGTCGATGAGCCTTCAACGCACCACAAGCATGCAAGCCGAGTGACGCATAATTTGTGTCTGTTGGTAGTTCAATCACAAATGCGTTGTAGTTTTATTAGTGTTTGTCCTAGTTTCTCGACCAAGCATAGCATTTCAACTAATCGCACATTGCGACGCTTTCGCTAACGTCTATTAATTTAATCCCTAAATGTCGGGAAGTACGAAGTTATATTTATAACCAAATGGCACACTCAGTTATTGACGTAATTTCCCGTGACGCGCACCGTGTTGCTGCGTGTGCTCGCTCGATTTGGTGTGAAACCGCCGATCACGTAATGGTATCATAATTTGAAAGTGCGTGTATGTGCGGTGCCACATTCAAAATATCATGTGCACGAGACGGGGCTGACCAAACAATAAGACCGGTATAATTCACGTATTGAATTTTTAATAAACTAGTTTTTTAAAATATCAATATGTGAACTATAACTATTACATATAGTTTAAAATGTTCTCCACACAGGTCGAGGATCCGGACAGCGTTACACCCAAACCTCCGTGGCTAATGTCCGGGCGGCGGCCATCCGTGACGGTCTGGTGCCGCTAACCACCGCAGACATATCCTCTACCGGTTACTGCGTCGTTGCATTGGTGATATGGGAGGGTGAGGACTACCATTTTCTGCGACTGGATAACAACGGCTACTGGTCTCAAAAGAGCGGGCAAACCCCTGCGAGAAACAGAGACGATAGTAACAACTTAATCCCAGACCCCCGAACCGCCGATCGTGGGCCGTATTCACAGTTTGGTGGATTTCTAGGAGTACATGGGGGTGTGAATATAGGATAAATGTGTACGATAGCTGAGTACACGATTGTACATGCTGGGCGTGCGGAACTGTAGTTTTGGATTATACAATACAGCGTATCACAAGGGTCCGGAGTAGTACGGGAAACATTTACTGAAAGTCCGATTCGGTATGGAGGCGTCCCTCCATACCGAATCGGACTTTCAGTAAACTTTCCCAGCACGACTTCGGACCACTGTGAAACGTAGTATAACATTCATTTCAATTCAATTGTATTAATATTAATTTTGCACCCAACGTGCTTCTGGACATAAATGTGTATGACGGCACGAGAACACGCACGCGAAACTGTCGATCCTAGGACTCGGACAATTGAGCCTCGCCCATCCCGTTTCCTTGCCTTGCCTTGCCAGATATTTTTCCCATTCACGGCACTAACCTACTATTCTCTATCTATTTTCTTTATTTCTGAATCAAAGTATATGTTGTGACCACTCATGTGAACCGTCTCGGCGAGACGGTTCAAATGAGTGGTCACAACATATACTTCTGATGAGAAATAAAGAAATTCTTGAGCCTTGCCGGATATGTTTCCCATTCACGGCACTAACCTACTATTCTCTATTTCTGTAGCGGCCTCGAGCTTATTTGCATATGTATTACTCTAGTGTGTTATGATGCCGTGTTATTACACTTGGAAAGTATATTGTATGCAATAAATACTTATAAGGTATAAGCCATCGCACAAATCGCCGGCTGAGAAAGGTACCATACAACATGTTCGGACGTGACGTATATTCTGTACGCCTCAAATGCTGCATCAGTCACGGTGACGAATAGTAACAATGGTTGAGTGTCTGAATGGCGACCAACATATAGCCCCTGATCAGACTGGCCGCATACGTCACATGGTACCTTTCCTTTGCCGGCGATCACATACTGTTTATTTCTTATATGTATAGTTTTATTTGATTATACTATACATCAAAAGCCTGCGCTAATCTTGCCAATATTTGAATTCATTTTAATTTTAAAATACTTATAATTCCAGCACAAAGATATTTACACAATTCCCTAACATTTGATTGGCCCGTAGCAAGTCTCTGTCCAGAATTTATATCCCAGTAAACTCCCACGCCGAACTACTTTCCGTAACCGTGAGGCGCAGTTAAAATAATTCTTAAGAAAAATAAACACATTTTCTTGATGACTGTATTCCAAATGCTGGAATTATAAGGAATGAATGGCCTTTTTGTGGAATTTATCGGGGATATAAACTTGGAAAAGTCGCGGGAATACTGGACGAGGCCTTCTATTGTGCATAGAATGAAGCAGCTTGATTGGCGGTGTCTGAGATGTGCTACAGCTAGTCGGAAGTCGGGTATTTAAACGAAAATATCATTTTCTCGTATAGAGGCAAACAAACGATATTCGTTCCATGCATAAAGTTGTACAAAACGCTCGTTTTCACTGCGTTTTCCATTCGTTTTCGTTTGGGAAATTCAAGCTGTAGATGCAACTTTTGAAAGTACTACGAAACTCTATCCAATTACCGAACCAGTTTTGGAATTAATTACAATTTAATCATTTACTAATATTTAATTTACTGACAGTGACTAGCGGTTGTATTAGGCTATTTTCATATGCAAATGAGGCATGATATTTTTAAATTATTTATACTAATTAAATGCGTCACCTTTTCGACATATTATTAAGTAAGATCATTGCACATCAAAAAGTAAATACAGAGAATAAATATTAATATCCGTTAATATTTAAAGGAAACGCCGTTATCGCCCCTGATAACAGTGTGGAAATTTACGTCTGATATAAAATGTATAATAATGCCGATCACTATGTTGGGTAATGGTGAATGAATGTGTATTGTGTCTCTGATATAAAGAACATTGTGTGCCTACTAAGTGGGCATGTACCTTTAATATCTATGGTTTTCCATGCTGTGTTCGGTCTGCTCTTGAATTGGTTAACTGTGGCCGCTCTCAACACGTCTTTTGGTAGGTAGTTCCTATTATTAACAATTATTTGGCTTAAAATTACTCTTCCTGGCATTTAGTCTAACTTGTCTTTTGCATAGTTTGAATTTGTGCCCTCTGGTTACCATTGTTGACAATGGGGTTATATTTTGTCTGTCCACTTTATCGATATCATTTATTATTGTAAACGTTTCCACCATATCAGACTTTGCTCTTCTGTATTGATATATGTAGAAGATGTCAATAGTTGACAAACATATAATAATTTATTTTTAACTTTCTACTTGGAACAATATAATTTGTATTACAGTGTATATGTAATCAATAGTTGTGAAATACGACGAATGAAACAGTGGGCAAATCTATGGAAGCGTCCTGGTGCCAATGCTAAAATATGTGTTATCTCCTAATTAGGAGATACTAACTCCTAATTAGAATATAGTATCTCCTAATTAGGAATTACTATCTGTTAATTAGGACTCAATATATTCTAATTAGGACGTAGTATCTCCTAATTATGAGTTAGTATCTCCTAATTAGGAATTAGTATCTCCTAGTCAGGACTTACTATCTCCTAAGTAGAACTTACTATCTGTGTCAATACTAAAAATGTTTTATCTCTTAATGAGGTCCTAATTAGGACGTAGTATCTCCTAATTAGGACTTACTATCTCCTATATATGCATCTCATAATTAGGAGATAGTAGCTCCTAACTATGAGATAATAAGTCCTAATTAGGAGATGGTATCTCCTAATTAGGATTTACTATCTCCTAATTAGGACTTCGTATCAACTAAATGTTAGCATTGGCACCAGGACGCTTCCATGCAAATCACATATGAGACACGTCATGTGATTTTGTATATTCGGACATCTGCGTAATTTCATTAAATACGTTTACAAAATTTACAATATTTGTTCATAAATAAAGTCAAAAGTTGACAAAATTTTCAGAGTACATGCGGAATGTAATTCATGTTCTCTGAAAATGTTATGGCATTTGCGGAAAATACTGTAAATTTTGTAAATGTATTTAATGAAATTACGCAGATGTCAGAAGGTATACAATCACATGGCGTGTCCCATATACAGTGTAGATCGAGATCTAAACCCGAATGTTCTAGCTGTCACACAGGGCAACTTACAAGTCGCAAAACGTGTACGTCGCCCTGCGTCATATCCAGAAAAGTGGGGTTAGATCAATCTGTGAAAATCATAAAGTGACAAATTTTAACATGGTTATTTATAGATCACCACGTACTGCTTATTTATTTGTTGTTCATGTACATTTTGAAATAATAAAATGTGAATCGCCACGACGAAAATGAGTTACTGAGTTTGCAAACAGTGTACCCCCACATTAGCGTGCGCATCCTCGCGATATGTAGCCTATTTCACCAGCATTGCAAAGTATACTTATTGAGCAAAGTATACTTTGAGGGAGAAATTTTCAATTTAAGGATACATTTATTATTGCTTATTATTCTCAATTAATTACATTATCACAGCCATTTTGGCTGTGATAATGTAATACATTCCGTATAATATTTCCGCATACTTTTAATCATCAAATATATGCGGTCGTTAGTTCTATATGAAATAATGCATTTTGGGAAAACATAAATGATTACTCCCTCAAAGAATACTTTGCATGATAAGTATACTTTGCAATTTTTATGAAATAATTTTCCGACTATCTTTGTCTGGTTTAGAATCCCATAGAAAATGAAACAGGATATTAATTATTTCCTTTATGGTTTCCTTTCTCGGTTTATCTAGGACAGTTAAGGGGAAGACCAGTTTAGGAAATTGTTTAACATTAAATAACTGTTAATTTTCCTAAAGTGGTAAGCTTTCTATATTTCCATACTTCCAGACATTGTTGAAATTCCTAAACCAGACAAACATAGTCGGAAAATTATTGTTCAGAGAATTGAAAAGTGTGGACTAAAAATGATTGATTTGGAGTCCTTTATTGATGCATTAAAGGCTACATGGGTAAAACGTCTTACTCATTCAAAAACACATGGACAATGGAAAATATTATATTTAAATTTCATGAAACCTTTTGGTGGTGTTCATGTTTTTGAAGGGAATTTTAATGTGACTGATGAAAAACAAATTACCAAAAATATATTTTTGACAGAAATCCTTGAATCATGGGGTTAACTTAATTGTATAGACATTCCAGAGAATATATCAACACAAATAATATGGAATAATTCGAAGCTGAAAGGAAATGGCCGAATGTTTTTCTATAAAGAGATATATGAAAGTGGAATTAAGTATATAGAACAAATATATGATTATAGAAGTAATCATTCTTTGAATGCATAGATATAAAACAACTATACAATATCGGTAATAACGATTATTTAAAATATTACAAGATTGTAACAAGCATACATACAGATTGGAAGAGACAGATAAAAAACGAAGGAATAAATGCAATAAACACAAACACACCACTAATAGAAATAATTAAATCTACAAAATAATGTAACAAAATGCTGTTTTCTATGCTTCTTAATCGTCAAACAAATGTTGTTTAATTAAAACAAGAACAAAATGGAAATGAAGAATTCGTCGATAAAAAATAGGAACTGGAAGGTAGTAAACACACATTATTATCAAAGCACAACAAGTTCTAAACTAAGACATTGTCAATACAAATTTCTGATGAAACGTGTAGCAACGATGATTACTTGTACAAATGTAACATGGTAAATTCTAATCTGTGTGACTTCTGTACCATGGCCCAGGAAACAAATAAACATCTATTCTGGGAATGCAATAAACGTCAGCATTTCTGGTCACAAATGGGTTCCTTTTTAAAGGATCATAATGTTACACGTAACCTAGATTTGCATTTAATAAGTTTTGCACAGTATGAACAGAAAAATATATTCTTAAACCTGTGCATTATACTTGGAAAATATTGTATATATTCCTGTAAATTAAAGAATACAGAACCAAACTTTTCTGATTTTAAAAGCTATTTAAAAAAAAAAGAAGATATTGAGAGAGCAATAGATTTAAATAAAAATAAAGATGCTACACATGAACGAACGTGGGACGGAATACAACTAGAACTAGAGCAGCTTGAGCTGCATCAACGGTTTGAGCCTCAAACATTGATTTCATGTGTAACTAAGCTTTAGCCCAAGGTGTAAACTATCGGTTGCAAAAAGAATTTCTGAAGTTTTAGAATGAACAGTCCAACATTATTGTGTTCGGATCATCACACCGATGTGGGGCCGGTTAGCTTAGAGGTAGAGCGATGGACTCGGAGCGAGGGATACCGGGTTCGATCCTCAGCAAAAGTTTTAGCTAAAGGACTGAAATATCAACTACAGCAAAAACAATTGAAATCGAATGATAAATAACGAAGCTGACGTCACATCCGTTTGCTCTATTTTGAAAACTTGAAAAAATACGTTCATCTTTGACATCGAATAGAGCCGTAAGTAGTCCAGATATAGCTCTGACAATTATCATCTTTCATGCGGCTGACACTCCCCTATCACCCTGGCAAGAAATTATGTTGTACTGTACAAATTGGAAAACGTTTGTAAAGACCACCCGTTATCAGCCGAAATTCGGCAAAATCGTTGAAAAGTATGTACATTTTTCAACTTCAAATGCACATAGCTCTTTTATTTGAGCAGATAGCCGAAAATTGTCAGCGAGTTTGACATAAAGAATTGTGTCAGCTTTCCAATGCAAAAAGAATTCTTGAAATCGGTTGGAAAATAAGGAAGTTATAGGAAGTATGACGTCACTTCCGTGTTCGTGGAAAGAAGCGTTAAAAGATATCTGAAAATCTCTGAGTCTCTGCTCACACTTGATCCGAATCGGCATGCAATTTGAAGTCGATCCGACCAGCGGTTTGGTTGTAGATGGAGGGAGCCCGTATGAAGCGAAGCTCATATGAGCTATTGTTACCGCAATGTGTCCGTCGTCGTCCGTCGTCGTCGTCGTCGTCGTCGTCCGTGAACATTTTCAAACGTCTTCTCCTCGGTAACCATTTGGGCCTATGGTCACCAAACTTCATGGTCATGGTCCTTAGGTAGGGGGATTACAAAATTGTTAAAATGACGTCATTACGTAATCCAAGATGGCCGCCGTTTAAAAATAGCACAAATTCTTAAAAAATCTTCTTGTCAAGAACCGCCAACCGGATTTCGACAAAACTTGGTAGGAATGATCGATGTACATTGCTCTTTCAAAGTTGTTAAAATGGTGACCCTGGGGTTAAAAATGGGCGTGGCCCGTGGGGTCAAATTAGGGTCAAATTTTATTTTTGACTGAATATGATCATTTCATATATCAAATTGAAGGTATCAATGAGGCGATCACTCTGGTGCATTTTTTGTCGAAATCGGATTGTTATGTCATCCAAGATGGCCGCCGAAAGGTCAAAAGGTCGTTCTTTTATTAGAGATTTCAAAATTCTTCTTCACATGAACCGCATGGCCCATGGTAGCAAAACTTAAAAGTTATGGTCCATGGGTGAAGCGTTTTCAGATTTGTTAAAATGGAGGTCATCGCTAATCCAAGATGGCCGCCGTCTAAAAATAGCATAAATTCTTAAAAAATCTTCTTCTCATGAACCGCTAGCCGGATTTCGACGAAACTTGGTAGGAATGATTGATGTACATTTCTCTTTCAAAGTTGTTAAAATGGTGACCCCGGGGTCAAAAATGGGCGTAGCCCGTGGGGCGTGGGGTCAAATTGGGGTCAAATTTTATTTTTGACTGAATATGGTCATGTCATATATCAAATTGAAGGTATCAATGAGGCGATCACTCTGGTGCATTTTCTGTCGAAATCGGATTGTTATGTCATCCAAGATGGCCGCCGAAAGGTCAAAAGGTCTTTCTTTCATTAGAGATTTCAAAATTCTTCTTCACATGAACCGCTTGGCCCATGGTAGCCAAACTTAAAAGTTATGGTCCATGGGTGAAGCCTTTTCAGATTTGTTAAAATAGTGGTCATCGCTAATCTAAGATGGCCGCCGTCTAAAAATAGCATAAATTCTTAAAAAATCTTCTTCTCATGAACCACTTGCCGGATTTCGACGAAACTTGGTAGGAATGATTGATGTACATTGCTCTTTCAAAGTTGTTAAAATGGTGACCCCTTTGTCAAAAATGGGCGTAGCCCGTGGGGTCAAATTGGGGTCAAATTGGGGTCAAATTTTATTTTTGACCGAATATGGTCATGTCATATATCAAATTGAAGGTATTATTGAGGAGATCACTCTGGTGCATGTTCTGTCGGAATCGGATTGTTATGTCATCCAAGATGGCCGCCGAAAGGTCAAAAGGTCGTTCTTTTATTAGAGATTTCAAAATTCTTCTTCATATGAACCGCTTGGCCCATGGTAGCCAAACTTAAAAGTTATGGTCCATGTGTGAAGGCTTTTCAGATTTGTTAAAATGGAGGTCATCGCTAATCCAAGATGGCCGCCGTCTAAAAATAGCATAAATTCTTAAAAAATCTTCTTCTCATGAACCGCTAGCCGGATTTCGACGAAACTTGCTAGGAATGATCGATGTACAATGCTCTTTCAAAGTTGTTAAAATGGTGACCCCGGGGTTAAAAATGGGCGTGGCCCGTGGGTGTCAAAATTTATTTTTGACCGAATATGGTCATGTTATATATCAAATCGAAGGTATCAATGAGGCGATCACTCTGGTACATTTTTTGTACAAATCGGATTGTTATGTCATCCAAGATGGCCGCCGAAATGTCAAAAGGTCGTTCTTTTATAGAGATTTCAAAATTCTTCTTCACATGAACCGCTTGGCCCATGGTAGCCAAACTTAAAAGTTATGGTCCATGGGTGAAGCCTTTTCAGATTTGTTAAAATGGAGGTCATGGCTAATCCAAGATGGCCGCCGTCTAAAAATAGCATAAATTCTTAAAAAATCTTCTTCTCATGAACCGCTAGCCGGATTTCGACGAAACTTGGTAGGAATGATCGATGTACAATGCTCTTTGAAAGTTTTTAAAATGGTGACCCCGGGGTCAAAAATGGGCGTGGCCCGTGGGGTCAAATTGGGTCAAATTTTATTTTTGACTGAATATGGTCATGTCATATATCAAATTGAAGGTATCAATGAGGCGATTACTCTGGTGCAATATGATTATGTCATCCATGATGGCCACCAAAAGGTCCATTTATTCAAGATTTTTTACGTCTTTTTCTCAGGAACCACATGGCCGATGCTGGGTGAAGCATTTTCAGATTTTGTAAAATGAGAGTCATCGCTTAATCCAAGATGACCGCCATCTAAAAATAGCACAATTTTTTTTAAAACACATGAACTCAATGTCACATTCTCCTCTGGTGTTCATGGAGTCAGGTGAGCGAATTAGGGCCATCATGGCCCTCTTGTTCTTGTCCTGTTTGCTTCAGACAAGTCACTTGACATGACAGTACAGTTGTTACGCCTTGACATACGCATTAAATGTATGGACAGGTGCAATCAGACAATCAATTATATTTATATTAACTGTGAAACGTTATTTAATTTCATATAAGTTATCGTATTGTTATAGTAACTGTGTTAATATGTCTACGTCTTCACGACTGTGACTGACATTCATCGGGTGGATTACCAAGAAACAACAGCAGTTCTCGCTGCTATTCCGTCCCATAGATACCCCATATACTAACATACTAAAATTAGAATAAAATCGAAAAATAGGAAAGTTTATTTTTTTGAAAATCTTTATTTACAATAATGGTATAATAACATTAATTTCACACACATTACAATAATACTATGTAAATGATTAAATGAAAGTTGTGTACAGTTTTTATGTAAACGTTACATGCATTTAATATACATATATATATATAGTGGCAGGTATAACGTAATTATGGTAATCAGACATGCAGGTTGCCACACACTATATCATAGGAGGTTGTAGCTATGGACAACCCCGTGGAATGTTCCTTTACAAATTCCGTAAATATACACATAAATATCATCTGATATAAAATGTATAATACCGCCAATCAATACGTGGGGTAATGGGGAATGAATGTTTATTTTGCCAGAAAATATCTCAGATTATATCTCTGATATAAAGAAGATGCTGTGCATACAGAGTGGGCATGTACCTTTAACGTTAGAGTACAAGCAATCGGACGTCTGCATAAGAGTAAAGAGACCGCCATACACTAATAATTCCAGCACAAAAATATTTACACAATTCCCTAACATTTGATTGGTCCGTAGCAAGAAGTCTCTGTCCAAAATTTATATCCCAGTAAACTCCATGCCGAACTACTTTCCGTAACCGTGAGACGCAGTTAAAATAATTCTTAAGAAAACGGAAAATAAACACATTTTCTTGATGAATTTATTTCAAATGCTGGAATTATAAGGAATGAATGGCCTCTTAGTGGAATTTATCGGGGATATAAACTTGGAAAAGTCGCGGGAATACTGGACGAGGCCTTCCGGCCTTCGTCCAGTATTCCCGCGACTTTTCCAAGTTTATACCCCGATAAATTCCAAAAAAAGGCCATTCATTCCTATAATAATATCTTCATACTCGAATGTGAACACCGGAGACGCAGCATCCACTCACTATTAGACCAATCAATCTGTAAATATATTGGCAGAACCCACCATCACTAACAGAAGGTATCCCACTACTGTTCCGTCCCATAGTGGAATATAGTGACACAATTATACACTTATTTATTTTCTATAAAGAACATTTTGTGCATACTGAGTGGGCATGTACCTACAATACTCATAAATTTAAATGGTTATTATCCAACGAAAATTAGCATATTTGCAGTAATCTTGTCACGTTTGTTAATCAGTGTTTTCTTAGTATATGGACTGGCACATAACGTCGATCGGAATAGAAAATGTTTCTTTCACTCTGTGGCAGATGTACTTACATTGGGTTCATTCCAGTGTTTGCAGAATGATCCATAACATGTAATGTGGTGAACCACTGGAGTGGAAAACTTCGGGGGTCTTTCTGCTGCGGAGAACGTCACATTTCCAGCTGTACTATGCATGACGGCTGGGAATTCATAATGTTTATCTTCTAATAACAAGCATGCATAGCATGTTTATCTGACTTTGCGTACCGGTACTTTAAACAAAACAGGTTTTAAAAAATACTAATATTAGGCAAATCCTTGACCACACCGCTATCGACGATATTGGCTACTGTGACGACCCTGAAAATATCTGAGTTATTTGTCCACACCAAAATATTAGTGACGTCCCATTGCTTATTCTCTAACGTTAACATCATTACTGTTGTTCTTCTATTACGTTACTTGTGCCATTCTCATTGGCATACATATAATAGTATACTTCAGAATATTATGGTTTTCAGCATAATGCTTTAGAAAGGATAGTTCTTTCAAATTGTGATTTTATTGACAGAAAACTGAATATAGCATTTTAAATATAATGAGAGCAAAGTTTGATGAAATGTGACAGTTATAGTACAATACTGACATTTGGCAGTCACCATGTATATATTTAAATGAATCAATTGTTCCAATTACCTCGTAGACTTACCTTACACAAACAGGTTGTTGTGTCTAGAGAACATCATAGGATAATTTCGACTACTGAAAACTAACTGCAACGATAGCAAATATGTGGTAAAATATGGAAAATTAATAAATTATGACATTTGGCGGCCATCTTAAATTTATGCAAATGTCAAAATACTTCCTAGCAATTGTCAAGAGAGTTAATATGTTCATATACCAGTATATATCAAATTAAATCGCTATAGATCTATAAACTTATTAAATTGAGGGGCCTAGCTGATATGAAAAAAAAAACAATATGGAAATTTGGTAGCCATCTTGGGTTTAAGTTAATTACTGGTGCTAATAAAGTCTAAATTGTGTGTATTCGATCAGAACTTGAAGGTGACATACGAAAGGTTATCTGGGCAAACATTGGTGATTCTGTCACAAGTGCACTAGCTCTCTTTCCCCTTATTGGGTCGACTATCCCGCGAAGCTCTAGCTTAATTAAAGTCCCATACTTAGTGCGTTCAAAATATTATGCTCGGGTCAATTTCTTATAATTTATGTTTCTTTTCACATCACTGCTTCATATTTCTCACGTGCATGCATTACTCTGATGGTCCTCTATATTATGCTATGACAAATCTACGATAATTTGGGCCCCCGCTAGACCCAACGTTAATGTCAAATACTTAGTGCATTCAAAACCTTAACGCTCAGGTAAATTTCTTATGATATGTGTTTCTTTTGATTGGCTACGCAATGACAAAACATTATGGTCAAGTCAAACATATATAGGTACGTATTAAATTATCGAACGACCAAATCTGGTACGAAACAGTGTTTGTGCGAATTGGTATGGGTACGACTTTACCAGAATAATATAAACTTCCGGTAAAGTTGGGCGGGGTTAAAAGGAATCTGTCAAAATCGACTGGTAAGTATTCTTCCTTAATCTAATTACGAGTACGCTAGTTATCATAATTTTTCTGTATGTCTGGATAGAAATATTCTATAAATGCTAAGACAATACTTGTAAATGACTTGATAACGGGATTGTTTATCACTAATTGGATTGACAGCTTACCAGTAACCGCGTGCAACCTGTTCCCGACCTGTTGTTATTCTGCATTCTGTAAGTCAACATGACGTCACGATCAGCATCGGCTATTTTGGATTGAGAGAAATTGGCAGAAATCTACATATGAGATAAAAATTACGAAAAACTGAACATGAACATTAGGTGGGGATCAAAATGTGTAAGTTGTTATCAAACTTTATAAATATCTTCAAACTTTTCCCATTCCCAATGATCAGAATTCAGATGTTACAATTCTGTAAGTCAGCATGATGGTTTACCGACGTTTCAGCCCTAGGACACTTCGGCCTTTGACACCTCGGCCCTATGACACTTCGGGGGCCCCAAGTGGGTTCGACACTTCGGCCCCTAATTATTGTAGTGTCCTGGTGTGGTTGTGAGACACTATCGCCCGGTTAGCTCAGTTGGTAAGAGCGCCGTGCTAGTGATATGGGGGTCGTGGGTTCAAACCCCACATCGGGCAACAGTTTTTCCCCTTAGAAATACTTCAATGGTGTCAGAAGTAAACAGGATTGTTCCTGGGTGTACTTTGGGTTGCAGGCTATACTCCTCATGAAGCTGTGAGGTTGATGTCTGGCTCCCAAAGAATAAGAAGGGGATGACTGTAGTGTCCTGGTGTGGTGGTTAGACACGATCGCCTGGTTAGCTCAGTTGGTAAGAGCGCCGTGCTAGTGTTACGGGGGTCGTGGGTTCAAACCCCACATCGGGCAACACTTTTTCGCCTTCATACTTCATTATATCTAAAACCCAATTAATACATAACAGACATAATGGAAATAAATCGCCACATGAGGACATAAATTTGCATGGGCAGTAAGTCATCTTTTGTCAGGTAGTCAAATGTGGGTGTATATGTGATGTAAATTATTCGAGAATATCACCGACCCAATCAAGCTGGGTCGTGATGGCTGCTATTTGTTTAGTGGCATTTTATATTTTTCAATAAAACTGAACATATACAGCATCTATAACTGTATAAACACTTGGATTGAACCCTTGTTTACATTTATAAACATACACCAGCATTATATTGTTGATTTCAATACAATTTTTTACCAAAACAAAACGTGTTTTATTTTCTCAGATATTTATGAATTTTGTCAATAAAAATGATTCTTTTTAGCTTGACTATTCGAAGAATAAGTAGAGCTTATGTTGTCACATCGGCGTCACCGTCACACCTTGGTTAAGGTTTTTAGTCAACCTTGTATATGGAATACTACTGGCCCTACACCCACCATACTTGGACAACTTCATCTCCTAGTGATGTACATCAATAACCCCTGATCTATATTTGACCTTGACCTACATTTCTTCTTGAATTACTTAGTTAATTCCCCTTGGTTAAGGTTTTTAATCAACCTTGGTTAAGGTTTTTAGTCAAGCTTGTATATGCAATACTACTAGCCCTACACCCACCATACTTGGACAACTTCATCTCCTAGTGATGCACATCAATAACCCCTGATCTATATTTGACCTTCACCTACATTTCCTCTTGAATTACTTACTTAATTCCCCTTGGTTAAGGTTTTTAGTCAACCTTGGTTAAGGTTTTTAATCAAGCATGTACATGGAATACTATTGTGCATCCAGACACCATACTTGGATAACTTTTTCTCATAGGGATGTACATCAATAATGTCTGACCTTTATTGTACCTTCACCTACATTTAACCTTGAATTACTTGGTTAATGTTTATAGTCAAGCATGTATATGGAATACTCATGCTTCAGAAATGATGGAGTGTCAATACTCTATTACAAATTCCTTATCTGGAGCCGTGGAGTGACACTGTATACCACAGGTGGAAGACTCGGACCTATGACACCAAAAAAATGCCTATTAAAAAAAATCCCATTACCCCACCCACTTGGTCTCGTACAGTACTATACGTTAATTCAAGGTGAGTATAAATAGTGCTATTATAGAAAGAGCCCTCTTTTTTCCGGCTCGCACAAACACAATAAACATCGATTAAATGTATGAAATATGTCTCTGGCAATCGATAAAGGTATTAGGTGTGTGAATATACTCACTTCAGATCGCTGTTTCAAGTATTTATTGAGTTATTCGCGTTTTGATTACCCCATCCAAAACGAAAGTTGCGTGTACGAAAGAATCTCACACAGAATCGGAGGCCGTCCGGCTGGATTATCGGTCATATTTGGCCGATAGCTGATCGCCAGCTCAAACTAAAGTCGTGCACCATGATCATATACATTAGAGACTCCAACCATACAAAGTTCGTCCAATTGTGATCGTTCGCCGATCTTCCCAAAAACACTTTTTTCTATAATTTCGTTCATTATCTGGAACTGGGTCAATGCACTATCTTCCATAATACAACCACCGAAGCATCTATGTAAGAACATCTCTGATTGGTTAAACCTAAAAATAGACGCGAGGACTTTCCCTTTTCAGGGTTTCCGGAAGACATAATCTGATAGTACGCGAATCATGAAAGAAAGTCAATAAAATTAGAAAAAAGTGTTTTCTGTTGATCAAGTTGAATGAATGACGGGTGAATGCAGAATAATATTCTGTATATGATTTGAACTTTTTGTACCTTTTTATGTCATTTTCGGAATATTTCTAAAAGCGGCAATTTGCAGGTGAAATCGTAATTTGAATAAGCACGTTTTCGTCAAATCCGTGTTAATCTGGTATGCTGTGTTTTATGTCTGTAGTACGACTATGCACATGACTAGTTGGTATTTCAGTGTTAAATTCACTCTTGGCTGAACCAAATTATGTTTAAGGGTTTACAATGTTTGTGACCAGTGTAGCTCAAGAACATCCTGTAATCATGTACATGTACATATGATACATCTTACATGTGCATGTACCTGTATAGCACTGATCTTCATTTCACTGTGCGGTAGTCAGCTACTGAAGAATGTAATAATGTTTGCAACCAGTTTAGGCCCTGATCATTTAGACAATGAAGAACGTAATCACGTTTGCAACCAGCGTAGGCCCTGATCATTCAGCCAATTAATAACGTTTGCAACCAGCGTAGATCCTGATCATTTAGCCAATGACGAACATAATAACGTTTGCAACCGCGTTTGCAACCAGCGTAGACCCTGATCATTCAGCCAATGAAGAACATAATAACGTTTGCAAACAGTGTAGGCCCTGATCAATTAGCCAATGAAGAACGTAATAACGTGTGCAACTAGCGTAGACTCTGATCATTCAGCCAATAAAGAACGTATTAACGTTTGCAACTAGCGTAGACCCTGATCATTCAGCCAATGAAGAACGTAATAACGTTTGCAACTAGCGTAGACCCTGATCATTTAGCCAATGACGAATGTAATAACGTTTGCAACCGCGTTTGCAACCAGCGTAGACCCTGATCATTCAGCCAATGAAGAACATAATAACGTTTGCAAACAGTGTAGGCCCTGATCATTCAGCCAATGACGAACATAATAACGTTTGCAAACAGTGTAGGCCCTGATCATTCAGCCAATGAAGAACGTAATAACGTTTGCAACCGCATTTGGAACCAGCGTAGACCCTGATCATTCAGCTAATGAAGAATGCAATCACGTTTGCAACCAGTGTAGGCCCTGATCATTTAGCCAATGAAGAACGTAATAACGTTTTCAAACAGCGTATGCCCTGACATTTAGCCAATAAGTAAGTAAGTATTTAGCCAATGAAGAACATAATAACGTTTGCAAACAATGTAGGCCCTGATCATTTAGCCAATGAAGAACATAATAACGTTTGCAAACAGTGTAGTCCCTGATCATTTAGCCAATGAAGAACGTAATAACGTTTGCAACCGCATTTGCAACCAACGTAGACTCTGATCATTCAGGCAATGAAGAATGTAATAACGTTTGCAAATAGCGTAGGCCGTGATCATTCACCCAATGAAGAACGTAATAACGTTTGTTAATGTTTCACAAATTCAGAAGGCCCATGCATATTCCTGGGGAAAAAAATTGCTGATGGGACATGAGATCAAGTACATTGGTTTGTCAGTTTATCATGCAATCACATGTGTGTATTTGCTACAATAATTGTACAAAATTTACTTCAGTATGTGTAGGCGAAAAGTATTTATACTTTAAGACATCTTAACCCTTACAGTGCTGAATTAAAATTTGTTGTCTGCTGTTTATTTTCCATTTTTCTTATCAAAAACATGGTTTGACAGCACTTTAGAATCATTTCCAATGGAAATGATTCTAAAATGCTGACAAACCATGTTTTTATTTAGAGAAAATACAAAATAAGCCACAACAGCAGACGACAATTCTCGGTTCCCGCCTTCTAAGGGTTAACACTATGACTTATTTATTTGAAGAAAGGAATTTCTAAATAGCTATTTGAAATTTGGATTAAACGTACGATCGGTATGATGACCTCATGGTATAAATAACTACATGTATATTAGACACGCCATGTGATTTTGTACCTAACAACATGTGCGATATCTCCTGAAATATATTTACAATATTTTTGTAAATGGTGTCGAAAGTTGACAAGATTTTATTAGTAAATGCGGAATTCATTCTATTCCGCATTTGTTATGAAAATTTTGTCAGCTTTTGACGTCATTTACAGAAAATATCACAGTTTCTGTAAATACATTTCAGGGCTCCAGATAAGTAATTAGTAATTGAGTATTGTCACTCCATCATTTCTGAAGCAATTGGGTATTTCAAGATTTTAATTGTGTAAAATAGAATCACACTACTGTTCGCACATCAGCAGACCGCACTTAGTGAATAGTTTGCTTCTAAATGAAAACACATCTTGGTATTCCAAGGAGACAATTTTAATGAAATACCAAGATGTGTTTTCATGGAAAAATAAATTTTTCATTGCTTTTTGATACTCGCTACTTCTGATTTCAATTGGGTTTTTGACAATTTTAATTGGGTATTTACGCAAATACGCAGCTTATCTGGAGCTATGCATTTCATGAAAAATCTCACCTGTTCACATGGCGTGTTTCATATTTCTGTCAATCTGCACTGTATAGTCAACAAACTGGGCATAAACAAACACAAAATAGGCGAGACAGGTAAATATACCTGAGCAAGCATTCCATTTATATGTTGATTACGAAGTTCATCACAAAGCCATGCTTAATCGAGGGATAGAGAGTCAGACATCAATTACGGCGGTCATGAGTTCGAATCTCACATGTGCATATTTTTTATGTATTCTTTTTTTCCGTTGTACTTATTATTATATTTGTTGTATTTACGTTAATTTCTGCGCAAGTTTTGAACGTAGAATGTCAGTTTCACTATACTGTCTGTTTCACGAAACCTGCCCAAATTTTACGGCAATATAAACATTTCAAAAATAATATTTTTTCTGATAATGTTAAATTTATCAAAATTGAAGAATGAGCCTTCTTTTTATTTTGTGAAATGTGGTCAAATATTGATTGTATTGTGAAAAAACAAGTTCCCCATGTTAAATCCCCATACATATCTTCACTCTGTGAAGATGTCTATGGGGATTTAACAGGGGGACATTTTTTAGAATTTCAGTTCCCCATTTTAAATCCCCATTTTTCGTAATAAAATCAATATTTGAAGTAATTTCACCAAATAAAAAGAAGGCTCATTCTTAATTTTTTTTATAAAATTTAATATTATCGAAAACAATATTGTTTTTGCATTGTTTATATAGCCGTAAAATTTGGGCAGGTTTCGTGAAACGGACAGTAGTGAAACTGACATTCTACGTTCAAAACTGTGTTGCACAGAAATTAACGTACTTTGTAAATACAACAAATATAAGTACAGTGGAAAAAAAGAATACATAAAAAATATGCACATGTGAGATTCGAACTCATGACCGCCGTAATTGATGTCTGACTCTCTATCCCCTCTTAGCTGTTGATGACCTTAGCTGTTGATAGGCTTTTAAACCCCAACAAACAAACTGACATGGGTCAAACCTAGGCCTGAGTGACCATGTGACCTAAGGGCACCTGCCACTAATCAATCAACCAATAATCTTCACCAGGAAAGCTTAAACGTTTTTGTTAACATAACCTGCGAAACTGGAGCAGTTGATTGGTGCAGATAATCAATAATATTGAAGGTGAATACAACGGCAGTGATGCAATCAATTATTAAACCTCCAGTGGATTATTTTTGTGACCAGTGGAAGTATATCATTATGTGTCATGCCATGGCAATGTTGCTTATTGTGTTGCGAGCCGTGTAGCCCCAGATCAGCCAGCACATATGCACAATCTGATCAGGGCCTACTCGTAGAGAATACCAGGCTAGCGTCTTTTGATATCAAGTTTGTCAGTCAAGGCTAAGAAACTTGTTGGAATTCAGAAGCTCGTGAGGATTCCCACCGCCACTGAGGTGAGTATGATAAACTTGATATCTTCAGAGCTCCAGATAAGGTGCGTATTGGCGTATTATACGCAACTATATTAGCTGAATACGCATTGATTATCAAAAGTTGGAGTACAACATACGCACAGCAATGTGAAAATACGCATTGATTTTCAAATTGAGTAGTGAAAATACTGTAATAAATTTGAAAATTCACTTAGTTACATGTAAGCTGCAAAAAGCTCAAATAAGTGAATGTTTAAATTTGATAAATGTTTTTTATCATATGTTCCCTATTCAGTAATGAAGAAAATCAAGAATCCATTTGTAAAAGTAAAATATGCAATGATTTTGAAATCAGGGGGAAAAGTACACTTTAGACACCAGGCTCATCTGGAGCGCTGTATCTTTCATGCAGCACACTGAGCAACTATGACATGACTAGGTTTGTTGAAAAGAACGTGGACTTTTTTGCATTGTGTCATTACACTGACATCAAATATAGAGGTTAGTGCCGTGAATGGGAAAAAAATATCTGGCAATTAGGCTTAGGAAACGAGTCCATCCAGTTACCGTGCCGTGCCAGATATTTTTTTCCATTCACGGCACTAACCTACTACAGTCAAACCTGTCTTAAGCAGCCACCCAAGGGAAGTGACAAAACTGGCTGCTTAACAGAGGTGACCTCTTAATAGAGGGTTGTGTTTTCAGGTACATGAAAATTGAAATGAAGATAAAGATAACAATGTATGTTGACTTGATAATACAAATGTAATAAATAATATTAATGATTAATTTAGAGTACCATATTGATTAAATATGTATGTTTTAATGCAATATAAATGCAATATAAATGTGTATCTTTATATTTATTTAATATTTTCAAAATTGAACCTGAACATGTAATGAGTGGATTATATCATTTAATGAAATAAAAAATCTGTCAACAAATAAAAACACCAATGTTTTTGTTGTTATTTTACAGCCTACTGCAACTGTTGATCTGCAAGATTCATATTGTAGACAATTTATTGTACTAGATAATAGGGTATAATGTGGTATAATCGGAAATGGTGTGTGATAAGTTGTGCGTTTTTTTTTTGTTTTTTTGTCGGGTATTGGTCAAGTCGAATTTGGATTCATTTCCAATTGTGTATGTAAATAATGCATAGGCGATGTCAGCAAAAGCAGTCAATAAGTGCGACATTCGGCTCATATTCGACATATGAGGCCATTTGCTTAAATTATATTTGAGCCGGTTACACTCGGTCCTGGGCAATACACACCAATTATATCAGCTATTCGTGTTTTGTCAATTTGGTAACTGGCAATGGGCTGTTCCTTTTTACAACATTTGTATCGGTAACCTATAGAAATTACGAATCGACGGACAAGGGTGCAAGAACCCGGATGCGATAGGCTGTTCTTTCAATAATGCGCCGACAATTCGGGCAACACAATTTGCACCTGTGAAACACCCTCTCAATATCGCATACGCTGCGACGTGTTAGGTGTTTTATTTACCCGCATTGACTGCTGACATCATTGTTAATTCGCGCTTCGGTAACGACCGCCGCAGGGTACATTGAAATCGAGATTAGAGGTGACCGTTTAATGAAATTGGATCACTAGTTTGGGACGATAGTTCATACGCAGTGATTAGGTCGTATTGACAGGATATCAAAAATGTTTCACGGCACATACGCACTGTGTTGACGGGTTAAGGTAACGTCATGTGATGTTATTCAGCCAATGGAACATGAGTATATGTAATTTTGAATCTGTTGTATTAGCTAGTTAACTCTTTGCATTCTGTGAAACTTGTGGGCTATAAATAGTTCAAAACTAGCGGGCAAAAATTCATCATATTTTCTGGTATTTCTCCCTGTAAATATCATGAATATGTCTTGGAATTTCCTGAGGACTCAATTCTAATGAAATTTCAAGACATATTTACAGAGAGAAATAAAACACATACTCCTAATTCGTTTGGCGGATATTTTCGCCGCTAGCATGCAAAGAGTTTATGTAGAGTTAATGTAGAGTTAATGTAGAGTTAATGTAGAGTTAATGCAGAGTTAATGTAGAGTTAATGTAGAGTTAATGCAGAGTTAATGCAGAGTTAATGTAGAGTTAATGTAGAGTTAATGTAGAGTTAATGTAGAGTTAATGCAGAGTTAATGCAGAGTTAATGTAGAGTTAATGTAGAGTTAATGTAGAGTTTATGTAGAGTTAATGTAGAGTTAATGTAGAGTTTATGTAGAGTTAATGCAGAGTTTATGTAAGTTTATGTATGTAGAGAATTAGAATGTAGAGTTAATGCAGAGTTAATGTAGAGTTAATGTAGAGTTAATGTAGAGTTAATGTAGAGTTTATGTAGAGTTTATGTAGAGTTTATGTAGAGTTAATGTAGAGTTAATGCAGAGTTAATGTAGAGTTAATGTAGAGTTAATGTAGAGTTAATGCAGAGTTAATGCAGAGTTAATGTAGAGTTAATGCAGAGTTAATGTAGAGTTAATGCAGAGTTAATGTAGAGTTAATGTAGAGTTAATGTAGAGTTTTTTTTTTTTGTTAATGTAGAGTTAATGTAGAGTTAATGCAGAGTTAATGTAGAGTTAATGCAGAGTTAATGCAGAGTTAATGCAGAGTTAATGTAGAGTTTATGTAGAGTTAATGTAGAGTTAATGCAGAGTTAATGTAGAGTTAATGTAGAGTTAATGTAGAGTTTATGTAGAGTTTATGTAGAGTTAATAAATTAATTAGTTAATGTAGAGTTTATGTAGAGTTTATGTAGAGTTAATGCAGAGTTTATGTAGAGTTAATGCAGAGTTTATGTAGAGTTTATGTAGAGTTAATGTAGAGTTAATGTAGAGTTAATGCAAGTAAGTTAATGTAGAGTTAATTGTAGAGTTAATGTAGAAGTTTATGTAGAGTTAATGCTAGAGTTAATGCAGAGTTAATGTAAGACGTTAATGCGAGATTAATGCAGAGTTAATGCAGAGTTAATGTAGAGTTAATGCAGAGTTAATGTAGAGTTAATGTAGAGTTAATGTAGAGTTAATGTAGAGTTAATGCAGAGTTAATGCGAGGTAAAGGGGTAGAGTTAATGCAGAGTTAATTGCAGAGTTAATGCAGAGTTAATGCAGAGTTAATGCAGAGTTAATGCAGAGTTAATGCAGAGTTAATGCAGAGTTAATGTAGAGTTAATGCAGAGTTAATGCAGAGTTAAGCAGTTAAGCAATATGTAGTTAATGTAAGTTAATGCGAGTTATGTAGAATAAGTTTTATGAGTTATGTTAAGTTAAGCAGAGTTAATAGAGTTTAATAGAGTTTATGTAGATTAATGTAGTTAATAGATTAATGTAGATAATTAGATTAATGCAGAGATAATGCAGATATTAAGTTAATGCAAGTTAATCAGAGTTAATGCAGAGTTAATGTAATTAATCCGAGTTAATCATTTAATGCAGATTAATGATTAATGCAGTTAATCAAGTTAATGCAGAGTTAATGCGAGTTAATGCAGTTTATGCAGATTTAGCAGTAATGCAGAGTTAATCAGTTAATGCATTAATGCAGAGTTAATGCAGGATACAGAAATTGATTGTCTAGCTTAGAAAATCTCAGCTCTACGGATGTGTTTTACTATTTCATCTGTCTTATATTTTCTGTATCCGGATACAGAAAATATAAGACAGATGAAATAGTAAAACACATCCGTAGAGCTCAGATTTTCTAAGCTATTTGTTAGCTGGCTATGTCAATGTGTATGATAACGTGGTTACAACAACAACAACAAGTACTGACACTTCCAGAAGCCTCCGATTCAAAGTACATTTTTGTTTTCCTTGTTATGTTATGGATTTTGATGAAATATGGTGCATCAAACATGTCTTGTTAAGCTGCATTTGGTGGTTTGGGTACTTTGGCCCAACCTTCTGTCTGTCGTTTTTGCGAAGAATCAATTTCCGCGTCGGTAAGTATGTGCCGAACTCCCAGGACCACCAAATGCGGGTCATGAAGGCTCGTTTGCTCTGCCATATTTCAACAAAATTCGTTGCCTATTAAGGAAAATATCAAATAATAGTACTTACTTTGGAGTGGGCACGCTTTCAACACTTTCAGCCATTGTTGTGGTTGTGATAACCACGTGATCATGCACCTTGTATGTATTAGGGAAATTCAAATCTGATTACCTGATACAGCGCTCCAGATAAGGAATTAGTATTTAAGTATTGTCACTCCACCATTTCTGAAGCAATTGGGTATTTCAAAATTTTAATTGGGTAATATAAAATCACACTACTGTTTACACATCAACAGAAAGCAATTATTAAATGTCTTGGCATTTCATAATAGCAGGGTGTCCACGGTCAGGGAAAAGTCAGGGGAAAAAAATATTTTCAAGGTCAGGGAATTTTAAAATTTTTGAAAAGTCAGGGAATTTTTAGAATTTCAGGCCAAGAACCGATGAAAACTATGATAATGGCTAGAGCAGTTTCTTCCAGTTTGGCTATTAAAATAGTTATTTCTAAATAATCATAATGAAAACGTTTCTTTAAAGCATTGTATGTTTTAAACTATTTTGCCACTGAATATCTGGAATGGACCAGGCCATGCTAATTTTGGAATATTTTCAATCATAAATGATTTTAAGCAGAGTATATTTATGAAAAACTGGTGTAAAATGTGGCAATACAAAAACATCAATGCAAACGGGGCAGATCCTGGTGAGACGGTATTTTAAGCCAACTCATCTACATCTGCAATGTTTGCAAACACTGCTATACTATAGCAGCCCATGTGGTTGAAATGGTTGATTCAAAAACACCACATTCAAGAAAATAGATTATAAATTAAAATAAAATTTTAAATATATATATATACTACCATGATCTTTAAAAGGTGGTAAGGGTTGGCTGAAGGGGAGGAGGAGGCCAACATATTTTTTATTCTAATATATTTGTGTAATCATGAGTACTGGGAACCCGATTCTGAGAATGCAGGAAATGGCGTTTCACACCACTTGGATTTCAAAAATTTGCACATTTTTTTAGGACAAAACATGCAGCAATAAAACAATTACCACCATTTGCAGGTGTGCATTACACATGTTATTCTCCAACCAATCAATTTGTTGGAGCCGTGCCACAATCTCAATAGATTTTTAATCTCGTACATTTTGGATATTTTTGTCAAGATTGGGAAATATAGAAACCGTGTTGAAACATGCATACAGAAACAGGAAAAATGAGAGTAATAGCATGTGCTCAACCTTTGCTGAGAATGCAGGAAATGGCGTTTCACACCACTTGGATTTCAAAAATTTACGGGGGGGGCATGCCCCCGGACCCCCCTAGCGCGGACCCCCCTAGCGCGATCGGGCCCTTCGGGCCCTCAACATTGGCTAAAATTGGTCAGGGAAAAATGAAAGTCAGGGAAAAGTCAGGGAATTTTAGTTTTCCTAAAGTGTGGACACCCTGTCATTAGAATTGTCTCAATGAAATACCAAGATGTGTTTTCATGGAAAATAAGAAAAATATTCTATACATGTATTTGTGGTCTATTTATTGTTTTCTGCAGCATGATAAGGTACCACAAAATTTGTTTTGCTTTTGATACTCGCTACTTCTGATTTCAATTGGGTTTTTGGCAATTTTAATTGGGTATTTACTTTAAACAATATTTTATTTATCCAATACAAGTGATAAATGATACATGATAACTAGTAATTGGGTATTTAAGCAAATACGCAGCTTATCTGGAGCTCTGTGATAATCCTTGCTATTCTGTATCATGCACATTCCTGAACCATCTACAGCCCGGAAAACAAACGATTGCCTATTGTTTTATAAATCGTTTTTTGACATCGTTTTCAGTTTTATAATTAGAAAACAAAAAAACATAAATTTCTGATTAAAAACAACGAAAACGATGTCTAAATGATGTGTTTAAAGAAATGACTGGCTGTTAAATAGTTGAAAGCCACGTATTCAAAAGAAAATATAATTTTCCCGTACAAAAAACAAACGACGATCATTTCCACGCATGGTGTTTTACAAAATGATTCACTTTGTTTTTAGCCGGGATTTTGGAAAAAAAATCTATCTATTGGTTTGGCAAAAGCCGGGAGGGCGGCAGCTTCCACAATGTTATGTTTTTGTGTTTAGGTCCATTTCTCTGTTTAAGTCTGTTATGGTACCACCTAGAACCACCATACTTGCACAACTTCATAACCAATGGGTGCCCATCACATACCACTATCCAACTTTTTTCCGTGTAATTGACTTTCGTAGCGCACCTTTCAAAGAAAAGAGTGCTTATGGCATACCCTCGGAGTCATAGTCAGTGTCTGTCTGTCTGTCTGTCTGTCTGTCTGTCTGTCTGTCTGCCTGCCTGCCTGCCTGCCTGCCTGCCTGTCTGTCTGTCTGTCTGTCTGTCTTGTCTGTCTGTCTGTCTGTCTGTCTGTCACGTCCGTCCGTCCGTCCGTAGACAGACTGTCCTGTCTGTCCGTCCGTCCGTCCGTCCGTCCGTCCGGGCACACATTAGGGTACTTATGTGGCTAGCCCCACAGGGTTATGGACTTGGTAAAGGATAGGGTTGGTTACAATTAGCCACCTAAAAAATCCTTTTATGTGGCTAATAGTTAACATGTGATAAGCCACATAAGTATAGTACTGTAAGAACATCCGTCTGGTTGTCCGTCTTCAAACATTCAAAAACTTCACCCCACTTTTTGATAGTTCACACATACATGTACATTTCTCTAATGATCAAGGTCACAGTCTTGGTCCTTTCATAAACTTAACGTTGGGGGAAATTTGTTGTAATTTTTGTTTCCTTTCACCAAAAGTTTTGATATTTCACACATTCTTTTCTCTAATGATTCTCTAGCATACTGTGACAAATCCATGATGCTCAAACCCCCATTAACCCCAAGGTCAAGGTCACAGTCTTTACGCTTTCATAAACTTAACATTGAGGGAAATTTGTTATAATTTCTGTTTACTTTCACCAAACGTTTTAATATTTCACACATGCCTTCCTCTAATGGTTTTCTATCAAATCCACGACCCTCAGATCCCTGCTAACCCCGAAGTCAAGGTCACAATCTTATTATTTTTACAAACTTAACATTGGGGGAAATTTGTTATAATTTCTGTTCCCTTTCACCGCTCTTCTTGACATTTTACACATCCCTTCATCCAATGGTTCTCTGTCATGCCTTGCCAAATCCATGACTATCAGACCCCACTAACCCCAAGGTCAAGGTCACAATCTTAGCGCTTTCGCAAACTTAACACTGGCAGAAATTTCTTTTAATTTCCTGTTTCCTTTCACACAGCTTCTTGATATTCGTTAAACTAAAGCACCACCAGGCGCGCTTCGTTGTCTTCTAACAACTCTTGTCAATGTTAACTTTTCGTGTTTAGGTCCATTTCTCTGCTACTGCTACTTGCACAACTTCATAACCAATGGGTGCCCACTACATACATGTACCACTATCCAACATGTGACTTATTGTTTACCCTGGCCTATTTTTTACGCGTGATCGACTTAGCCATTGTCAACGTTAAGATTTTGTGTTTAAATCTGCTTCTCACTTACTACATGTATAGTCTATACCACATAGAACCACCATACTTGCATAAATATATGTTATCCAATTGTCTATGCCTTGAACGTAACACGGCCTTCGTGGCTTTGCCTCGTCTCTGCAAACTGAGGCCATATGTAGGTACATTATTCACCTTCTTATTGGAGGTGTACATCTTCATATGTACATGTATACCTTGATGATCACATTTCACTGGAGACGAAAATTGTTGTTTGCTGTTCTGTCATATTTTTATTTTTTCTTGATACAAAAACATGTCTTAACAGCTCTTTAGAATCTTTTCCATTGGAAATGATCCTAAAGTTCTGTCAAAACATGTTTTTATTAAGAAAGAAGATAAAATATAAAACCACAGCGGACGACAATTTACGTTTCCTGCTTTCTAAGGGCTATACCTTTGTTATTAAATGTGGTTAATATATTAATTGGAGAAATAGCACCTTGTTGCAGGTGTGGCCAGATAACAATCTAGTTTGCTTGTCAGAAGCATGACGGGTGTTTCATTGACGGAATGGTGAACAGTACAGATCCTAATCAGAATGTGCGGATGCACAGGCATCAATTAGCAAAATATATTGAACCAAAATGCATCAAATGTGGTCATAATATGTAACTAATGATGAAAATAGGTGCTATTTTACACAGAGCTCCAGTTAAGATGCGTAATTTGACCAAATATTCTAATTTGACCAAATGTTTGAGATATTTTTCTTAGTTCTTCACCAAAAATGACAAGTTGGGAGTTCTTTAGAATCGTCTCGATGAGACGATTCTAAAGCACTCCCAACATGCCATTTTGGTGAAGAAATAACAAAATCACCCCCCCCCCCACCCCCAAAGTTGATCAAATTACGCACCTTAACTGGAACTCTGTTTACAGACATAAAACCTCAATCAATCAATTATATTGATAACAATGACTTGATAATGTCCAAGTACAGTAACCTATTGATTTTCTAATTTATTTCAGATCAGCACATACTGCCAGTAAGCAAGATATACCCATCTGATAAACGGTCATCATCTCTCCGACTGAGGACTGACCAACTGACCAGTTGACCGGCCACCAGCCAGAATGTCGTACCCTTTGCAGGAGAAGAAAGATGGCGGACCACCAGGCCAGCCTCCCATGACCATGCAGCCAATGCCCATAGGTATTAACCCAATCCATGCTGATGATATGCTATTTTGATTGGGGGGGAAATCATAAATATTTTCTTTAAATGTGCTTAGAAGTATATGTCACGACTACCATTTGCACCGTCTCATCGAGACGGTTCAAATGGGTGGTCACAACATATACTTTCATTGAGAAATAAGAAAAATAAATTATTTAAAAAAATAAAAACATAGCCGCAAAGGTGTATTCCGCATGTGCATAAAAAGCAGACAATTTTTGGTGCACCCGTTTTTGCGGTTAACCGCAAAACGGGTGCACCAAAAATTGTCTGCTTTTTATGTACCAGAAAAATTGATTTGGGGTACAGTCGCCACCCAGTTCGTCCATCCGTCTGTCTCTGTCTACTGATATCTCAAAGTAAAATGCTTGGTCCCAAGTACATGTTTTCCTTTTTAATAACTCTAGTTAACTCGAATGTTCGTTAACTCGTAGTTTCATCAGTCCCCTGGACTTTGGGTAAACGAGTGTTGACTGTATATCGCAACTGTGCCTGTGACAACCCACCAATATTTCAGGCCAGCCGATGCCTACTGCGCCCATGGGCCCCGGGGGACCCGGTCCTGGAGCCCCTGCCCCAACTGGGTGGATGCAGGCGCCCGCTGCTCCCGCCAACTGCCCGCCCGGTCTCGAATACCTCGCCCAGGTGGACCAGCTCCTCGTCAAACAGAAGGTAGAGGGACTCGAAGGTAATAGCGGTGAACAGTGCAGATCCAGAGCTCCAGATAAGTTTTGTATCTAAAGAGTAGTATACCCCCATATTTCAAATTCAATGCGTATTTTCGTGTATAATTGATTTTCTTCCTTATTAAATAGGGAACAAATGATAAAAAATAAAACAAATTTGAAAATTCGCTTTGCAGCTCATTACTAAATAGGGAACATATGATCAAATTTAAACATTCACTTATTTGAGCTGCAAAAAGCAAACACTGTTTGCTTTTTGCAGCTTAACTAAGTAAATTTTCAACTTTATTACAGTATTTTCACTTCTCAATTTGAAAATCAATGCGTATTTTCACATTGCTGGGATTATTTTCTACTCCCACTTTTCATAATCAATGTGTATTCTGCTAAAATAAGTGTGTAAATACTCCAATATGCACCTTATCTGGAGCTCTGGTAGATCCTGACCAGACTATCACTAATCACTAATTCACTGTCACTAATTAGGACCGCCGACAGGTGTTTCCACAGCCCATGTACCCCAGCATCTCCATCAATAAAAAGGTACCCCACCCCAGCCTCTTGACCCTTTCACTCCTAAGTAACTGGAATGGATTTTGATACGTTCAATTTGCAACCAATCCAATTGTCACAAAATGATCTTCAGACTAGTCCATTTATGAAAAGGGGGTGTTTTTGTTCTCAAAAATATGAAAATTACTTGCAAAAAGTGCAGATCCTGATGAGACGGCTCGTCACGAACCGTCTCATCAGGATCTACACCGTTTGCCAATAGCACTATGCAGGAAATGGTCAATCAAAAGCATAATCCGAAAGCCATTTAGCGCTATAAATTGAAGGTAATAGTAGTAAACAGTGTGGAGCCTGACCCGACTGTGTGAATTTGCAGTCTGGTCAGGGTCTACACTGGTCTGGGTCCATGTGTAGCAGAATGGTGAACAGTGTAGACGCTGAGTAGACTGGTTACTGGAAGGTAATTATGACAAACGGTGTAGAACCTGGAACGACGACACAAATTCTCACGCTGGTCTGGGTCTACGCTGTTCTCAGCATGGTAATAGAATGACAGACAGTGTAGACCCTGTGCGGATGCACAGGCTCATCATCTAGGGCTATGTGGATTGCAGCTTAAGCCCCATTTCGTCATGACCTGTGTCCAGAGTCAGTTAACCCTTCCTACGCTGTTGACGGAAATTGCCGCTTGCTTTTTTTCATTTTTGCTTTAATTCTTCACAAAAAAATGGTTTTGACAGCACATGATAATCGTCTCCACTGGAGACGATTCTCATGTGCTGTCAAAACTTGGTTTTTGTCGAGAAATATTGAAAATAAAACATTTCCAGCACACGTCAACATTTAATTCAACGTAGTAAGGGTTAAATCATTATTTCTTTTCAGAAATGATCAAATGTCCTGAAATCTCAGTTAAAAAATGTGCATCGTTGTATCCAAGATGTGTTATTGATTTCATTATAAACATGATTAATTAATTCATGAATTGCTTGCCTTTAATGCATTTAACTGGGGCATATTGCTGTCACTATGATTCATTCAATCAATTCATGACAACAGATCAATTTATGACACATTGGCACCAATTAATGAGTTAAAAATGACGTGTCGTGACTAAATTACCAACACAAGGTCAAATGACTTAACCCTTAGACCTCTATATTATTTTTTGTCGTCTTCTGTTTATTTTCCATTTTTATCACCAAAAACATGCGTTGACAGCACTTTAGAATCATGGAAATGATTCTAAAGTGCTGTTAAACCATGTTTGTATTGAGAAATAAGGCTAGATATAAAGCAACAGCAGACGACAATTGTTGTGTGTAGCAGTCTAAGGGTTACTAGAAATTGCATTAAAGGTAGGTTTGCTATGTACATGTATGGGTTGAAATGTTTGCCAATTTGGAGGGATGAGTTGTGGCCTAGGGGTTAGAACACCTGACTTCCAATCTGGAGGTTGTGGGTTCAAACTTTGTCTTGGGCATCAAAAATATGTTCATTTTATTTCCATCCTGCTAGACTTTTGAATGAGGTCCCGTTCCTAAAGGTATCCGGACAAAAAACCCTTGGACATAACCACCTTTGCGTGTAAATTACCATATGGACATAACCCCCCTTGATGATTTTTACAGGGTAGACAAAATCCCCTTCATAGTTTTTACAAGGTGGACATAACCCCCTTCTCAGTTGTATAGGGTGGACAAAAATGATGATGGGGATTATGTAAAAAACATGAAGGGGGTTATGTCCACCTTATTTAAAAATAAAAAGAATGAGTATGTCCAAAAAAACCTTGTAAAAAATAAGAGGGGAGTATGGGGTTTCCACCTGAAAAAACTTGATGGGGGTGTTTATGTCCAGCTTGTAAAAAACAGAAGACGTTTATGGGGTTGACCCTTGTAAAAAACATGAAGGGGTTATCCCACCTTGTAAAAACATGAAGGGGGTTAGGGGGTCCCACCTTGTAAAAAACCATGAAGGGGGTTATGTCCCAAAAACTTGGGGTTACATGAAGGGGGTTATGTCCACCTTTAAAAAAACACAAGAAGGGTTATGTCCACCTTGTAAAAATATGAAGGGGAGTATGTCCACCTTGTAAAAACATGAATGGGTTTATGTCCATCTTGTAAAAACATGAAGACGTTTATGTTGACCTTGTAAAAAACATGAAGGGGGTTATTTCCACCTTGTAAAAACATGAAGGGGGTTATGTCCACCTTGTAAAAAAACATGAAGGGGTTATGTCCACCTTGTAAAAACAGGAGGGGGTTATTCCACTCTTAGTAAAAAAAACAAGAAGGGGGTTAAGTCCACCTTGTAAAAATCATGAGGGGTTATGTTCCACCTTGTAAAAACATGAAGGGGGTTATGTCCCCCTTGTAAAAAACAAGAAGGGGGTTATGTCCACCTTGTAAAAAACAAGAAGGGGGTTATGTCTAACCTTGTAAAAATAGGAAGGGGGTTTATGTCCACCTGTAAAAACCGAAGGGGGTTATTCTGTCCACCTTGTAAAAAACAAGAAGGGGGTTATGCCACCTTGTAAAAGAAAAGGAAGGGGGTTATGGGGGTTCCACCTTGTAAAAAAAAACACCTGAAGGTGGGGGGTTATGTCCAAAAAACCCTTGTAAAAAAAACAAGAAGGGGTTATGTCCACCTTGTAAAAAACAAGAAGGGGTTATGTCTACCTTGTAAAAATATAAGAAGGGGGGTTATGTCCACCTTGTAAAAAACATGAAGGGGGTTACCAAGAAAAAAACAAGAAGGGGGTTATGTCCAAAAAAAACCTTGTACTTGTAAAATATGAAGAGTTTATGTCCACCTTGTAAAAACAATGAAGGGGGTTTATGTTTCTACTTTCCACCTTGTATGAAGGGGAAGGGGTTATGTCCACCTTGTGGCCCAAAAAAATGAAGGGGGTTATGTCCACCTTGTAAAAACATAAGGGGGTTATGTCCACCTTGTAAAAAAACAAGAAGGGGGTAGTCCACCCTTGTAAAAACATGAAGGGGGTTAAGTCCCACCTTGGGGGTTAAAAATTATTGAAGGGGAAGGGGTTATGCCCACCTTGTAAAAAAACAAAAAGGGGAAATGGGTTTAATTGTCCAATCCACCTTGTAAAAAAACAGGTAAGGGGGTTTATGTCCACTTGTATAAAAGAACATGACCCTGTAAAAAACCTGAATGTTATTTCCACCGTGGGGTAGTAAAAACAAGATAAAGGGGGTTATGTCCACTTGTAAAAAAGCATGAGGGGGTTTTTTTTATTTTTTTGTACCACCTGTCCACCTTGTTATGGGGGAGAAGTATGTCCACCCTTGTAAAAATAAAAAAAACATGATTTGGGGGTTTAGGGGTGTCCATCTTGTAAAAAATAAGAAAAAACATGAAGGACGTTTTATGTTGACCTTGTAAAAACATGAAGGGGGTTATTTCCACCTTGTTAATAAAAAACATTGAAAAAAGGGGGGTTGGGGATGTCCACCTTGTAAAAAAAGGGGGCATGAAGGGGGTTTATGTCCACCTTTGTAAAAAAAACATGGGAAAGGGGGTTTGTCACCCCTTGTAAAAAAACAAGAAGGGGTTATGTCCACCTGTTAAAAAAATCCCAATTGAAGGGGGTTTATGTCCACCTTGTAAAAAAACATGAAGGGAGTTATGTCCACCTTGAAAAAACAGAAGGGGGTTATGCCACCTTGTACAAGAATGGGTTATGTCCACCGTAAAAAACAAGAAGGGGGTTATTTCCACCTTGTAAAAAACAGAAGGGGTTATTTCCACCTTGAAAAAACATTAAGGGGGTTATTCCACCTTGAAAAAACGAAGGGGGTTATGTCCACCTGGACAAGAAGGGGTTTATTGTCCACCATTGTAAAAACATGGGGGAGTATGTCCAAAAAACTTGTACCAAAAAAAATGAAGGGGGTTATGTTCCACCTTGTACATGAAGGGGGTTATCCACCTTGTCCACCTAAAAAACATGAAGGGGGTTATGTCCTTGTAAAAAACGGTTACCATTGAAGGGGGTTATGTCCACCTTGTATTTCATTGAAGGGGTTATGTCCACCTTGTAAAAAACATGAAGGATGTCCACCTAAAAAACATGAAGTATTGTCCACCTTGTAAAAACATGAGTGGGGTTATGTCCACCTTGTAAAAAACATGAAGGGGGTTATGTCCACCTTGTAAGAAAAAAAGAAGGGGGTTATATCCACCTTGTAAAAATGACGAAGGTGGTTTTATCCACCCTGTAAAAATCATGAAGGGGGTTATATCCATGTGGTCATTTTCACACGATGGGGTTTTTGTCCAGTTTTTCGCTGGGACATTAAACCGATTCAATTTCACTGTTTTGTTGTAAATTTGGGTCGTGGCTCTGGGTTGATAACAATTTCTGATTATATATGCATGTACTATACAATGTAGAACATTTTTGGGAAATTTATAAAATGGTGCAGTTGATTGGTATAAGTATAAGGAGACGTTGTGCAGGAGACATTGTGTAACTGTCATCGCATTCATACCCCAAGTTGGCTATCTAAAGCTTATACATTTTCTCCAGTTTTCTTATTTACACTTCGGAATGTGATCCAATACTAAGTTAGCCCTCTCAACACTGCAGACCTCGATCACAATGTTTGCAAATAGTGTAGATCCAGATGAGCCGGCTCGTAACGAGCCGTCTCATTACGAGCCGTCTCATCAGGATCTGCACCATTTGTGGATATTTTCTTATTTCTAAACACAATACATGTACCACCTTCTCATAAATGGACTACCGTAATATACCTAAATATTCGGACACCAATTATTTGGGGAAACATATAAAAATATATGATTTCCCCACAATAGTGAGCGTGCCAATATTTAGGGTTTGTATGACAGTAGTGGTTTAATCACAATAATAATGTATTCGGATATGATTTGTTTTGGGGAAACCCCTATTTAATTTAATAGGGGTTTCCCAAAGCAAATAGTGTCTGAATAGTTAGGGTTAATACGCTGAAACATAACATTGGAGTGTTCATTCCAGTTACGTGTGTTAAATGTTTAATTCTACAATTTGAAAGAATGTCGTAATATGTGAAATGTAGGGGTGTTTTCTATAAATTTGTGTTTCTAGCATCTGGTAACGTAGGTTAAACCAGGTTGTCTTTGTCACTGCTTTGTGGTGGTTGTTGGGAGCATGCGATGGGTAACTTAACGATCGGGATTCATCCTTACCGGAATCTCGACTGGAGACTTGGTTTGGCCCTCGGGTACGTCTTTGACTTTCTTATATAAGTTTACGATTATTCCTAATCCTATTACTTTTAGGGGAAGGGGCCACGTGTGGTATAGACCTGGCACCACGTCAGGTTATGCTATTTTCCGAGCTGAATATATATTTCTTCTGTACATTCTGTTCCGATTTTTGAATTTTTCCCCCATGACAACTGGTGAAATATGGGATGCGACCCAGTTAACCCGGCCTAAAATTACCTTAGCTGTTGACAGGTCATTAAACACCATTAAATCAAATCATTCAAATGCAACCGAATACTCAAAACACAAATAATCATGTTTCTAGTACCAGGAACATTGGGCTATGTTGCGTATGTAATCCCATCTCCGGTTTGTTTTCAGCATTCACTGGGTATGAGACGAACAACAAATATGAAATAGTGAACTCTTTGGGACAAAGGACCTTCTATGCTGTAGAAGGTAGGTACAGTTTACACACAGCTCCTAGGGGCCGTTTCACTAAACTTCTTACGACTAAAATGTTTGTAAGTGCAAATTTAGGATCGTCTGGAAATATCAATTGATGGATTTACATGTATTGAGCATAGGCTGCATATGCAGCCTATGCTCAATAAATGTAAATCTAATAATTGTTTGCAAGAAAACATTGTTAATGTGAAATTTACAGACTATCATAATTTTGCACTTACGAACATTTTGGTCGTACGAAGTCCGGCTGTGATAATGTAATATATTCAGTATAATAAATATTAATAAATTTATCCTTAAATTGAAAATTTATCCCTCAAAGTGTACTTAGGAAGATAAGTATAATTTGCAAATTTGGTGAAATTGGCTACAGAAGTGAGGTTGAGGTCATCTGCTAACATACTCGTACAGACTCTTAACAATGTACCAAAAATAACATGTTTGCTTTCTCATTGACTGCGTGCAAAACAGTGCAGACCATGATAAGTATGTCTATGTGGATATGAAAGTTAATCTCCAGGGGTATGCATTATTCGGATATTGACTTCCAGGAAGAATTTAGAAGATAAAAAATATTTAGAATTTCCTGCAAGCAAAATGGTTTTGTGTCCGCATGAAAATGTTTGCCAGAGAAATGAAGAAACTTGTTTTAGGACCAACGGACTTTGCTTGGAATTAGTTAGCACCAATCCTGTCACTATATGTAATTACATTTGCAGTGGAGGGTGTCTGCTTTAGTGAGTTCCACTGTAACTTCACGACACTCACAAACATTAGATTACATGTACACAATTATAATGAAATCAACATCCTGTGTGTTTCTCTGCATTTAGAAAAGGTCCACTGTACATGTATTGGGGTGTTAACCACCCGTCGTACTGTCTATTGGAGTGTAAATGTTTAACCACCCCTCGTACTGTGTATTGGAGTGTAAATGTTTGACCACCCCTCGTACTGTCTATTGGAGTGTAAATGTTTGACCACCCCTCGTATTGTCTATTGGAGTGTAAATGTTTGACCACCCCTCGTACTGTGTATTGGAGTGTAAATGTTTGACCACCCCTCATACTGTCTATTGGAGTGTAAATGTTTGACCACCCATCATACTGTCTATTGGAGTGTAAATGTTTGACCACCCCTCGTACTGTATATTGGAGTGTAAATGTTTGACCACCCCTCGTACTGTATATTCGAGTGTAAATTTGTGTAAATGTTTGACCACCCCTCCCCCCACACTGTCTATTGGAGTGTAAATGTTTGATCACCCCTCGTACTGTCTATTGGAGTGTAAATTTTTGACCGCCCCCCGTACTGTATATTGGAGTGTAAATGTTTGACCACCCCTCGTACTGTATATTGGAGTGTAAATTTGTGTAAATGTTTGACCACCCCCCAGACTGTATTGGAGTGTAAATGTTTATTTTGACCACCCCTCATACTGTCTATTGGAGTGTAAATGTTTGACCGCCCCCCGCACTGTGTACTTTGAGTGTAAATGTTTGACCACCCCTCATACTGTATATTGGCTTGTAAATGTTTGACCACATCTCATACTGTCTATTGAGTGTAAGAGTGTGACCACCCCTTGTTTAACTTGTGTACAGAGTGTAAATGTTTGACCACACCTTGTACTGTGTACGGAGTGTAAATGTATGTACTGTGTACCAGAGTGTATGTTTACCACCCCTTGTACTGTATACAGGAGTGTAAATGTTTGACCACGCCCTGTACTGTCTATTGGAGTGTAAATGTTTGACCACCCCTCGTACTGTATATTGGAGTGTAAATTTGTGTAAATGTTTGACCACCCCCCAGACTGTATTGGAGTGTAAATGTTTGACCACCCCTCATACTGTCTATTGGAGTGTAAATGTTTGACCACCCCCCACACTGTGTATTTGAGTGTAAATGTTTGACCACCCCTCATACTGTATATTGGCTTGTAAATGTTTGACCACACCTCATACTGTCTATTGGAGTGTAAGTGTTTGACCACCCCTTGTACTGTGTACAGGAGTGTAAATGTTTGACCACCCCTTGTACTGTATATTGGAGTGTAAATGTTTGACCACCCCTTGTACTGTGTACAGGAGTGTAAATGTTGGACCACCCCTCGTACTGTATACAGGAGTGTAAATGTTTGACCACGCCCTGTACTGTCTATTGGAGTGTAAATGTTTGACCACCCCTCGTACTGTGTATTGGAGTGTAAATGTTTAACCACCCCTCGTACTGCATACATGAGTGTAAATGTTTGACCATCCCTTGTACTGTCTATTGGAGTGTAAATATTTGACCACCCCCCCCCCCCCCGTACTGTCTATTGGAGTGTAAATGTTTGACCACCCCTCATACTGTATATTGGAGTGTAAATGTTTGACCACCCCTCGTATTGTCTATTGGCGTGTTAATGTTTGACCACCCCTCGTATTGTAGACACGTGCTGCTGCACACGTAACTGTTGTGGCCACAGCCGACCGTGGGACATTAAGGTCCTGAACAACACAAGTAAGGAAGTGATGCACCTGTCCCGTGGACTCCGCTGCAGCAGCTGTATGTGCCCCTGCTGTCTACAGGTATGGTGATCGCTCTAATGTGGCTGTGACTCTGCAAATGTGGCTTATGGGTTTTACGACCAGTGTAGATCCAGATCAGACTGTGCGGATACAACCGCACAGTCTGATCAGGATCTGCACTGTTCACCATTCTGTCAGTGAAACACCTGTCATGATTCTAACGAGCAATGGGATGGGTTGTGGGCTAGGGGTTAGAAAAACCTGACTTCCAATCTGGAGGTTGGGTGTTCAAACCTCGCCCTGGACATCAAAGAATACTTTCATAGTATTTCCATCCCACTGGTCTGTTGGATGAGACTTTAAACTGTGGTCCCGTCTCTATATGACCCTAGCTGTTGGTGGGACATGAACCACTTTCGCTTTTTCACTTTCTAACAAGCAATATAGATTGTTATCAGGCTAAATGAGTGTGCTACATAATCAAGAGCTACACTGGTCACAAAACGCATAAGCCCAATTTCTCCAGTCACAGCCACATAATTATGCACAAACGAGGGTACAGTAGTAACCCTATATGAGACAAGTCATGTAATTCTGTACCTAAGATTTGGTGGTTTGTTGGGAGCCTGCGATTGGTAATTTAATGATCGGGATTAATTTTTACCAGAATGCCGACCGGAGACCTGGTTTGGCCCTCAGGTACGTCTTTGGCATTCTTGTATGTGAGAGTTGACTCCTATTACTTAGGTGAAGGGGCCAAGTGACTTTGGTGTGGTATGGACCTGGCACCAGGTCAGGTTATTCTAATTTCATGGCTGAATTTATATATTTTTATATGTAAATATTCCATTCAGATTTTGGGATTTTCTCCATAATGCAGCGGGTTAAATACGGGATCAATAATTCCAGCACAAAAATATTTACACAATTTGCTAACATTTGATTGGCCCGTAGCAAGTCTCTGTCCAAAATTTATATCCCAGTAAACTCCCATGCCGAACTACTTTCCGTAACCGTGAGGCGCAGTTAAAATAATTCTTAAGAAAACGGAAAATAAACACATTTTCTTGATGAATTTATTTCAAATGCTGGAATTATAAGGAATGAATGGCCTTTTTGTGGAATTTATCGGGGATATAAACTTGGAAAAGTCGCAGGAATACTGGACGAAGCCTTCCGGCCTTCGTCCAGTATTCCCGCGAGTTTTCCATGTTTATACCCCGATAAATTCCACAAAAAAAGGCCATTCATTCCTATAGTAAATCCACCAATCACTATTGCAGAAAGTAACGGTCGAGGCACCACCGGGTAACGTGATTGGCTACGTGTGCCAGGCATGGAGCCTGTGTAAACCACGGTACAAGATCCAGAACGCAAACGAAGAGACGGTCCTCAGGATAAAGGGCCCGTGTTGTACGTGGAACATGTGTGGCGATATTGAATTTGACGTAAGTCTTAATGTATACCATGATTATACCTGACCTAAGTAATTTATTGGCCGATCCTCAGCTCATGGTTGGCCAATTAACTGTTTGAATTTAAATACAATCTTGAGGACAAATTGCGCCTTATACCATGAAAGGGACCCATTTGTACGTCGAATATATATGCATGTATATATTGAATTTGACATCTATTAACAATATTGAGCATTTTCGCTATTCTCAGTCTCGAAATCAAGTCATCTGTTGGTCGAGTCTGAGCTGAGTTTATGCTTAGCCATTAAACTGAGATGATTAATACACATTTTGAGAAATCGCATCATTTGTCATTATAACACCTACCAAACATGCACACAATAATCGGCTACTGCTCTGCATCAGAAGCACTCGTATAACGTTTGACCATTATTTGTGCCTGTGACGGGAGAAATGGGGAGTATGGGTTTTGCGACCACTGTAGATCCAGATCAGCATTTGCATCCGCACAGTCGTATCAGGATCTGCACTGTTCGCGATTCCATCAATAAATCTGTGATATTTTGTAAATCATATCGAAAGTTGAGGAAATTTTTACAGCAAATTTGGAATTCTATTTCGCGTTTACTATGATAAGTTTTGTGAACTGGCGACATCATATCCGGAATTATCACAAAATTTGTAGATATTTATCATGAGATATATCACATCTTCTATTAAGCTACCAATCACACGACGTGTATGCAATTGCTATTTGTGGCTGTGACTGGATAAATGGGGCTTACGGATTTTGCGACCAGTGTAGATCCAGATCAGCCTGTGCATCCGCACAGTCTGATCAGGATCTGCACCATTCGCAATTCTATTAATGAAACCCACGGCATGCTTCTGACTAGCTACAATAATTCGCCTCTGATATGTTAGATACGCGATAGGTATGGAGCGGGGTAACAATTTTGTTCTAGCTTCTGACAAGAAATATAGATCATTATCAATCTACTCGATAATGCTATAATATGCTATTTGATCAGTATCTACACTGGTCACAAATCCCATAAGCCCCATTCCTTCAGTCACAGCCACATGTTTGTTCACATTAGGTGAGTACGGCTGACGAGACGTCATTCGTGGGCCGAGTCACCAAACAGTGGAGCGGTCTGGCGAAGGAGATATTCACAGACGCGGACAACTTCGGAATCTCGTTCCCCATAGACCTCGATGTCAAGGTCAAGGCCACTCTGCTGGGGGCCGTGTTTCTTATCGTAAGTTCCCATAAGGCCATGCCATTGTTTTTCTCTGTTAAGCGTCCACCTGGCTAGCCAAAACCTACTTATCTCTGTTAAGCGTCCACCTGGATAGCCAAAACCTACTTACGTACGGTAAAAACAAACCACGCTTTGAAAAAAAACAAATGTAAATTCATGTTGAAAACTCCCTAAACCCTTTGCAGTGTGTAAAGGGTTGGTGGAAGTTTTTAACATAAATATAAATTGCTGCTAAATAATAAGAAAACACGCTTATTAAACTTATTAAGTGTAAATTCATGAACAGATTTATACCACACTGTGACAAATTCAAATTCGTGCCGCCCCCGCTAAGCCCAGAGTCAAGGTCACAAGCCCACACACTTGGAAAATGTTTACATACTTAGGGGTACCTGGGCCCACACAGGGGGTATTCCGTAAGCCTCGCTTACTGACCAATCTAGTTATATCAAACGTGAATCATCAGTTTGATATCAGGGGTGATAACCGTGTTTCCTTAAAATATTAACTATTTATTCTCTCTATTTATTTTTTGATGTGCAACGATCATACTTTATAATACGTTGATAAGCATATTTATTCAGTTGTCGCATTTAGCTGATATATATTACGTATAAATTTCCTACCTCATTGGCATATCAACATAGCCTGATACCACCGCGTGTCTCTTTTTGATCAGTAAATTAAATTTACTAAATGATTATATCTGTGTAATAGTTATGCTGTCGTCTCATCAGGATCTGCACTTTTTGCAAGTGATTTTCTTTTTTTTTTTTTAAAAATACCTTTTTTTAAATGGACTCGTCGGAAAATTATTTTGTGACAATATCAAAATCCATACCAGCTGTTTAGGGGTTATTTCGTGGGAACAAATTAATAAAAAAAGAATCCTATGTCCTCTATGGGGTTCCATAGTATTCCATGTTAGGGGATGTACTGCATGTAACAATGCATCACGTGTCTTCCTTTCATTTTCAGGACTTCATGTACTTTGAGAATAATACGAAAAAGGATAAGGACAAGCTGAAGGTAGGATTTGTTTCTATTGTTAGTTTGTCACTTTTTTTATGCCCCCCTATGCGATGGCAAGGGGGGCATATTGCATTGCTCTTGAGGTTCCGTCCTTACGTCCGTCTGTCCATACATGTCTGTCGAAAAGTCTAACGGCTGTAAGAGTTTCGCCAGTTACAATCCAGTATGCCACGGGGGCATATCCATGTTTTACAAACATGTCTAGTTTTTGTCGCGCCTGCTTTAGCAGAGGCGCGACTATAGTCGGCGCTTTTTCCGTCGTCGTCCGCGTCATCCATTTTTTTTGTAAGGCAAATGCGTTAAAGTTATTGTTTTTTAACCCCTTGCCAGACTTTGATAACATTTCACATCAATGTTTGTCAAGGGATGATGCTTCATTACGCACATCCCCACATCCAAATTCTCAAGGTCAAGGTCATTTATTTACTTGTAATGTTCACCGGTTTTGTAACAGAAATGCGTTAAAAGTTATTGTTTTTTCACAATATCTCTTTAACCCCTTGCCACACTTTGATAATATTTCACATCAATGTTTGTCTAGGGATGATGCATAATGAAAATCCAAATTCTCAAGGTCAAAGTCATTTATTGACTTGTAATGTTCACCGGTTTTGTAACAGAAATGCGTTAAAGTTATTATTTTTTCACAATATCTCTTTAACCCCTTGCCAGACTTTGATAATATTTCACATCAATGTTTGTCTAGGGATGATGCTTCATTACGCACACCCCACATACAAATTATCAAGGTCAAGGTCATTTATTTACTTTTAATGTTCACCGGTTTTGTAACAGAAATGCGTTAAAGTTATTGTTTTTTCACAATATCTCATTAACCCCTTGCCAGACTTTGATAATATTTCACATCAATGTTTGTCTAGGGATGATGCTTCATTACGCACACCCCCACATCCAAATTCTCAAGGTCATTTATTTACTTGTAATGTTCACCGGTTTTGTAACAGAAATGCGTTAAAGTTATTGTTTTTTCACAATATCTCTTTAACCCCTTGTGAGACTTTGATAATATTTCACAAAAATGTTTGTCTAGGGATGATGCTTCATTACGCACACCCCCACATCCAAATTATCAAGATCAAGGTCATTTATTTACTTGTAATGTTCACGGTCAAATGCCTCGGCAGGCGCGATACCGCTTCCGTGGCGGAATTCGTGGCCGAGTGACTTTAGAAATGGGGCTTATGGGATTTGTGACGAGTGTAGGTCCTGATCAAATAGCACACTCTTGTAGCCTGATAACAATCTACAGTCAAACCTGTGAGCCATGGGAAATGAAAAATCTGGCCTTTGTTCACAGGTGGTCTTTATTCACAGGGTCATGTATTTGTGCCATTGGGACAACAAAAGTGTGGCCTTTACAGCCAGGGGCCCGTTTCACTAAACTTCCTACGACTAAAATGTTTGTAAGTGCAAAATTATGATAGTTTGTGAATTTCACATTAACACTGTTTTCTTGTAAATAATTGTTGGATTTACATTTATTGAGCATAGGCTGCATATGCAGCCTATGCTCAATAAATGTAAATCCATCAATTAAAATTTGCAGACAATTATAAATTTGCGCTTACGAACATTTTAGTCTTAAGAAGTTTTATAGTGAAACGGCCCCCAGGTGATAGCTATTCGGAGGTGGTCTTTAGCACAGGTTCGACAGGACTGTATATTGTTTGTTAATATCATGACATGTTTTATTGATGGAATTATGAACAGTGCAGATCCTGAACAGACTGTGCGGATGTACAGGCTGTTCTGGATCTACACTGGTCACAAAACCCACAAGTCCCATTTAGTCACAGCCACATTTTGGTAATACATTTGTGATATTCATGCTACCCAATAATTCATAGCTGCTAGTATCTTGCATATATATCCTGATGTAAAGCACCTACCAATGTCTTTCGCACCCTCTAGGGCAGCAGACAAACCCGGGATTTAGACAAATTAGAAATTGCACCTCTATGAATACAACTCGTGTCTAATTCTCAGAGTATGGGGGCAGTGTTTTTCTATAGACCCGGTAGGATAGACCGACATGTGAACATCTTGACTCTTAAAATGCGGGAAACTAAAATTGTCGTCTGCTGTTGTTTCTTTTCATAATTCGTCTCTATTGTCAATAAAAACATGGTTTGGCAGCACTTTAGAATCATTTCCATTTGAAGGTGAGAAAAAAGGAAAATAAAAAATAAACAGCAGACAACAAAATTTAATTCAGCATTGTAAGGGTTAATATCCTAAAATCACTAATTCCTTGGATCCATCCCCCACCCCACACCCTCTTCTCCCACAAGAGGAATTGTGTAGATAAATGATATACAGTCTACATTCGTTTACTCAAAGTACAGGGCACTGAGGAAAATAGTTTGAGTTAATCAAAATTTGTGTTAACAAGACTTCAGAGCTCCAGTTAAGGTGCGTAATTTGGAGGTAAATTTCTTATTTCTCCATCAAAAATGGCAAGTTGGGAGACGATTCTAAAGGACGATAAATTCCACAAAAAGGCCATTCATTCCTTATAATTCCAGCATTTGAAATAAATTCATCAAGAAAATGTGTTTATTTTGACAGACGGCAGCCATTTGTTTACATTGACAGCACGGACAGCGCACCTGTAGAAAGTAGTTTGGCGTGGGAGTTTACTGGGATATAAATTTTGGACAGAGACTTGCTACGGGCCAATCAAATGTTAGGGAATTGTGCAAATATTTTTGTGCTGGAATTATGAACAAATAACAAAATTTCACCCCAAGTTGGTCAAATTACGCACCTTAACTGGAGCTATGGACTTGTTTATATTATATAGGAAAACATGTACTTGGGACCAATAATTTGACTTTGACTTATCTGTAGCTTGGCTTATTAAGACAGTTTGAGGTAACGAGCGTAGACTGTATATTTAAATAATATCGGTAAAGACGTATAAGCTATTGTTCACATATTGTATTTTGAAGGAATTAAATATGAGGGAGCATGAGCGACTGCAGCATTTAGTTGCTTAATAATTGAATATATGAACAATAACATATACTTATAATTAGCCCGGTTTATAATGAAGTCCCCCATTCAAGTATTGATTTTTCATTTCCTGTCGAACAGGTCGTCATTTACTCTGTTAATATGTACATGTAGCTTAGTGGGGTTAGATCTTGCAATATCGATGGTCTAGTAACATAAGGTCGTAACTGCTATGCTAAAGCATAGCACTTACGACCTTATGTTACTAGACCATCGATATGTGAAATAAGTGAAGCGTGATACTGGCCAGCGAGTGGCTTAGAAAGTAGGGCGAATTAAAAATAACATTAAATATGAGACACAAGATTAACAATATTCTGTTTTGTTGTATTTCAGAAGTAATGGCGATACAACGTGAGGATACTGTGTTCATTCTGCTGATAACGTATCGAAGCACACCAACAGACATAATACTTATAGCAATCGCAGGACTTAGCCCTGAAAAGGCGGGAAACAAATAGTGTCATCTGCTGTCGTTTTTTGTTGTTTTTTTTCAAAGTTATCATATTTCTTCTAAAAAATAAACATTAAATAAAAACTTGCTTTGCCAGTGCATTAGAATCATCTAATGTGTTGCCAAAAACATGTTTTTAACTGAGAAAAATGAAAAACAGAAAAAAAACAGCGGACAACAAATTTATATTTCACTTAGCGTAAACATAAAATAAAAACATGATTTGGCAGTGCATTAGAATCATCTCCTGTGCAGATTATTCTCATGTGCTGACAAAACCTGCTTTTATTGAGAAAAATGGAAAGCAGAAGAAAAAAACAGCAGACGACAAATTTATATTTAACTTAGCGTTGTAAGGTCTTGATACCCATTGCATATGCTGCTAGGTTCATTTGTGTTCAATCTGAATTCATTATTTGTCATATTTCTCCACAAAAGTGTATGTTTTGGCCACTCAACTTATTAAACTTGTCATAGCGTAGATCTATATTTTCCTGGAAAAATTAATATTTGATACTTTCAGGAAAAGCTGATGAAAATAACGATTATCATCTTATCGACTCATCTGTCATATGGTTGAGATATGTCCAGACAAACTTGTGTTAAATATTCATTTAAATGTTGACCCTTAAAAGCCAGGAAACGAAAATTGTCATCTGCTGATTGTTTTTCCATATATATTTGTCGTATTCCTTCTTTGCAAAACCATATTTGGCAGTGCAAGAGAATAGTCTCCATAAACCCTTAGATCGCTACTCACAACAATAGTCGTCTGCTGTTGCTTTTATATCTTGCCTTATTTCTCAATAAAAACATGGTTTGACAGCACTTCAGAATCATTTCCAATGGAAATGATTCTGAAGTGCTGTCAAAGCATGTTGTAAATTATTCTAAAATGCTGTAAAAGCATGTTTTTGATGATAAAAATGGAAAATAGAAAATAAACAGCAGACGACAAGAAAATTAAGGCCACCCACAGGAAAGGGGCATACTTTTAGAGGTGGTTGCTTCATAGTGGGCATTTCTACTTATGCATGTCTCTTTGTTACTTGTAGTATCATGCTTATATATATATATACAATAAGGCTGTATAGAGTAATAAATGTATAAATTTACACCTTCTATAAATTCATAATGCAAACGCCCATTCGACGTATTGCGTTTACATCCCAATACAATTACATTAGACGCACGTGACGTCGCGCGATGTTATTGATTGGTTAAAGTTCGCAACGTCGCTGTTCAAGGTATTGCGACAAAATCTTCGGACTCCTCGCAAACTTTAAACAGACCAAATGTATTGTCACCCCAGTAAATTCTAGAAAACACATAGAGGATATTCATATTTTTGCAACGAATATGACATATGTTCATCGAGTGGTGTGGAATGTCCGTATTTCACGAGTGCCGTTAGGCACGAGTGAAATATGGACATTTCACACCACGAGATGAACATATATGTCATATTCATTGTAAAAATATGAATATTCTATTTATTGGAAATTAGCAGTTTTTTATACTGTATACGGTTTGAATGTGTATTTGCAGTCCGGCACAGCAGGTGCGCGTTATGAATATAGATAGCGGAAGTAGTCGTATTTTCACTGGAAGATGTTTATTTCATCGATGAGAACATATGACTTTTATTTACATCGCATAACTGTATTTCATGGGTAGGTATATAATAAATAAGAATATCTGGTTCCCCACAACAAAGAGTATCCCAATGTTTAGGGTTAGTATGGCTGTATTGGTTTATCACAATAAGGCCATGCCATTGTATTTCTCTGTTAACCCTTGCTACGCTGTTGACGAAAATTGCCGTCTGCTGTTTTTCATTTTTGCTTTAATTCTTAACAAAAAAATGGTTTTGACAGCACATGAGAATCGTCTCCACTGGAGGCGATTCTCGTGTGCTGTCAAAACCAGATTTTTGTCGAGAAATATTGAAAATAAAACATTTCCAGCAGACGACAACATTTAATTCAGCGTAGTAAGGGTTAAGCGTCCACCTGGATAGCCAAAACCTACTTACGTATCCGGTAAAAAGAAGCAAGGCTTTGAAAAAAAATGAATGTAAATTTATGTTAAAAACTTCCTCAACCCTTTGCAGTGTGCAGAGGGTTGATGAAGTTTTTAACTTAAATTTAAATTGCTGCTAAATAATAAGAAAACACTCTTATTAAACTCATTAAGTGTACATTCATGAACAGATTTAAAACTTAGACAATTCCCAAATCAATTTTCATATTACTTCACCAGTAAATAGTGTAAAATAGAATACACAGTTTGTTTTTTCACAGAACCACTCTCAAAACCTACCCGCATGCGGGCGCTTAAACATGTCGTGTCGCATATAGCATGATTACGAAATAACTTGTTTACATAATTTCATCCTCCAAACAATTGCCGCCATTTTCTTTGGTCATATGTCGCTAGTGTTGATCCTGATCCACCAATGTTAAACTTTAAAATGCGGGAATCAAATATTTTCGTCTGCTGTTTTTCATTTTTAACTTCTTTTCTTTTTTTTTAAATTTGCCAGCTCCTGACAATTGTCTATGGAGACAATTCTCAAGCGCTGTCGAGGCATGTTTTCATCGAGAATAATGGAGAAAAAAAACAACAGCAGACGACATTTAATTCAGCATTGTAGGTGTTAAAACATTGTCATATCTGTACTCACACCCGTTATCCGGAGATACGCAACTAGGGGAGGAGAACATGGAAAGGGGAACGCACAGTGGGAATTTGGAGGGTTTGTAAAATTAGCTAAAACAATATATTTTATGCATGATCAGAACAATGTGAGCTTGCAACGTTGAGGAAGAATGATTGAAGCACATGTAGCAAAAATATTGAGCTCGAACGCCGTCGTAAAAGTTGAAAATTTATAAATTCAATATAGGATTTTATTTTGTTTGGTCATTTTTGTTTAAAAAATCGTCTTTCCTGCACCAATCGTATGCTTTTCAGCACTATCAGGCATACAGTTATGTTTGCTGATCATTTACACTGATACCTTGAAAGCGACAGCGACCAGGATCTTCTGAGAAAAAAATGGCGGCCGTTTTATGCACCGTGGTATAGCGCAAAATGGTGCACAAAAACTATGGGACTGGAGGACACAAATTGGGGGACGAGTGCACACAAACTGTGGAACGCGCTGCACAGAAAATGCCAATATACGTGGGTTTTAAGTTGCAAATTCACGTATGTATTTACAAAAATATTATATTTGCAGACGAGGATCCACGAATATTTACGCAGGGGCCGGTCCAAATGTGTCTGTAAGGAATTTATGCAAGTTTTTAATCAATATTCACCACAATTATGCATTGTTTTAGTAAGTTCGCTGTTCAATGCAGGCTTCTTTAGCAGCGCTCGTTTATTAATGGGCGAGCAGAGCCTCATTTCGTATTTCAATCAGTAAACCCGTTTAATACATATCACATTAAACCATAGGTCACCACCTAAACTCGCACCACACTTCGTTTATAACTTGAAGCACAGGGTTTGGGAGAATCAACCATGCGGAACTGAGTTAACCATGCTAATCGATGACCAGGCGAAGTAGTGCAGCCAAGGTCAGGGCCAGATCCTGGATTTGGAGAAAGGGGGGGGGGTGTGGGTGAGGGGGGTATGGGGATCCTCCCCCAGAAAATTTAGAAAATTTGAGTGTCTCTGATGCATTTTCCTGGCATTTGAGAACAGAATACTGATAGCCTTTTCTAATCTGAATAAAACAAAAAAAAATCATTGCTTCGTCAAAAATAGGGGGGGGGGGAGGCGTACGCCTCTCACGCCCCCAACCCCCTGGATCCGGGCCTGAAGGTGCAACTCAATCTTATTATCATTGGCGTTAGCAAGACGTTTGGCAATGATAACCATAATGAGAGTGTCCTGTGTATTCTCGAGGCAGATAGCGACACATTCCAGTCGGAATTATCCCGGAATAAGGACCGACTCTCATTGCAATTGAGATACTGCACAGTCCGTCAGCGGGCTGCAAAACACACATAGAGCACCCACCGCCACAAGTTTAAGAACTTTCCACCGGTAAAGACAGTGATGCTGGAGCGCGAGTGGCCTAGGGTGTAGCGAGATGGACTGTGGATCGGAGGTCCTCGAACTGCGCAGGTTCGAGACGCGGTCGGAGCCGGCGTGTTGTGTCCTTGAGCAAGACACTTTGTGGTGGTGATCGTGTAAATATTTTACACACTGTAATACATGCATGGTGACTGTCTAGATGGTACAATGTACACAGATAAGACGTACCGCAGTTACCCTTGGTGATGGGAAATAAAGAGATTTCTCGCTAAGGACGAGGGTGCTCCGAGGACACCGGAGGAATATATATACATACAATACAATTGCAGTGTTACTTAGTATAAGTATGGTGTTTATATGTTGTATACACATCACGGTGCTCTCCGACAAACAGTGGGTGCTACAGAAACAACAACGATTGCGTCACAAACATTCTATGACGGACGGAATGGTCGTAGGACGAACGAATGCACTTGTGAATCGATGGATTGGTTATCGCGGACAAAACTTTATGGCGACCCCCCGAAATTCTGCGGATGAAATCATGTCGACTTGTCGTATGCCGTGCAAGCTTGCTGTGGTCTTTCTCCGGGTACTCAGGGTTTCCTCCGAGTTCAATAGAATGATTGAAGCACATGTAGCAATTTTACAAACCCTCCAAATTCCCACTAGTTTGTGCGTTCCCCTTTCCATGTTCTCCTCCCCTAGTTGCGTATCTCCGGATAATGGGTGTGGTACTGTAAAAGTTCTATTAACCCCCCCTGGTCTTTATATTAACCCTTAATAGAAGGCGGAACCGAAAATTGTTGTCTGCTGTTGTTTATTATTTTGTATTTTCTCAAAATAAAAACATGGTTTGGCAGCATTTTGGAATCATTTCCATTGGATGGAAATGATTCTAAAGTGCTGTCAACGCATGTTTTTGATAAGAAAAATGGAAAATAAATAATAAACAGTAGACGATAAATTTTAATTGAGCACTGTAAGGGTTCATATGGCATACTACTATACATCCTATTATCTTAGTCATTGTATACATGCTATTAGATACATGTATCATACTTTGTACAATATTTAAATATTTTCAATGTTGTGTTTTTTATTATTGTACATATATTTTATTACACATACACATTAGTTTTCATGGTGATGTATATCTCTTTGTTTATCCGTTTGTTTGTCCAGGGGTGGATCCAGAATTTGGGGAACGGGGGGTTGTCTAGTTGCGATGGTAACTCTTGCAATCTACTCCTGTGTACAGTACGGGAGTAATTACAAGTGTTACTGTTCGCAACTAGGGGGTTGTCCTATTTTCGAGCGCTTCGAAATGCACTTTCCTGTGTTTTACGGCAGCTGGTGGTGATCTATGTAAACTCTGGCTGAACGGGGGGTTGCAACCCCGGACCCCCCTCCAGATCTGCCCCTGGTTTTCATGGCGATGTATATCTCCTGTGTAATTGTTTATCCGTTTGTTTGTCTGTGCCTTTGAATATGCCTTATTACGATTATACGCGTTACTGATGGGTAGTTTTTGTTGAAATTATGTCTTTAACACTTACTATGCTAAATTAAATTCTGTCTTCTGCTGGAAATGTTTTATTTTCAATATTTCTCGACAAAAACCTGGTTTTGACAGCACATGAGAATTGTCTCCAGTGGAGACGATTCTCATGTGCTGTCAAAACCAGTTTTTTGTTAAGAATTAAAGCAAAAATGAAAAACAGCAGACGGCAATTTCCGTCAACAGCGTAGGAAGGGTTAAAATCTGGGAAGTTATTGGTGATCATCCATCCGATATTGGCAATAAGACAATTTATTATTTTTGCTCTTGTCCATCCATGTGTGCCTCAGTCGACAAGCTCTGTCCAGAGCATATGTTGGTTATGCATGATGTTCTTTCACGATTCTTATCAAGTCTGTTGCATGAAAACAAAGGGACCGTACTAACCCTAGATATTCGGACACAATTTATTTTGGGTAATATCTAAACATATATGGTTTCCACACAACAGTGAGTGTGCCAATATTTAGGGTTAGTATGGCAGTAGTGGTCTAATCACAATAACAATGTATTTGGATACAATTTGTTTTGGGAAACCCCTATTTAATAGGGGTTTCCCAAAGCAAATTGTGTCCGAATACTTGGGGTTACTACAGTAAACAATAATTTGGTGCTTTTAATGTTATATCTTCTAGTTTTTTTAGCTCACCTGAGCGAAGCTCATGTGAGCTATTGTTACCGCAATGTGTCCGTCGTCCGTCCGTCGTCCGTGAACAGTTTCAAACGTCTTCTCCTCGGTAACCATTGGGCCTATAGTCACCAAACTTCATGGTCATGGTCCTTGGGTAGGGGGATTACAAAATTGTTAAAATGACGTCATTACGTAATCCAAGATGGCCGCCGTATAAAAATAGCACAAATTCTTCAAAAATCTTATTCTCAAGAACCGCCAACCGGATTTCGACAAAACTTGGTAGAAAACTTTGTCGAAATCGGATGGTTATGTCATCCAAGATGGCCACCGAAAGGTCAAAAGGTCGTTCTTTTATTAGAGATTTCAAAATTCTTCTTCACATGAACCACTTGGCCCATGGTAGCCAAACTTAAAATTTTAGGTCCATGGGTGAAGCCTTTTCAGATTTGTTAAAATGGAGGTCATCGCTAATCCAAGATGGCCACCGTCTAAAAATAGCATAAATTCTTAAAAATCTTCTTCTCATGAACCGCCGGCCGGATTTCAACGAAGCTTGGTAGGAATGATCGATGTACAATGCTCTTTCAAAGCTTTAAAAATGGAGACCCTGGGGATCAAAAATGGGCGTGGCCCGTGGGGTCAAATTTTATTTTTGACCGAATATGGTCATGTCTATATCAAATCGAAGGTATCAAAGAGGCGATCGCTCTGGTACATTTTGAAATTGGATGGTCATGTCATCCAAGATGGCCACCGAAAGGTCAAAAGGTCGTTCTTTTATTGGAGATTTCAAAATTCTTCTCCACACGAACCGCTTGGCCCATGGTGGCCAAACTTCACTTATGGTCCATGGGTGAAGCCTTTTCAGATTTGTTAAAACGGAGGTCGTCGCTAATCCAAGATGGCCGCCGTCTAAAAATAGCACAAATTCTTAAATTGGTAGGAATGATCGACGTAGAATGCTCTTTCAAAGGTGTTAAAATGGTGACCCTGGGGTCAAAAATGGGGTGGGCCGTGGGGTCAAATTTTATTTTTGACCAAATATGCTCATATCATATATCAAATTTAAGGTATCGATGAGGCGATTGCTCTGGTGCAATATTTGTCGGAATCGGATGATTATGTCATCCATGATTGCCTCCAAAAGGTCCATTTTTTCGAGATTTTGAACGTCTTTTTCTCAGGAACCACATGGCTGATGCTGGCCAAACTTCATAGTAAGTTAACATCCTTGGGTGAAGCATTTTCAGATTTGGTAAAATGAGAGTGATCGCTTAATCCAAGATGACCGCCATCTAAAAATAGCACAATTTTTTTAAAACACATGAACTCAATGTCACATTCTCTGCTGGTGTTCATGGAGTCAGGTGAGTGAATTAGGGCCATCATGGCCCTCTTGTTTATTATTTCTACAAGGAGACTGCATGTGCAATAATAACCCTAGATATTCGAACACCATTATTTGGGTAAATATATGGTTTTCCCACAACAGTGAGCATGCCAATATTTAGGGTTAGTATGGCAGTACTGGGTGAATCACAACAACAGTGGGTGCGTGGCAGGTGGGAGCATGCGATGGGTAATTTAACGATCGGTGTTCATTCTTACCGGATATGTGACAGTTGAATCTGGTTATACCCCTTATGTGAGTATTACGATTATAGTAATCCTATTTTAGGGGAAGGGACCAAGTGACTTTGGTGTGGTATGGACCTGGCACCAGGTCAGGTTATTCTAATTTAAGGGCTGAATATATTTTTTCTCGATGTAAATATTCCCCCCAATGCAGCAGGTTAAAACGCGATCGAACCCGTTTGCCCGGCCTTTCATGACCATAGCTGTTGATCGGCTGTTAAACACCAATAAACAAACACAATAACATAACATTGTATTTTGATACAATTTAATAGGCGTTTCCCAAAGAAAATGGTGTCTGAATATTTAGGGTTATTACAGTATATATTGTGACCATACTGTGGTCGTTGTACAACCACATTATGTTCACAATATATACTGTAATAGATCGTATTATTATTATTTACCGTCGTACATATACATCATTGCAGAAATAATAATAATACGATCTATATCATTTACAGTAGTAGTTCGCACTGTCTAAATCTTCTGTATTTGAATGTATAACTTGAAATAAAGCATTTTAATTGGTTGACACTGAGCTCTCTGCTCGGTCTCAACCAATCAAACTGCTTGATTTTCGGTTTAAATAATTCCATTATACATGAATTTTGTTTTCATTGTACTATTACAAAATTTTAGCATTTTCATTATTAAATGTACACATTTTACACCCACCAGTAGTTCATTTTAGTTTCCACTTTTCATGGGATAGGGGTTTTATATGTCATTTTTAATTAACTTTTTTTAGCTCATCGTAGCCAAAGGAACCTGTGAGATGTTGTTACCACTTTTCAGCCATCTGGCATCTGTACGTCCGTCTGTTTTCTGTCAACAATTTCAAAAGCCCGCTCCACCTTCACACTTGTGGTGGTTGGTTGGGAGCATACGATGGGTATTCATTGCTCCAGATAAGGAATTAGTAATCGAGTATTGTCACTCCATCATTTCTGAAGCAATTGGGTATTTGAAAATTTTAATTGGGTAAAATAGAATCACACTACATCAGCAGACCGCACTTATTGAATAGTTTGCTTCTAAATGAAAACACATCTTGGAGACTATTCTAATGAAATACCAAGATGTGTTTTCATAGAAAAATAAGAAAATATGCTATATTTGTGGTCTGTTTATTGTTTTCTGTAGCATGATAAAGATACCACAATTTTTGCATTGTTTTTTGATACTCACTACTTCTGATTTCAATTGGGTTTTTGGCAATTTTAATTGGGTATTTACGCAAATACGCACCTTATCTGGAGCTCTTGGTATTTTAATTATCAGACACCTGGTTTGGCCCTCTGGTACATCTTTGGCTTCGAGAGGTTCCACTGTACATGTATATGGTCTTGCTGTTGGATGCACATGAACACAATCAATCAATCGTCGATCGTGGTTGCATACTTATAATATTTCTGGACTTGACTCGCATGAGGGGTGTTCCATACGAGACAAATCACGTGAAGATGTGTGATATCTCATGAAAAAATATTTACGTTATTTTCCATAAATGATGTCGAGTTGATGAAAGTGTCATAGCTAATGCGAAATAGAAGTCTGAATTTATATCACTATTTTGTCAACTTCGACACTTCAGTGTTACTTCACTTGCAGAGTTATTCCAGGTGGAGAACATTGAAGGTTTGCTTAGCTTTCTCCATGAAACCGAGCCTACCACATCTAACATACTATTTTACTATTATTTTTATTCTTCATCTCCATTGCTTGGCCTTAAATTATACTATTTTGTGTTGGTGGGCCGTTAAGCACCATTCCATCCCATTGACGTAATTTCCAGAAATACCACAGTTTCTGTACATATTTTCCTTGAAAGATCTTGCGTCTTTTTGGGTATAAAATTGCATGGTTTGTTTTATATCCCTTGTTTGTCAATGGATCTTGATTTTACATTGCGTTGTGATGCATACATGTGTTGATGATATTATCGTGTTCAACTTTATTAACCCTTTCAACACTATAGACCTGTAAAGTGGTATTGGCAAATAATGTAGATTTAGATGAGCCGGGTGGGTGGGTGGGTGGGTGGGTGGTGGTTGGTCAGGAGCACCCGACGTGTAATTCAACGATCGGCATTCATCCTTACCGGAATTATGACTGGAGACCTGGTTTGGCCCTCACATGTCTTTGGTATTTTGTATGTGACAGTTTGTATGTGATGATTATTCATACCGGGTAATCCTATTTTAGGGGAAGGGGCCAACTGGCTTTGGTGTGGTATGGACCTGGGACCAGGTCAGGTTATTCTAATTTCAGGGCTGAATATATTTTTTCTCGATGTAAATATTCCATTCTGATTTTGGGATTCCCCACCACCACCCCCCCCAATGCAGCAGGTTAAAATGGGATCGAACCCATTTGCCCGGCCTTACATTACCGTTGATGTTAATAGGCCATTAAACACTAATGAACAAACAGATGAGCCAGCTCGTGATGTGATTACCATGAATATGGTGTATAATTTTTGATGTACCGGTAAATATTACGTTCGGATTTTGTAATTTTCCCCCAATGCAGCAGGTTGAATACGGGATTGAACCTGTTTCCCCGGCTTTAAATGACCTTAGTTGTTGAGAGGCCGTTAAACACTGATAAATCAAATCCATCAGGCTCAGACAATCAAATTGCTTGATTGCAAGTTGGCATTGCCAATATATTCAGAAAAGTTGATACTTTGGGCAAGATTAACGCAGGTGGTTGGGTAAGTAAAATCGTACAAACATACAAAATTAGTGAAACAGGCCTCAAAACCTTTACAAATTTCCAAGGTTCCTGGCTCATTTGGAAAATTCTACCTCACCCACCCATGTCCATACACTATACCTTACAGGCTGTAAGAATGGTAAGGTATAGTGTATGGAAAGGGTGGGTGGGGTAACGTATTGGGTCCTAGGTCCGAGTCTTCCACCTGTGGGTTGCTTCTGTCATCTTGTGTCCATTTCTCACTACTGTAACACCTGTGCTTATAACATTCTGATCATTGTATCGAACTTGTTGCTTGAATTTGAGTACCGGTATTGTTGGTGGCTGTGTCTTGGCTAAGGCCCTCCTTAAAAAATTGTTTGTTTCCTGTAACCCGACCCAGAATTTTAGAAGTGGGTCGGTCGGTAGGCAATTTCTTTTTTTTTTCCTGTCGCATGACCTTGCAATAAAAGTATGTCAATTGCTGTATGTGTTGTTGTATGAACATATATGCCATTTAGGGCCAGAGATTATATTAACCCTTTTAACCCACTGTAGCACTAAACTGAAAAAAAAAATAAAAAATGAAAAAAAAATAATTGTAAAACAAATTGTAAAAATAAAATGAAATTGCAATAAAAAAAAAATTGGGTCGCACCGTTTTTAGCGGGTCGGTCGGGTTACAGGAAACGGAGATATAATTATGGATGGCCTAATCACACTCGGTATATTTGATTTCTCGCAGTCGATGATCAGGTAGTTTTATATTTAGTCCATGAATGCATTGTATTCATTACTATGTGGCTTTTTATAAATACATTTGGATTATTTAATGGGCAAGGACTTGTTGCTTCTTGTTTTATTTCCGCCTGATGTACCAATCCAGGGGCGGATCCAGCATTTGGGGAACGTGGGGAGTGGGTGTCTAGTTGCGAAGGCAACCTTGCAATCTACTCCCGTACCGTCCTTTGTAACCCGGCCCCCCCCCCCCCCCCCCCCCACCCCCCCCCCCTCCCCCTGTAGATCCGCCCCTGCAATTAATGATCAGAAATGTGATGTTCAATTTCATTTGTGATATAATGCAGTATTGATAGGACCTAAGGTGCATCATATTGCAGGCGCGGATCCAGGATTTCGGGTTGGGGGGGCGTAACTTGCTAGGGGGGTCCGGAGGCATTCCCCCCATGAATTTTTTGGAAATCTACATCGCATTTCCTGCGTTCTGGCACATTTTGGAGCAAAAAAAAACCAATAAACAATATATTCACAACGCGAACGTAGAAACGTGCCTTGTAACTCGTAAAAAAATCTTTACTCTGCGAATTTTAGGGGGGGCGCGCACATGACTGTCTGTTTCACGAAACCTGCCCAAATTGTACGGCTATACAAACAATGCAATGTTAAATCCCCATAGACATATTCACAGAGTGAAGATGTATATGGGGATTTAACATAGGGATATTTTTTTTCAGAAATAGTGGACCGATTTTCAAAAACTAAATTTTGTATTCTTAGATCATTCACCAGCTAACTAGCTAGGTTTCACAGAGACCATTTCCAACCGTGTGTCGACTCCTCCACATTCTCCACCTCTTTTCCCCCATATTAAATTCCCATAGAGAAATCATTTTTCGTAATAAAATCAATATTTGACAAAAAAATACAATAAAATAAAATAAAAAAATAAAATACAAAGAAGGCTCATTCTTAAATTTTGCTATAATTTAATATTGCCGAAAAAAAAAATAATGTGGATATATCCATACAATTTGGGTACTGTCTGTTTCACGAAAGCTACCCAAATTTTACGGCTATATAAACAATTCAAAAACAAGATTTCTTTTGATAATATTAAATTAAAGGAAAAATTAAGAATGAGCCTTCTTTTTATTTCGTGAAATTTGGTCAAATATTGATTTTATTGCAAAAACAAAATTTCCCCATGTGAAATCCCCATAGACATCTTCACGGAGCTATCTAGCTAGGTTTCGGAGTTAATTTCCAAAAAAAAGTTTTTTGACTCCTCCCACAAGTCCTCTACCTCTTTTTCCCCATGTTAAATTCCCATAGAGAAATCAATTTTTCGTAATAAAACCAATATTTGACCAAATTTCACGAAATAAAAAGAAGGCTCATGCTTAAATTTTCCTTTAATTTAATATTATGGAAAAAAAATATTGTTTTCAAATTGTTTATATGGGCGTAAAATTTGGGCAGCTTTCGTGAAACAGACAGTAGTTGACCAAAACAAAAAATCGAGCTCCGTCGTGAAATAGGTTAAATCTATTCAACATTATACTTATGGGATAATAGTTGACTATAGCATGTTTCTGCAGTGTACGTCTTTCTTGTATGTGAGAGTTGAATCTGGTTGTACCCCTTATTTGATTTTTTCCAGGCGATGCCTGTGCCGTATAGACTTATAAATTCTCACAAATATGTGATGTTTCCATAAACTAAGTTTTAAACATTTACATCACCGAAATGCAGCATATATTTGCAAAAACAAGAGATACGTGAAAACTGGCGGCCATCTTGGATTTATGCAATTCTACAAAAATGCTCAAGGTTTCGGTACCTTGTAGCTCGGACTATTATAAGATTACTCCTACCGGTATTACTTTTAGGGGAAGGGGTCAAGTGACTTGTATGGGACCTGGCACCAGATTACTCCAGTTTTAGGGCTGAATAAATAAATGCGGCTCGAACCCTTTGACCAGGCCTTAAATTACCTTAGCTGCCGTTAAACACCAATAAACGAACAAACAAAACTGAGCATGCACTCAGAATGTAAATGAAGCTTGGGCTGTTACCAGGCACAGGGGCCTGTTTTCAATTATTGGATTTATATTTATTGAGCATATGCTGAATTTCCAGACGATCTTAAAGTTGCACTTACGAACATTTTAGTCGTATGAAGTTTAGTGAAACGGCCCCTGGTGAATAACGCGTGGCAAGTTAAAACTTCCCTCAATATGTTTGGAAATCAGCCGAAGTCAGAGAAATAAATATCGCCATGAAAACCAAACCCCGGCACTAAATTACCTAACCCTATATTACATGTATTTGGGTTCTCATGGCAATTTTAATTTCTCTGACTTTTTGCTAATTTCTAAATATAATTAGGGAATCTTTAAACATGTTATCATCTCTGCTACGCCTTTTTCTGACTGTTCTCCGAATTCATTCTCGAAATAAAAAAAAAGCAAACATCCTTATTTGGACGTAGCGCGAACAGTAACTCTTGCAATCTACTCCCGTACCGTCCGTAGCACGAACAGTAACTCTTGCAATCTACTCCCATACCGTCCGTAGCGCGAACAGTAACTCTTGCAGTCTACTCCCATACCGTCCGTAGCGCGAACAGTAACTCTTCTAGTCTACTCCCATACCGTCCGTAGCGCGAACAGTAACTCTTGCAGTCTACTCCCATACCGTCCGTAGCGCGAACAGTAACTCTTGCAGTCTACTCCCATACCGTCCGTAGCGCGAACAGTAACTCCTTCTAGTCTACTCCCATACCGTCCGTAGCGCGAACAGTAACTCTTGCAGTCTACTCCCATACCGTCCGTAGCGCGAACAGTAACTCGAACAGTAACTCTTGCAATCTACTCCCGTACCATCCGGTACATGTTCGAGGGACGTTCAAAAAATGCCTAGACAATTAAAAATAGCATTGCTACAGTGAGTCATAGTTTAAACTATAGTACTCTATTGTGTGGAAACCCCTCTTGTATTTGCATTCCACATCCTGGAGCATAATCAATAATAATAAATGAAATAAAAGAAGATGATGTTCGACAAAATTACCCGAGTGGACGTGTAATCATATTATATATAAATAGAGAATCTCAAACGAGTTTCCATTTGATGTGAGATTTATGAAACGAGTCGCGCACAGTTTATGCACCGAGCCTCTGGCAAGGTGCATAACATCGCGGACGAGTTTCATAAATGTCATATCAAATGGAAACTCGTTTGAGATTCTGTGACTTCACCCTCCAAAGATCAGCCAACGTGGATATATCCAATACGTTTCAGTGAGCAGACGCCATTGACTATTTTCGCATCTAGGTAAAAATCTCCACAGAGAAAAATAGTTTTAATTACAGCGCATGTTAAATGGTGTTAAATCGCATTTTATATGCCGCGACCAGAAAGGGTATTTTCCGACCTCGTGCTATTTTTACCAACACGCGTCACGTGACACGGTCAATCATATCACACCTTTGGCATGCGCAGTGAAGTATCGGAAGTTGAGAAGAAAAAGAGTCCAAATCTAAATCTCCACGTAACTTTCCATTTGGTGATCTGGTCGCCAATATTAACCACTCTCTCTCTCTGTACTGCCTGTCCCTCAGACATTTCGCCTTTTGTTTGGCCGACGCCGTTTCATACAATTTCCGTCCTAGACGTTTCGACATGTTGATATTCTTGTTTACATATTGGGAAGCCTACTGGCGCGCGTAGTATACTACGCATGTGCACCGCAAACCGTGATGTGAAAGTCGTCGTCCCCGCACATTATCAAAATAGACTTACCGCCGCGCGTCGCTAACAGTACATTTCTAATTACTAAATGATTATATTTGTATAGCGGGCAATCGTAATTTTTAGAACTGGTGGAATAGTGACATAATTATACACTTATTTAATTCCTATAAAGAACATTTTGTGCCTACTGCGTGGGCATGTACCTTTAATACCAGCAAGCAAATTATTATAAATATGCCACATAATAGGTTCCTGGTTCCTGATCTTTGTAAACACTTCATATTACCAAACGGGAGCATATTCTAACAATTTCAGTAATGTTAACGAGTCACTTAAGCTTCTAATGACGTTTCAAACATGATGACGTCAAACATGATGACGTCAACTTCAACCTTGTCGCGCCATTACGGACGTCATTTGGAACGTCTCCATTTTATTCAGTTGACATAACGTTGGCGCAAAATACGAATACATAATCAGTGTGATGCGGCCAGCGAATCAAATTCGCTGTAAGTGTTATTACACGTGTGTCATATCACATTTATGAAATGGGTTACAGCACGGAATAACAATGTTTTCATGTGATAACCGATATTACGTCACTGCTTTAATGAGTTCGTCATGGTTGACGAAGTTGCTCTCCGTTACCTTCTGTCATGGTAACGTCCACTGATATTCTATGGTTCCGTCGGAAGAGAGAGCGAAATTCACGGCGAAACCGGGGTCCAGTGAGGCAGTACAAGAAGAAATGAATGGCATTATTCAAATACTGCAGCATGTTCACTATTGCCCAGCACAGGTTATGCCACGCTATTTCCTCCGCCGTGCGGTCCGAGAACCAATGTTCTTCGCCAATCAGAAACGCTGCAATTGGTGACGTAGTTATCAGGAAGACGCAGTTTACCGTCAGCAACATGGCGGTGAGGGAGGAGAGTTTCCGGTTCGATGTTTGGGTCTTCTTTCCATTAATCACCTTGCTGTGCGAGTGATTATATGACAGCTTACTGGATTCCCTCTGCGTGGACACGCACTGTGACGTCATTGTATCGTGTGACGCACCGGAAGCACCGGCATACGAAATATGGTTGTCGTTACTTTGGTCAAACTTAACAATCTTTGGAGAACGATTGAACAATAATTCATCGTGCGATTTTAGTTTTTGTCTAATCGCCACCATTTCGTAAATAATCTTAATGTTGCAGACGATCATAACTGTGAAAGGTATCAAACAAAATGTGGAGAAATCCACCCACGGCCAGATATAGTCCAAGAAATGTTTGGCGGCTTCCGTCGCCCCGTAACAACTAAACTCCCAGGTATGTACGAGTTTCACGTTCCACAGCAAATGTACATTCTTCAAGAACGCCGCGATAATTATTAGGACGACGACGAATCGTGATCGCCGTATAGAGCACAACGTCTTTGCACGAAACGGAAACGAGACTGACACACACCTGTCCACCGTCACAGCAACCAATGTCCACACGGTGAAGTCCAAGGAACAGTAGACTAAGAACGTGTGTATTTTACACCCAGCGTCCGAGATATTGCGAATGTCGGTAGCAGTCACTGCGCGTATCCAGTAGCGTAGTAAACCCGTGTATAACGTCACGATGTCGCCGAACGACAGCGCCAGCAGGTAAAACATTGTCGTCGATGATCGCAACCTCTTCCGCAGCAACACGATTATAGACAGTGTGTTTCCAAATGTTCCCAAGACGAGAAGGAACGGGGAGAAATACTTCCATATATAGTCACCGATTTTGTACTGTATATAATCCTCGGCAACAGCCATGGTTCCGTCTGTTTCACCAAACCGTTACCGCTGAAACTGCGTCATTCACTGTCATTATTTGCGACAGACGACCTGACTTGGAACTACACACTAAACAGCAGACGACACATTTGGATACTGTATAATATACATTGATCTAGACGTTTATGGACTGATACATGTAATATTTAATAAAATTTACACAATATGTCTCGAGATAAAACTCGACAAGAAGACATTGTGTACATGTACCATAACACAATATCGCTCCATCGAGTGTCTTGGAGCACATATTCGAATTCCCTGGCGTATGATCGTTTATCCTATATTATGAATCTGCTGCTTGTGTATTTTAGCAAACAATTGTATAACGCTGATCCAACTGCACTGATGTGTGGGACTACTACACTGGTTGATACCATTAGGTTGTTCACTTAACCGCGGACTAGACTATTTACTGCTTGCAGTAAAGATACAGTGAGGATACAATACAAAGTGCTCTTCAATGTGTTCAATGATGGTCAATTACGTGCATGTCAATAATTAATACTCATAAATCTGACATAAATCAGACTGACTTCTTGTTACAATCGTATCTTCGCTTTGATGGCATTACGATACATATGCATGTTATAGTAAAACTTAAACCTGGACATCCAAATCCCATGTTATAATATAAGGAGACATTTTTTCGTAAATTCTTTAGATAGGACATTTCTTTCGGGCAAACTAAGCATTCAATACCACTACCAGATGTATTAATTTGCATTATTATATACTTTTTATATCAAACGGGAATTGCCACCCGTGGTATTAGAGGCGATAACCGTGTTTCCTTAAAAGATTAAAGGAAACAAATATTTATTATCACTATTTATTTTGTGATGTGCAATGATCAAACTTTATAATGTGTCGATAAACATATTTATTCAGGTCACGCATTTGATTGATTTAAATAGTTTAAAAATGTCCTGCCTCATTTGCAAAACAGCCTGATACAACCGCGCGTCTCTATCAGTAAGTTGAATATTAATAAATGAGTATATATACATAGGGGGCACTCGTAATGTTTAAAACTTGTGGAATAGTTACACAATTATACACTTATTTAATTCCTATAAAGAACATTGTGTGTATAATAGATGGGGCCCAACTTTAACACTAACTTCCAGAATATTCATGAAAACGGAATACCATTTCATTTCAACTAGCATATGCTTCGATCGTTTGATGGAATACGGGCAATAACAATAGTACATGTGCATGTGTTTAAATGTGCTTTCCGGATATAGACATACGTATACATGGATGGACTAGAACTATTCTGACAGATGCGAAGAGGCAATTGGGGTCTAAAATTGCATTTAAATTTATACACAAATGCACAATTACCACCATACAATTTAAAATTCCTAAAAAAAATCCCTAAAACAGACTCCAAGAACAGCTCCATTTGATGCATGTCACTGTTATGTGATTTATAGCTAGCTGTAATGTGTGTAAATGATTGCAATAAACACACGCATGTTTTGGAGTACTAATTTACATGTACCTCAATTATATTCGACAGCTGGAACCCATAACCCCTGCGCATCTATGTAATGCATGTACATACCTTGGGGGATAATCGCACATATGACCGGCCTAGACCGACGAAAGTGAATCTCAAAATTATATAATTACAGGTTGAATGCATTATGGAAACTATGTTCACCTAGATGGATATACATGCATACCTATATACGTGCAAATGAGAGAGACGTATGTATACACTTACCAGTGTCTTCCCCGTATGCAGAAGAGACATGTGTGTTGGTAAACAGGAAACAGCAGGGGAACTAGACAGCACATAAGTACCGATAATTAGGTAAGCACATTCTTTATCGAACGGGGATATACTAGACGTTGAGTACACCACCGCCTACGTTAATCTTGCCAAGAAGTCAACGTTTCTGAACATTTATTGGCAATATAAACTCGCAATAAAGCAGTTTTGAATGGCTGTGCCTGAACTGTGCCACAGCTCATACTCAGTCAATCAAACTACTTGCTTTCAAGCACAATAGTCAAATATTGTTTAATAATGAAATTGACAAATATTGGCAAGATTAGCGCAGGTGGTGGTGTAGAAATTGAGGTGGGTAGATATATACACCAACACCAACTGGTTGTCTATGCTATGCACTGTTCCACAGTTTTGGAATGAGACAATATACATATTGTATAGCCATACATTACTTATTTATGAAAGTATAGAATGAGACTGTCCATTCATTCCAAATTATATATGTGTGTTGTCTATTTTCCTGCGGTAGTCTCACTAGCTATATATATATATCCCCTCTACATGTGGGAAAGGCACTGACTGCGTAACTCTTTCTCATTTCATCTTCGGTTTTTCTTTAAAAAAATAAACAGCAAAAACCAATTGAATGGGTCATTGAATGAATGGGGCTAATTCCACGACAGAGTTAGTCTCATTATTCCACTAATCACTTCCGTTGCACATAGTCCCGGGGCGAACAGGCGCTGGCACGAATAAATTCGTGTTCGAAAGGTACACGTTATCGTGCAAATAGTCACTCATAGCCAGCAGCAGCAGCAGCCACAACAACAACAATTTTTAATGAGATTCAGAAGAAAAACAGCCAGCTGCTAAAACCAATAGCTCGTTATTGTGACCCGTCCTGAACGATAAAAATGGCCGGCGATAGATTACGCTCAGCTTTGTCATCAGCACCAGCTGTTGCAGTCACGAAAACACTACTGACTGTGTTCAACTTCGTCTTCTGGGTAACATATGGACTTTCTTAAATCCTTTTCCTGTTTGAGTCTCAAATTGAGAAAAAATATACCTCATTCCATACCTCATTCAGTGATTTATTTACCAGCACGTCGCAATCATATTTGTTGACACACCAACACAAAATGGTAGTCATTTCTGCTAATTATGCACGTCTGCTAACAATACATGCATGGCTAATGTTAGTTGCGAAGGTAACTTACAATTACTCCCGTACCATCCGTAGCTAGAGTTACGATTCCACTCATAGGATTCCTCTGCAGAATAGCGAATCAGATCTGATTCGCACTTTAGCAGTTAACTGTGAAAGATATTCTATATTTTTTTAACTGAAATGAGTTTTGATATTATGAAAATAATTAACATATTCAAGTACATGTAATTATGACATAAATTTACATATGTAGATGACCAAAGGCAAATTATTTTTTTCTAAAGCTAGCTTCTACAATGGTAAAAATTGTTTCAGAATTATTATTTTGTATTACTTTTTCAATACTAATATTGCAAGCATTATGTATAGATAGATATTTTTTTCAGATGGAAAATATATAAAAAATATCACAATTAACTGCTGAAGTGTGAATCAGATCTGATTCGCTATTTTGCAGAGGAATCCTATGAGTGGAATCGTAACCCTAGCTACGGATGGTACGGGAGTAATTGCAAGTTACCATTCGCTACTAAGTTAATGTGCAAATTATTCACACCAAATTTAGCCTAGCGCCTATGTCATAATAAAATATGTGGATTTTAGAATAAACGGGGCTGTTTTGGTAAAAAATTATTCAGAAGTTGGTTGAAATGTGTAAAATCCTTGGACCCTGATGATAAATTAGCTTTCTTACATTTCAGCCAGTACTTTACAGAAATCTAACGGTGAATTACACCACTCGGCCGCAGTAGTTTACACCACTCTCGTGCTTACCATGTATAGAGAAATGATGTCGGTAACGTCACAATGACGTGTTTCCTTCGGTCAATCAAATGCTGTTCTCAGACGCCCCCCAGAGTCTGGGGGGTGTCTGAGAACAGCATTTGATTGACCGAAGGGGCCCAGACAGTCGCCTTCACAACGACCCGCCTCCAGAAATTGATTCGCACACCTTTTGGCCATATTTTACACTTGATTTGCTTTGATTTTACAAATATTGTGTATGAAATGTAAGAAAACGTTTATTTAACCAGGTGAGCTGATTATCTTGAAATAATGCCCTCGTGATTGGGTCCTATCGCTAAACAAACTCAATTCACTACGCTCACTGTTTTCTTTCGCGTAAGGACCCAATCACTTGTACATTATTTACGATAATCAGCTCACCTGGTTAAATAAACGGTATGTCTTATTATTCCATCATCGAGGCAAGAGGGGATATAGCATTAGTGTCACGGTACGTAGCTCACTATGGGGAAAGGATGTGTATTCGTACCGGCTAGCTCAGTTGGGTAGAGTGATGGTACGGTAAACCAGAGATCCCGGGTTCGAGCCTCGGGTCATATATGCATCTTTCTCGCCCTGTGACATTTGGCACCCAACGAGGGACCGTGACTGATAAATACTGCCCAAATTGTACAATAATTTAGATGTGAATTAAATATAGAATTCCGGGATGAATTTCAATTTGGGGAAGTATGTCATGGTACGTAACTCCAGTATGGGGAGTTATTTGTGAGGTCGTGAGTACTTATGTTCACCTTGTTTGCAAGGCAAATTGCGGTAAAAATGCGTTAAAAAAAAAAATATATTAATAAGGCTGCCAGCGAGGGGATTAGCTGAGTGATAATGATGCCCTTGTTTACTAAATTAACAGTTCAACTAAGAAACTAACATGATGTCACTGGATAGTTCTGCTTCAAGTTTAATACCAATTTTGCTAGCTGATCCAGTATGCTAATTGCCATTTTTATTGTATCCACCGGATGAAATTCTGGGGATACTATGGATTTGACACCGAACATCGTCCGCGTCCGCCGCAGACACTTCTTGTCCGGAGCGTAACTCGAACACCCATTTGGAATATTTTCATGAACCTTCACACATGCATAGGTCATGACCCAAAGGTGTGTCGCGTGCAAGAATGACAACTAATGCATCGCCAATTTTTTAATTATCTCCAACTGTTTTTTCTCGCGCAAATTTTGTGTCCGCAGCATAACTCGAACACCCTTTGGAATATTTTCATGAAGCTTCACACATGCATATATAGTAGACCACGACCCAAAGGTCAAAGGACCCAAAGTTATCTCCCTTTGTTTTGTCGCTCACTGATTTTGTGTCTGGAGCATAACTCAAACACCCTTTGGAATATTTTTATGAAACTTCATAGGTCTCACGTGACAGTGGGCGGCTAGCTTTAAAAAGGGGGTGGACGATTTTCTATATACTTCACTACCGACCCTGCAAGTTACACCAGTGTGTCTAGAAAAATATGTTTATGAATATTTCTTGTTTTTTGGGAGGCTTGACTAGGTGTATTTTTTAGAGTATTTCATAATTCTACGAAATTTAATGTTAGGTCCGGTTGATTTTGACATCTTGGAAAATGGCGCATGCTATGCTGTCTCGCCGGTACGGTTTTGCGTCAGAATTTAAGGTATTTTTTGGGCATTTGTAGCGAAAATTTGAGGTGGTTATGACCCCGTTTTGGAATCATTTTCAGGAAATGGTGTGGTGTTACAAGTGATAGAACAAGACATAACAAAGTGTCTGTGCCTCATGTTTTCATGAAAACACAGGGTTCAATCTAGCTCCAAATTTTAGGGGGAAGTCACTTCCCCCTCCAGGGAATGTAGGGGGAAGTGGTGGAATTTAGTGGGAAGTGGGAGAAGTGTGTTTTTTTCTCCATAATTTGTAAAGTATGTTAAATGTTGTCGTTGTCGGTTACAATAAAAATGCAGCAACCGCATCAGATGTGTTAAATAATTTTTTTACAAACTTACCCCACCCACCTATTTTTGACCAGAAAGTTCAACAGACTGAATTTGTTGGAATTGCCAACAAATTCAGTCCGTTGAACTTTATGGCCAAAAATAGGTGGGTGGGGTAACTTTGTAAAAAAATTATTGAACACATCTGATGCGGTTGTTGCAATTTTATTGTGGCTCGCGATTTGTACTTCATTTGCGAGTATTTTTCAATATTTGTCCCAAGAGCCTCCTTAACTGATTGTGAGAGGCTGTGATTTTTATAAGTCACCCGCCGCCCTCAGGAAAGCGGTAAATTTTGGCTATTTTCAACCGTCCCCTGATGCCATAGTCCAGGACCGAAAAGTGTGTCACACACAAGAATGACAACCCTTGCCACACTAATTTTTGAGTTATCTCCCTTTGTTTTTTTGTGCATTGATTTCTTATTCGGAGCATTACTCGAATACCCTTTGGAATATTTTCACAAAACTTCACACATGCATAGGCCATGACCCAAAGGTGTGTCGCACGTAAAAATGACAACTCTTGCCTCAATAATTGTGAGTTATCTCTCTTTGTTTTTTTGCGCACTTATTTCATGTTCGGAGCATACCTCGAATACCCTTTGGTATATTTTCATGAAAATTCACACATGCATAAACCACGGCCAAAGGTATGTTGTGCGCAATAATGACAACTCGTGCCTGACTAACTTTCGAGTTATCTCCCTTTGTTTTGTTTTCACACTGATTTATTGTCTTTAGCATAGCTCGAATACCCTGTGGAATATTTTCATGAAACGTCACACATGCATAGCCAACAACCCAAAGGTGTTTCCTGTCAATCCAAAACTTGATTGCTCTTTGGAATATTTTCATGATATTTCACATTTGCTTAAACCATGACCCAAAGGCGCGTCTCGTGCAAGAACAACAACTCTCACCTGACTAACATATTAATTATCTTCCTTTATTTTTTTATTGGCTGCCTGTAGTGGGCCGGGGGAGGTGGATACAAATGCGCGTGTGGACAAGCGTCCATTTCTAGTTTACATATAAGATGTGCAGCATTGTCAGAATAAAATGTAATGTTGCACACATGCAGGTGATGTCATACATAACACAATTTATGTCATTTACTGATGCCAGAACGTTATGACATTTTACCTGCACAGACTTATTTGAATTGCCTTGAATATTCAGGGAATTTGGGCACATTGTTTGCGACACATCAAAATGTAACCTCACTGTGGTTTTTCCACTTTCTGTACCGATAGATGCCGACTAAAATGATGATGGCAACAACATTTATTGATATTTACACACGCATTTCCAGACACTGTATTTATATGACCAGATCTCCAGATAAGTGCGTATTTGCTTAAATACCCAATTTGAAATAGCGAGTATCAAAATGCAAATTTCGAAGCAAACTATTCAATAATTGCTGTCTGTTGATGTGTAAACAGTAGTGCGATTTTATTTTACCCAAAGAAAATTTTGAAATACCCAATTGCTTCAGAAATGATGGAATGACAATACTCAATTACTAATTCCTTATCTGGAGCCCTGCTTATGACCCAGCTCAGCATCATAATTTGTAGCAGTACTCGGTTCATCTTGTGTTTTCTGTCTAGTGTGTTTTGGTTATAATAAGTCTTATTACACTACATGTGGCTGTGACTGGAGAAATGAGGCTTATGGGTTTTGCGACCAGTGTATATCCAGATCAGCCTGTGCATCCGCACAGGCTGATCAGGATCTGCACCGTTCGCCATTCCATGAAGGAAACATCATTCATGTTTGTAATAAGTCTTATTACACTACATGTGGATGTTACTGGAGCAATGATACATTTTGCGACCAGTTTAGATCCAGATCAAGATCTGCACTGTTTGCCATTTCATCAATGAAACACCCATCACGCAATATAGACCATTATCAGGTGACAGGAATGTGCTATTTGATCAGGAGCTACATTGTTCACAAATCTCATAATCCCCCCCCCCCTCTACCATATGCATAATGGATGTGGACGTCTCTTTGTAGACAAGAACAGCCCACGATTGGGGGAGTATTTGTAATGAAATAATGTATGTTGGTGTAGAACAGATAGCATGTGGCATATATTGGTGGGGGGGGATTTTCCTAGGAAATATCCCCCCCCCCCACCACCATCTACCATGTGCATAGTGGATTAGTGGATGTGGACGTCTCTTTGTAGACAAGAATAGCCCACGATTGGGGGAGTATTTCTGATGAAATGAAATGTATGTTGGTGTAAACAAAATAATGTATGTTGGTGTAGAACAGACAGCATGTGCCATGTATTGGTGGGGGGGGGAGATTTTCCTAGGAAATATCCCCCCCACATCTACCATATGCATAGCGGATGTGGATGTCTCTTTGTAGACAAGAATAGCCCACGATTGGGGGAGTATTTCTGATGAAATGTATGTGTAAAACAGATAGCATTTGCCATGTATTTAGGGAGGGAGTGGAGATTTTCCTAGGAAATATTCCCCCCCCCCCCCCCCCCCCCCCCCCCCCCCGCCCCCCCACCATCTACCATATGCATAGTGGATGTCTCTTTGTAGACAAGAATAGCGCATGATTGGGGGAGTATTTCTCATGAAACAAAATTATGTATGTTGGCGTGAATTGGTTGGTGGGGGGGGGGGGGTGGAGATTTACCTAGGAGAGATATCCCCCCCCACCCACCATCTACCATATGCAAAGTAGATGTGAATGTCTCTTTGTAGAGAAGGAGCAAAAATACTCCCACAAACTCGTGCTATTCTTCTCTACAAAGAGACATTCAGATCCACTATGCATATGGTAGATGGTGGGTGGGGGGATATTTCCTCGGAAAATCTCCCCCCCCCCCCCCCCTCTCCTCAATACATGCCAAATGCTATCTGTTCTACACCAACATACATTATTTCATCAGAAATACTCCCCCAATAATCGCCAATAATTTGTTTACTTTATTTACATTTCGTATATTTTTTGAAGCGCATATAAATTGCGAATGATGTACGTATATAATAATAAGGTTATTTGATTTGTATGTGGATATATGCCACTCATTCCGCCGCGCAACGATATTGCGCTCCTAGAGTGTCCGCACGCTGCGGAACTCGTACATATATCCAGAAACATATTCTATGTTTCTGATATATCTACGTACAAATCAAATAACAGTCTCCACGAAAGTCGTTGGTCCGTCGGACATGTCCGTTAAAATTGCCGTCGGCCCGATAGTAAACCGGAAGTCGCCAGACCGAATGTCCGACTATATAAAAAAAAATAAAAATAAAAAATATATATTTTTTTATTATTATTCTAACCTTCAATGAAATCACCTTCCTTTGGTATGCGCTTCTGGTGCTAGCTAGCTTTTCTTATATGACTGATATACTTAAAAAGCTATTTTAATTTTTATAAAAATTTCAAGTTTGCCAGACCGAATGTCCTGTAAAATTTTGGCAGTTTTGCGGACACTGAAATTACCTATAATTATCACCATTCCCTCCAGATTACAGGTATAGTGATCCTGGCGTTGGGGATATGGACGAAGGTGCAGTTATACATCTACATGGAACTGTCTACCATCTACTACAAGGAGGCCCCGTACATAATGATCGGGATCGGAGCTGGCATCGTCATCGTTGGCTCGTTTGGCTGCTTCTGCACAGTCAAGGGGCACGCAGTACTTCTGTACATGGTGAGAAAAAGACCATTGGCCTGTTTCACTAAGCTTTGTATGATGGAAAAGGATGTGCAAAGATTTTGATTGTTATTAACCCGTTCAATACCACAGGCCTGTATAGTGGTATTGGCAAACAGTGTAGATCCAGATGAGCCGGCTAGTGACTAGCCGTCTCATCAGGATCTGCACTTTTTGCAAGTAATTTTCATATTTTTAAGAACAAAAACACCCCCTTTTCATAAATGGACTAGTCTGAAATAATTTTGTGACTATTGGATTGGTTGCAAAATTAACATAATATCAAAATACATTCCAGTTACTTAGGGGTGAAAAAGTTAATGTTTTTCTCAACTTCTTATGGTTTGTTAATTGCGTATTGGCGTATTTTACACACTTATGTTAGCAGAATACGCTTTGATCATCATCAAAAGTGGGAGTACAAAATACCCACAGCAATGTGACAATACATGCTGTAATAAAGTTGAACATTTTCTTAGTTGAGCTGCAAAAAGCTAAGTTTTGAATTGTTTGCTTTTTGCAGCTGAAATAAGTACATTTTTAAATTGGTTTATTTTTTATCATTTGTTCCCTATTTAATAAGGAAGAAAATCAATAATACTTTTAAAGTAAAATACGCATTGAATTTGAAATCTGGGGGTATAATACTCTTTAGATACAAAACTTATGTGGAGCTCTGTACACCATGTCAATAAAACAAATACTATGCTTCTAAAAAATTCTAGGTTGGCGCTGCTGGTAGTCAATTTGACTACTAACTAGTATTTCAGAAATGTTTGGCCCTGTTTTTTTTTTGGTGTGGGGGAATGCCAGTTTGGATTGACAGCCAGCCAGCCATTCCGCATTTACTTACTAATCACTTTCAATGTCAGTAAGTTTTTGTGTTAAACGAAACCCGGCCTTCGTGGGTTTGCCTTGTTTCTTGTTTAAAAGCGAATGTTGCATTCTCACAATAAGACAGACATTCATGATTGACTGATTTTCAATATCTCAGATTATCTGTCTGGGGTTGTTTACTGATCATAATGAATAGGCTACCAGCTGGCAAACAGAACCTCATCGCATTTACTGCAGTTGTAGATCATGCTCCTTATATGCGGCTGTGGCTGGACAAATGAGGCTTATGGGTTTTGCAACCAGTGTAGATCCAGATCAGCCTGTGCATGCGCACAGTCTGATCTGGATCTGCACTGCTTCTAACAAGCAATATAGATCATTATCAGGCTACAGGTCACTAGTGTGGTGCTTGATCAGGAGCGACACTGGTCACAAATCCTTTAAGCCACATTTCTCCAGTCATGGCTTGATATACTTCCACACAATTAGGCTCAAATATTTTTTATATCAGCCAATACCAGGAGTAATTGGTTAAATTCCCAATCCAGGTCATGAAAGAATATGTTTGTAGTGTTGCCATCCAAATTTCTCTATGTATGAGACTTGAAACTGTGGTCCTGTCTCTATATGTACTTAGCTCTTACCGTGGGTGGCAGGTGGGAGTATGCAATGGATAATTTAACGATCGGGGTTCATCCTTACCGGAATTCCGACTGGAGACCTGGTTTGGCCCTCACATACGTCTTTGGCATTTTGTATGTGACAGATGAATCTGGTTATACCCCTTATGTGAGTATTACGATTATTCGTAATCCTATTTTAGGGGAAGGGACCAAGTGACTTTGGTGTGGTATGGACCTGGCACCAGGTCAGGTTATTCTAATTTCAGGGCTGAATATATTTTATCTCGATGTAAATATTACATAAATATTTTAGGATTTTCCCCCCAATGCAGCAGGTTAAAATGGGATTGAACCCGTTTGCTCGACCTTACATGACCGTAGCTGTTGATAGACCGTTAAACACCAATAAACAAACAAACAAAACTTAGCTCTTACTCAAGGTGCATGATCACGTGGTTACTACAACAACAAGTATTATTTGATATTTTCCTTAATATGCAACGGATTTTGATGAAATATGGCGCAGCAAACGCGTCTTCATGAGATGCATTTGGTGGCACGGACTTATGTCGGAGACACGGAAATCGATTCTTCGCAAAAACGACAGAAGTTTGGGCGAAAATACAGAGACCACCAAATGCAGCTTAACAAGACGTGTTTGATGCGCCATATTTCAGAATATATACTTTCAATCGGATGGATTCTGGAAGTTTCAATACTTGTTGTTGTTAGTACCACGTGATCATATACCTTGTTACTGAGACGTTAAACCGTTTACCTTTTACCCGCTTCTTTTTTTGCTGACAGCTGTAAGGCACTTTAGAAACTGAATGGCGAAAAGCGTAGGCCCAGATCAGACTGCACGCAGGCTGATCTGGGACTACACTTGTCGCAAACTTGTAAAATCTTGTTTGTAAGTTGAATGCCGCATGGCTTAACTCTTACTACGCTGAATTAAATGTTGTCGTCTGCTGGAAATGTTTTATTTTCAAGATTTCTCGATAAAAACCGGGTTTTGACTGCACATGAGAATCGTCTCCAATGGAGACTATTCTCATGTGCTGTCAAAACCAGTTTTTTGTAAGAATTAAAGCAAAAATGAAAAACAGCAGACGGCAATTTTCGTCAACAGCGTAGGAAGGGTTAATATTCAGATTTTGTCTGACACTAGTGTTTGCCAATTCTTGTTTCATGATATTGATTTTGTCTGGGGATGAGGTTCTCAAATACATCAAATGCAGACATAATAGGAGCTTTGGAACAAATGTAGATTGTCATCATTTGGTAAATACAGTGGGGTCAGCGTGTAAGTGCACACACGAACGAACACGACAGGTTGGTTCGCTACCCACCCAAAGTGTATGTTGTTACCACTCAGTTGAACCGTCTCGCCGAGACGGTTCAACTGAGTGGTAACAACATACACTTTTGATGCGAAATGAGAAAAAGTGTAGAAAAATATTTACATTTTTTTTATACTTGAGTTACAGTGGGGTCAGCGTGTAAGTGCACACACGAACGAACACGACAGGTTCCAACCTGTCATGTTCGTTCGTGTGTGCACTTACACGCTGACCCCACTGTAACTTGATATTCACAGAATCTGTTGCTGGCATTTTGTCTGCAACGCTTTCAAATCATTAACTCTTAGACCGCTACACTCAACAATTGTCGTCTGCTGTTGCTTTTATATCTTGCCTTATTTCTCAATAAAAACATGGTTTTACATCACAAAGCATGTTGTAAATTATTTTAAAGTGCTGTCAAAGCATGTTTTTGATGATAAAAATGGAAAGTAGAAAATAAACAACAGACGACAAAAAATTAAGATAGCGGTGTAAGGGTTAAAATATTTATAACGAATAGTGTTACTTGACATATTTGTTTGTAACATATTTTTATACCCGGTGTTTGGACTGTGGCTCGGTGCGTGCGTCCATGTGTCCGTCTGGCACATTAAGATGTTCACCGGAGTTTCTCAATTCTGTCATAACTTCTATATCCCTTGAATGATTACTTAAATATTTCAACACAGTGTACTTGTGGACAAATGCCACACATCCATGCTGTTACGAATCTAAAATTAAACTATTTTTCCTAATCTCTTTCATCATGTGGGTGGTTGGCCGGGCGAACTCAACGGCGTAAATTAACGGTAGGGGTTCCTCCTTATTGGAATCACGATTTGCCTGGTTTGGCCTTCAGGTATGTTTTTATCTTTGGCTCTTTTGTTACCTGGGAGTTGAATTGGGTTAGTGTCCATTATAAAAGCAGTAAGATTATTACTGATGCTTCTGCTTTTGGGAGGGGGCCAAGTGATTCTGGTGTGGCGAGGACCTGGCATCAAATCAGGATTATTCTGATTTCAGGGCTGAATATATAGGTTTTTTTATTGTAAATATTCATTTTTTTTGTGGGGAATTGTCCCCCCATTTGTACAGGTAATATATGGGATTTAGTACTAGACCCATTGACCCGGCCTTAAATGACCTTAGCTGTTGATAGGCCGTTAAACCCCCAACAAAAAACAAACTCTGTCATCACTTTCTAGACATATCTGAGACCAAGTACCTTTGGAGCACTGTTGCAAGCATAATTATATGTTCAGTACTGTGGCCCTATGTTGACACTTGTTCCCGTTATGTTTGTAGTACTCGGTGTTCCTCGTGGCTGTGTTTATTGCCGAATTGAGTACCGGCGCTGCGGGATTCGTCTACAAAGATAAGGTTAGAGCTTAAATATCATATACATATACAATGTATATAGATTCGCTTGGAGTCATGTATTAATGTTTTAGATAAAAAGTGAGTTTTTAATTATTTTTATGCCCCCCCCCCCCTTCTCCGTAGAAGCCGGTGGCATATATAGAGAATAGTAGGTTAGTGCCGTGAATGGGAAAAAATATCTGACAAGGCTCAAGAATTTCTTTATTTCTCATCAGAAGTATATGTTGTGACCACTCATTTGAACCGTCTCGCCGAGATGGTTCAAATGAGTGGTCACAACATATACTTTGGTTCAGAAATAAGGAAAATATATAGAGAATAGTTGGTTAGTGCCGTGAATGGGAAAAAATATCTGGCAAGGCTCAGGAAACAGGATGGGCGAGGCTCTGCCGAGCACATCCCGTTTCTGTGCCGCGCCAGATATTTTTTCCCATTCACGGCACTAACCTACTATTCTATTTATCCCGTCAACATCTACAAATGGCTGTAAAATGCAAAAATAGTATTGACTGGATATCAAAAATGTTTCACGGCACCGTGTTTCACGGCACATACGCACTGTGTTGACGGGATAAAGTGTTCGGACTGCGTCCGTGTGTCCATCCGGCACATTAAGAAATTTGCCAGAGTTTCTGAATTCTGTCATAACTTCTATATCCCTTGAAGGTTTACTTAAATATTTCAACACAGCATACTTGTGGACAAATTCCACCGTTTACCTTTTGACCTTCACAACTTTTTCGCACTTTAAGAGTTTACATATGACTTGTTCATAAATGTCGCACATCCATTATGCCATTAAATGCACAAAATGTTCTTCATGGGAATTAAATACTTGTATAATTGTGTCACTATTCCTGCAGTTCTAAAATGACGAGTGCTCGCTATACAGATATAATCATTTAGTAATATTTATAGCCCCGCAACAAGTTGTGGGGTGGGTATACTGGAGTCAGGTTGTCCGTCCGTCCGTCCGTCCGTCACTAAACTTAACATCAGAGAAATATGTTACAACTTCTATTTCCTTCATCTAAAATGCTTAATACTTCACACATGCATTCCTGTAAGGCTCTACTACCGTGCTGTGCCAAATCCACTACTGTCCAACCCCCGCTGATCCCAAGGTCAAGATCAAATACTTAGTCTGTTTACAAAACTTAACATCAGAGAAATATTGTTATAACTTCTATTTCCTTCTTTGAAAATGCTTAATATTTCCCACATCCATTCCTGTGACAAATCCACGACCGTCCAACCCCAACGACCGTCCGACCGTCCAACTTCTATTTCCTTCATTGAAAATTCTTAATATTTCACTCGTGCATTCCTCTAAGGTTGTACTATCATGCTGTGACAAATCCACGACCGTCCAGCCCCGGCTGATCCCAAGGTCAAGGTCACATACTTAGTCTCTTTACAAAACTTAACATCAGAGAAATATGTTATAACTTCTAGTTCTTTCATCGAAAATTCTTAATATTTCATGCATGCATTCCTCTTAGGGTCTACTATCATGCTGTGACAAATCCCCGCTGATCTCGAGGTCAAGGTCACATACTTAGTCTTAACATCAGAGAAATTGGTTATAACTTCTATTTCCGTGCACGGATCTGCTTCACATTTCACACACACATTGCTCCAATGGACCTCTACCACCCTGTGACAAATTCATGCTGCCCCCGCTAAGCCCAGAGTTAAGGTTACAAGCCCACACATATTTAGGGGTACCTGGGCCTACGCGGGGGGTATTCCGTAAGCCTTGCTTACTGACCAATCTAGTTCTCAATGTTAGTATTACATTGTGTGTTTTGACCACTCATTTGAACTGTCAAATGGTGGTCACAAATATTTTTATACCCCCCGCAACGAGTTGTGGGAGGTATACTGGAGTCAGGTTGTCCGTGCGTGCGTCCGTCCGTCCGTCCGTCCGTCCGGGCAGACATTCGGGTACTTATGTGGCTAGCCCCACAGGGTTATGGACTTGTTAAAGAATAGGGTTGGTTACAATTAGCCGCCTAAAACATCGTTTTATGTGGCTAAAAATGGTTTTATGTGGCTAATATTTAACATGCGATAAGCCACATAGTTACCTGAAAGTAAAGACGTCCGTCCGTCCGTCCGTCCGTAAACTTAACATCAGAGAAATATTGTTATAACTTCTATTTCCTTCATCTAAAATGCTTAATATTTCACACATGCATTCCTGTAAGGCTCTACTACATGTACCATGCTGTGCTAAATCCACGACCGTCCAACCCCCGCTGATCCCAAGGTTTTAGGTCAAATACTTAGTCTCTTTACAAAACTTAACATCAGAGAAATATTGTTATAACTTCTATTTCCTTCATCTAAAATGCTTAATATTTCACACATGCATTTCTGTAAGGCTCTACTACCATGCTGTGCTAAATCCACGACCGTCCAACCCCTGCTGATCCCAAGGTCAAGGTCAAATACTTAGTCTCTTTACAAAACTTAACATCAGAGAAATATTGTTATAACTTCTATTTCCTTCATCTAAAATGCTTAATATTTCACACATGCATTCCTGTAAGGCTCTACTACCATGCTGTGCTAAATCCACGACCGTCCAACCCCCGCTGATCCCAAGGTCAAGGTCAAATACTTAGTCTCTTTACAAAACTTAACATCAGAGCAATATTGTTATAACTTCTATTTCCGTCATCTAAAATGCTTAATATTTCACACATGCATTCCTGTAAGGCTCTACTACCATGTTGTTCCAAATCCACGACTGTCCAACCCCTGCTGATCCCAAGGTCAACGTCAAATACTTAGTCTCTTTACAAAACTTAACATCAGAGAAATATTGTTATAACTTCTATTTCCTTCATCTAAAATGCTTAATATTTCACACATTCCTTCCTGTAAGGCTCTACTACCATGCTGTGCCAAATCCACGACCGTACAACCCCCGCTGATCCCAATGTCAAGGTCAAATACTTGGTCTCTTTACAAAACTTAACATCAGAGAAATAAGTTATAACTTCTATTTCCTTCATTGAAAATTCTTATTATTTCACTTCCTCTAAGGTTGTACTATCATTCTGTGACAAATCTACGACCGTCCAACCCCCGCTGATCCTAAGGTCAAGGTCACATACTTAGTCTCTTTACAAAACTTAACATCAGAGAAATATGTTATAACTTCTAGTTCTTTCATTGAAAATTATTAATATTTCATGCATGCATTCCTCTTATGCTCTACTATCATGCTGTGACAAATTCCCGCTGATCTCGAGGTCAAGGTCACATACTTAGTTTCTTTACAAAACTTAAAGGTACATACCCACGCAGTAGGCACACAATGTTCTTTATATCAGAGACATCATCTGGTACATTTTCTGGCAAATAAACATTCATTCACCATTACCCCACCTATGGATTGTCACTATTATACATTTTAAATCAGAAGTAAATTTCCACACTGATATCAGGGGGGATAACCGTGTTTCCTTAAAATGTTAACGGACATTACTAATTATTCTCTGTATTTATTTTTCGATGTGCAATGCTCATACCTTATAGTCTGTCTTAAATATTAGTTTTTCAGGTGACGCATTTAATTAGTATAAATAATTAAAAAATGTCATGCCTCATTTGCATATGAAAATAGCCTTATACCACCGCGCGTCACTATCAGTAAAATAAATATTACTAAATGATTATATCTATATAGCAGGCACTCGTAAGTTTTAGAACTGGTGGAATAGTGACAAAATTATACACTTATTTAAATCGTATAAAGAACAGTTTGTGCCTACTAAGTGGGCAAGTACCTTTAACATCAGAGAAATTATAACTTCTATTTCCTTGCTCGGATCTGCTTCACATTTCACACACGCATTGCTCCAATGGACCTCTACCAGCCTGTGACAAATTCACGTTCATGCCGCTCCCGCTAAGCCCAGAGTCAAGTTCACAAGCCCACACACTTGGAAATTTTTACATATTTTAGGGGTACCTGGGCCCATGCGGGGGGTATTCCGTAAGCCTCGCTTACTGACCAATCTAGTTTACTTCTGATGAGAAATAAAAAAATATTTGAAGTTTTCTGAAAGCAAAATTGTGTACATTTATCTTTAGAATGCAATGTGTTATTTGATGAATATTGAATATACCCCTACTGTCTGTTTCACGAAAGCTGCCCAAATTTTACGGCCATATAAACAATTCAAGAACAATATTTTTTTCGATAATATTAAGTTGAAGGAAAATTTAAGAATGAGCCTTCTTTTTATTTCGTGAAATTTTGTCAAATATTGATTTTATTACAAAAAAACAATTTCCCCATGGATACTGCACCGATTTACAAAATTTAACTTGTTTTCTTAGTTAGATCATTTCCAAGCTATCTACCCAGGTTTCGGAGTCAATTTCCAAACATTTTCGTTTTCTGATTCCTCCCCCAGCTCCTCCATCTCCTTTTCCCCCATGTTAAATTCCCATAGACAAATCAATTTTTCGTAATAACATCATTATTTGACCAATTTTCACGAAATAAAAAGAAGGCTCATTCTTAAATTTTGATAGAATTTAATATTATCAAAGAAAATATTGTTTTTGCATTGTTTAGATGGCCGTAAAATTTGGGCAGCATTCGTGAAACGGACAGTAGTGTTTAGCTAGCTCGAGTGAGCTATTGCTACCACTTTTCGTCCGTCGTCTGTCCATCCGTCAACATTATAATATCAAATCAAAGGTATCGAGAAAATTAGGTCAAATTCATAAAAAATCTGGGCGGTAGTGGTCAAATTTTAGATTTGACCAAATATGGTCACGTTATACATGTATATTGAATCGAAGGTATCGAGGAGAAGATCACTCTGAAGCATTTTTTGTTGAACTCGGATCATTATGTCATCCAAGATGGCTGTTGAAAGGTTATCCATGTAATATATTAAATTGAAGCAATCAAGGAGATGATCGCTCTGGAGCATTTTCTGTCAAAATCAAATGATTACGTCATCCAATGTCCATAAAAAATGACTTTAGTAAGCTTAATTTCAAAATATTGGGTTAGTCGCCTTAAGCGGTGGTAGATCAGATGATTTATGCTATTATTATACCCACAACATTATTTTTATAAATTGCTTATTGTTTTAAATTTCGTGGCATGAAATGCAAAACTGACACGTTTTTCTGTGAACCTTTAACCCCCGATGAATTGTACATATTTTGAGACAACCTGAACAATTATTCAAAGTCTTTTGTATGGTATGGACCTGTCACCAGGTCAGTTATTCTAATTTAAGGTTATTATACATTCAGGGCTGAATATATTTTTTTGTATTCTGATTTTGGGATTTTCCCTCCAATGCAGCAGGTTATATACGGGATTGAACCTGTTGGCCCGGCCTTAAATGACCTTAGCTGTTGATAGGCCGTTAAACTTTAATAAATAAATCATATACTTTAGAAAGAAAAAAGACCTTATAAATGGACTAGTCTGAAAATAATTTTGTGACAATTGGATTGACAGTTATTTAGAGTAGGAAGGGTTAAACCCTTTCACCTTCCATTTATTTTCAGCTGTCCAAAGGATTTTCGACCGGTTTGACATCAGCACTGAGTGAGTACGGACTGTCGGACAAACAAACGAAGGCCTTCAATGGCCTACAGCATGGGGTAATTATTTTTATTCAATATTGCATAAAATTGCCTTTTGCTACGGAGCCCCGCAGCAGACGTAGAATTCTTTGTTTTATTAAATCGTTGCCTCGAATTAACAATTCGTTCCAACGAAATAACAATTTGTTCCCTCAATAAACAATTTAAATTGTTAAATTGAGGTAAAAAAATTGTCATTTTGAGGGAACAAATTGTTTAATTGAGGGAACGAATTGTCATTTCAAGGGAACGACTTGTTAATTTGAAGAACAAATTGTTAAATTGAGGGAACAAATTGTATTTTCGTGGGAACAAATTAATAAAAAAAAAAAAACCTGCGGGGCTCCGTATTTTGCAGTGTAGTAACATAGTGTTTTAAAAACCAATGTAATAGAAATAATACACATGCAATTGAAACAATTGGTGCAATTGTCCGCACCAATATATCACAGGTGGACCGTGGAAGACTCCGACCTAGGACCCGATACTTGGCTCATTTGGAAAACGTTACCCCACCCACCCATTTCCACGCACCATACCTTACAGCCTTTGAAAGGCTGTAATGTATAGTGTATTAAAATGGGTGGGTGGGGTAACGTTTTTCAAATGAGCCAAGTATTGCGTCCTTGGTCCGAGTCTTCCACCTGTGCAATATATAGGCTATCTGTGGCTAGCCCCCACAGGGATGGACTTAGTAAAATATAGGGTTAGTTACATTCGCCACCTAAAGTAAAAAACAGTTTATGAGGCTAAAAATTGGTTTATGTGGCTTATTCCGTAGTACTCAGAGGGGCCTTATGTGGCTCGTAGACAAATAAATATGATTTTTAGCCAGGTTTTTTGAGAAAAAAATCCAGGTTATTGGATTGGCGAAAGCCGGGCGGGCGGGCGGCGTCCACAATCAATGTTAAGTTTTCGTGTTTGAGTCCATTTCTTTGTTACTGTACCACCTAGGACCACCAAACTTTCACAGCTTCATAATCAAGGGGTGCCCACCACATATCACTATCCAACATGTTACTTTTTTTTTAACTTGACCCATTTTTTCTGCATAGTCGACTTAGCCATTTTCAATGTTAAGTTTTCGCGTTTACAATGTTAAGTTTTCGTGTTTAAGTCCATTTCTTTGGTACTGTACCACCTAGGACCACCAAACTTTCACAGCTTCATAATCAAGGGGTGCCCACCACATATCACTATCCAACATGTTACTTTTTAGCCAGGTTTTTTGAAAAAAAATCCAGGCTATTGGATTGGCGAAAGCCGGGCGGGCGGGCAGCGGGCGGGCGGCGGGCGGCGGGCGGCGTCCACAATCAATGTTAAGTTTTCGTGTTTAGTCCATTTCTTTGTTACTGTACCACCTAGGACCACCAAACTTTCACAGCTTCATAATCAAGGGGTGCCCACCACATATCACTATCCAACATGTTACTCTTTTTTTAATTTCACCCATTTTTTCCGCGTAGTCGACTTAGCCATTTTCAATGTTAAGTTTTCGCGTTTACAATGTTAAGTTTTCGTGTTTAAGTCCATTTCTTTGGTACTGTACCACCTAGGACCACCAAACTTTCACAGCTTCATAACCAAGGGGTGCCTACCACATACAACTATCCAACATGTGACCATTTTTTTACCTTCATCTATTATTTCTACGTAATTGACTTAGCCATTTTCAACGTTAACTTTTTAACGTACGTCTGGTTAAAGTTTTTTGGTTAAAACTTTTTTGTTATACTATATCTCTGCAACTGCTTCGCCTATTACCTTGAAACTTCACATGGGTGTTTATCATCATCCATATTTTCACCTAACCCAACCCCCAACCGTGCGGCCCCTGTGCCCAATGTCAAGGTCAAATTACTTTGAATTTTTTTGTTAAAGTTTTTTCGTGTACTATATCTCTGCAACTACTATATCTCTGCAACTGCTTCGCCTATTACCTTGAAACTTCACATGGGTGTTTATCATCATCCATATTTTCACCCTAACCCCCAACCGTGCGGCCCCTGTGCCCAATGTCAAGGTCAAATTACTTTGAATTTTTTTGTTAAAGTTTTTTCGTGTACTATATCTCTGCAACTACTATATCTCTGCAACTGCTTCGCCTATTACCTTGAAACTTCACATGGGTGTTTATCATCATCCATATTTTCACCCTAACCCCCAACCGTGCGGCCCCTGTGCCCAATGTCAAGGTCAAATTACTTTGAATTTTTTTGTTAACGTTTTTTCGTGTACTATATCTCTGCAACTGCTTCACCCAATACCTTGATACTTCACATGGGTGTTTATCATCATTGTTGCACCTGCTTGCGGAAAGCGCGATCCTGTGCCCAATGTCAAGGTCAAATTACTTTGAATTTTTTTGTTAAAGTATTTTCGTATACTATATCTCTGCAACTGCTTCACCCAATACCTTGATACTTCACATGGGTGTTTATCATCATTGTCGCACCTGCTTGCGGAAAGCGCGATCCTGTGCCCAATGTCAAGGTCAAATTACTTTGAATTTTTTTGTTAAAGTTTTTTCGTGTACTATATCTCTGAAACTGCTTCACCCAATACCTTGATACTTCACATGGGTGTTTATCATCATTGTTGCACCTGATTGCGGAAAGCGCGATCCTGTGCCCAATGTCAAGGTCAAATTACTTTGAATTTTTTTGTTAAAGTTTTTCGTGTACTATATCTCTGCAACTGCTTCACCCAATACCTTGATACTTCACATGGGTGTTTATCATCATTGTCACACCTGCTTGCGGAAAGCGCGATCCTGTGCCCTTTGTCAAGTTCAAATTACTTGGAATTTTTTTGTTAAAGTTTTTTCGTGTACTATATCTCTGCAACTGCTTCACCCAGTACCTTGATACTTCACATGGGTGTTTATCATCATTGTCACACCTGCTTGCGGAAAGCGCGATATCGTCGGCATTTTGGCATACGTCCGTCCGTTCATCCGTGTGTCCGGTTAAAGTTTTTGGGTTAAAGTTTTTCCATCTACTATATCTATATTTTTAGTGTCCATGCCTCGCCCCAAGGCGCGACATGCAGGCCACGGCCATCTAGTCTACAAAAAGTGGGTATAATTATGTTATCCAAGTGTCTATGCTTGGAAAAAACCTGGCCTTCGTGGCTTTGCCTCGTTTCTTGTTTTTTAACTTGACCCATTTTTTCCGCACAGTCGACAGCCATTTTCAATGTTAACTTTTCGCGTTTACAATGTTAAGTTTTTAGCCAGGTTTTTTGAAAAAAAATCCAGGCTATTGGATTGGCGAAAGCTGGGCGGGCGGGCGGGCGGCGGGCAGGCGGCGGGCAGGCGAGCGGCGGGCGGCGGCGGGCAGCGTCCACAATCAATGTTAAGTTTTTGTGTTTGAGTCCATTTCTTTGTTACTGTACCACCTAGGACCACCAAACTTTCACAGCTTCATAATCAAGGGGTGCCCACCACATATCACTATCCAACATGTAACCATTTTTTTACCTTCACCTATTATTTCTACGTAATTGACTTAGCCATTTTCAACGTTAACTTTTGAACGTACGTCTGGTTAGAGTTTTTTGGTTAAAACTTTTTCGTTATACTATATCTCTGCAACTGCTTCGCCCATTACCTTGAAACTTCACATGGGTGTTTATCATCATCCATATTTTCATTCTAACCCCCAACCGTGCGGCCCCTGTGCCCAATGTCAAGTTCAAATTACTTTGAATTTTTTTGTTAAAGCTTTTTCGTGTACTATATCTCTGCAACTGCTTCACCCAATACCTTGATACTTCACATGGATGTTTATCATCATTGTCGCACCTGCTTGAGGAAAGCGCGATCCTGTGCCCAATGTCAAGGTCAAATTACTTTGAATTTTTAGCCAGGTTTTTTTTTTTTTTGAAAAAAAAATCCAGGCTATTGGATTGGCGAAAGCCGGGCGGGCGGCGGGCCGGGCGGCGGGCGGCGTCCACAATCAATGTTAAGTTTTCGTGTTTGAGTCCATTTCTTTGTTACTGTACCACCTAGGACCACCAAACTTTCACAGCTTCATAATCAAGGGGTGCCCACCACATATCACTATCTAACATGTTACTTTTTTTTTTAACTTCACCCATTTTTTCCGCGTAATCGACTTAGCCATTTTCAATGTTAAGTTTTCGCGTTTACAATGTTAAGTTTTCGTGTTTAAGTCCATTTCTTTCGTACTGTACCACCTAGGACCACCACACTTTCACAGCTTCATAATCAAGGGGTACCCACCACATATCACTATCCAATATGTTACTTTTTTTTTTAACTTCACCCAATTTTTTCCGCGCATTCGACTTAGCCATTTTCAATGTTAAGTTTTCGCGTTTACAATGTTAAGTTTTCGTGTTTAAGTCCATTTCTTTGGTACTGTACCACCTAGGACCACCAAACTTTCACAGCTTCATAACCAAGGGGTGCCTACCACATACAACTATCCAACATGTGACCATTTTTTTACCTTCACCTATTATTTCTACGTAATTGACTTAGCCATTTTCAACGTTAACTTTTTAACGTACGTCTGGTTAGAGTTTTTTGGTTAAAACTTTTTCGTTATACTATATCTCTGCAACTGCTTCGCCCATTACCTTGATACTTCACATGGGTGCTTATCATCATTGTCGCACCTGCTTGCGGAAAGCGCGATCCTGTGCCCAATGTCAAGGTCAAATTACTTGAATTTTTTTGTTTAAAACAAAAGTTTTTTCGTGTAACAATATAACTCTGCAACTGCTTCACCCAATAACCTTGATACTTCACATGGGTGCTTATCATCAATTGTCGCACCTGCGTGCGGACAGCGCGATCCTGTGCCCAATTTCAAGGTCAAATTACTTTGAATTTTTTTGTTAAAGTTTTTTCCTGTACTATGTCTCTGCAACTGCTTCACCCAGTACCTTGATACTTCACATGGGTGTTTATCATCATTGTCGCACCTGCATGCGGAAAGCGCGATTCTGTGCCCTATGTCAAGTTCAAATTACTTTGAATTTTTTTGTTAAAGTTTTTTCGTGTACTATATCTCTGCAACTGCTTCACCCAATACCTTGATACTTCACATGGGTGTTTATCATCATTGTCACACCTGCTTGTGGAAAGCGCGATATCGTCAGCATTTTGGCATACGTTCGTCCGTGTGTCCGGTTAAAGTTTTTTGGTTAAAGTTTTTCCATCTACTATATCTATTTTTTAGTGTCCATGCCTCGCCCCAAGGCGCGACATGCAGGCCACGGCCATCTAGTCTACAAAAAGTGGGTATAATTATGTTATCCAAGTGTCTATGCTTGGAAAAAACCTGGCCTTCGTGGCTTTGCCTCGTTTCTTGTTTTGTTAAAGTTTGTTCGTGTACTATATCTCTGCAACTGCTTCACCCAATACCTGGATACTTCACATGGGTGTTTATCATCATTGTCGCACCTGCTTGCGGAAAGCGCGATCCTGTGCCTAATGTCAAGGTCAAATTACTTTGAATTTTTTTGTTAAAGTTTTTTCGTGTACTATATCTCTGCAACTGCTTCACCCAATACCTTGATACTTCACATGAGTGTTTATCATCATTGTCACACCTGCTTGCGGAAAGCGCGATCCTGTGCCCAATGTCAAGGTCAAATTACTTTGAATTTTTTTGTTAAAGTTTTTTCGTGTACTATATCTCTGCAACTGCTTCTTCACCCAATTACCTTGATACTTCACATGGGTGTTTATCATCATTGTTGCACCTGCTTGCGGAAAGCGCGATCCTGTGCCCAATGTCAAGGTCAAATTACTTTGATTTTTTTTTGTTAAAGTTTTTTTGTGTACTATATCTCTGCAACTGCTTCACCCAATACCTTGATACTTCACATGGGTGTTTATCATCATTGTCACACCTGCTTGCGGAAAGCGTGATATCGTCGGCATTTTGGCATACGTCCGTCCGTACGTCCGTACGTGTCCGTCCGTGTGTCCGGTTAAAGTTTTTTCCTTAAAATTTTTCCATCTTCTATATCTATTTTTTTAGTGTCCATGCCTCGCCCCAAGGCGCGACATGCAGGCCACGGCCATCTAGTCTACAAAAAGTGGGTATAATTATGTTATCCAAGTATCTATGCTTGGAAAAAACCTGGCCTTCGTGGCTTTGCCTCGTTTCTTGTTGTGTTTAAGTCCATTTCTTTGGTACTGTACCACCTAGGACCACCAAACTTTCACAGCTTCATAATCAAGGGGTGCCCACCACATATCACTATCCAACATGTTACTTTTTTTTTAACTTGACCCATTTTTTCCGCGCAGTCGTCTTAGCCATTTTCAATGTTAACTTTTCGCGTTTACAATGTTAAGTTTTCGTGTTTAAGTCCATTTCTTTGGTACTGTACCACCTAGGACCACCAAACTTTCACAGCTTCATAACCAAGGGGTGCCTAGCACATACAACTATCCAACATGTGACCATTTTTTTACCTTCACCTATTATTTCTACGTAATTGACTTAGCCATTTTCAACGTTAACTTTTTAACGTACGTCTGGTTAAATTTTTTGGTTAAAACTTTTTTGTTATACTATATCTCTGCAACTGCTTCGCCCATTACCTTGAAACTTCACATGGGTGTTTATCATCGTCCATATTTTCACTCTAACCCCCAACCATGCGGCCCCTGTGCGCAATGTCAGGGTCAAATTACTTTGAATTTATTTGTTAAACTTTTTTCGTGTACTATATCTCTGCAACTGCTTCACCCATTACCTTGATACTTCACATGGGTGTTTAACATCATTGTTTGCACCCGCTTTGCGGAAAAAGGGAAATTGCCGATATCGTCGCCATTTTGGCATACGTCCATCCGTCCGTACGTCCGTGTGTCCGGTTAAAGTTTTTTCGTTAAAGTTTTTCCATCTACTATATCTATTTTTTTAGTGTCCATGCCTCGCCCCAAGGCGCGACATGCAGTCCACGGCCATCTAGTCTACAAAAAGTGGGTATAATTATGTTATCCAAGTGTCCATGCTTGGAAAAAACCTGGCCTTCGTGGCTTTGCCTCGTTTCTTGTTAAGAACTTACGTCTGTCTGTCCACAAGTTAAAGTTTTTGTGTCGATCTAGACGGTGGCTGAGGTTATCATTGTTCCTCTGCTCACTTGTGCCAATTTCATAAGGAACTCGGCATAACCTCGGTATGGAATCACTAAACTTGTTTAATGCTTTGCATGCTGGGAAATTTGTGGGCTATAAATAGTTAAAAAATAGCAGATGACAATTCCTTATATTTTCTTTTATTTCTTCTTTTAAATGTCATGAATATGTCTTGGAATTTCATTAGAATTGTGATTTCATTAGAATTGTGTCCGGAGGACACAATTCTAATGAAATTTCAAGGCATATTTACAGAGAGAAATAAAACATATACTCCTAATTTGTTTGGTGGATATTTTCGCCTCTAGCATGCAAAGAGTTAATAAATAGTATTCAGTGCTCCAGATAAGGAATTAGTAATTAGGTATTGTCATTCCAGCATTTCTGAAGCAATTGGGTATTTCAAAATTTTAATTGGGTAAAAAAAATCCCACTGCTGTTCATACATACATATCAGCAGACAGCAGTTATTGAATAGTTTGCTTCGACATGAAAACATGTCTTGGCATTTCATTAGAATTGTCTCTTTGGAGACAATTCTAATGAAATACCAAGATGTGTTTTCATGGAAAATAAGAAAAATATGCTATATTTGTGGTCTGTTTATTGTTTTCTGCAGCATGGTAAATGTACCAAAAAATTGTAATTTCTTTTTGATTTTCGCTTCTTCTGATTTCAATTGTGTTTTAGGCAATTTTAATTGGGTATTTAAGCAAATACGCAGCTTATCTGGAGCTCTGAGTATTTGTAGATTGTGAACCGCTTGATTAAATATGGTATTTCACAATCTTCGACAAAAATCCGACATTCGGGGTACTCTGGCTTCCTCACAAATTAAGGACCAACTGTACGCCTTCATCTGTACATTTGTATAAGTGCTCTGACACATACTTGTAACCGTTGTAAAAGAAATAAGGTTTAACCCTTACACCGCTATCTTAATTTTTTGTCGTCTGCTGTTTATTTTCTATTTTCCATTTTATTGATCAAAAACATGCTTTGACAGAACTTTAGAATAGTTTGCAACATGCTTTGGCAGCAATTCAGAATAATTTCCATTGGAAATGATTCTGAAGTGCTGTCAAACCATGTTTTTATTGAGAAATAAGGCAAGATATAACAGCAACAGCAGACGACAGTTGTTGTGTGTAGCGGCCTAAGGGTTTAACAAATAAGCTACAAGAAATAAGCTACACTTGTTGTAACTTGTGGCTGTGACATCGAGAAATGGGGTTTATTATTGTTGCTACCAATGTAGATCCAGATCAGCGTGTGCATCTGCACAGTCTGATCAGGATCTGCACCGTTCGCCATTTCATCAACACCCAAAATGCTTCTAACAAACAGTATATCATATCATAGCAAGGTATTCATGTGATAAAGATCATTATCAGGCTACAGCAGTGTTCTATTTGATCAGGAGCTACACTTGTCACAAATCACACCATAAGCCCCATTTCTCCAGTCACAGCCACAATTTTAGAATATTAGGCTCAATAATTTCTTTATTTCTCATCAGAAGTATATGTTGTGACCACTCATATGAACCGTCTCGCCGCCGAGACGGTTCAAATGAGTGGTCACAACATATACTTTGGTTCAGAAATAAGGAAAATAGATAGAGAATAGTAGGTTAGTGCCGTGAATGGGAAAAAATATCTGGCAAGGCTCAGGAAACGGGATGGGCGATGCTCTGCCGAGCACATCCCGTTTCTGTGCCGCACCAGATATTTTTTCCCATTCACGGCACTAACCTACTATTCTATTTATCCCGTCAACACCTTCAAATGGCTGTAAAATGCAAAAATAGTATTGACTGGATATCAAAAATGTTTTATGGCACCGTGTTTCACGGCACATACGCACTGTGTTGACGGGATAAAATCTTTTCTCTTTACCATTAGTGGGTGGCAGTTAGGCGATAAAAAATTAATGTTTAGATTCTCATCCAAATTTTGGGGAAAAATGGGGCGGGTGGGACACTTTTATTTTTTATTTTCAGGCAATATACTAAAACGAGGTGTTGAACGGCAAGGCGCAATTGCGTGCAATAGTCTTTTGTAATAACATGTCCATATTGAAGTATTGCTAATTTGGAGGGGGCGGGTTCCGGGGTTGCTGTATTGCGCTACGTAAAGCACTCAGATAAAAATCTGTGGGAGCGGTATAATACGCGGGCTGCATCATTCTCATAAATTTTACCAAATGTTTTTAGCTCACCTGAGCAAAGCTCATGTGAGCTATTGTTATGGCAAAGTGTGTTGTCGTCCGTCGTCCGTCCGTGAACATTTTCAATCATCTTCTTCTCCCGAACTGCTGAGCCGATATTGGTCAAACTTCACAGGGATGATATATGGGTGATGCCATTTCAGATTTGTTAAAATGGAGGTCATCGACAATCCAAGATGGCCGCCATGGAAAAGTAGATCAAATTCTTAAAAAATCTTCTTCTCACGAACCGCCAGGCCGATTTCGACGATACTTGGTATGAATGATCGATAGTTAGCGCTGTTTCAGATTTGTTCATATGGTGGCCTGTGGGTCAAAAATGGGCGTCGCCCGAGGGGTCAAATAGGGGTCAAATTTTATTTTTAACCAAATATAGTCATGTAATATATCAAATCGAAGGTATCGACGAGACAATCACTCTGGAACATTTTTTGTCTAAATCATATGATTACGTCATCCAAGATGGCCACCGATAGTTCAAATGGTCATTCTTTTACTAAAGATTTCAAACGTCTTCTTCTTGTAAACTGCTTGGCCGATATTGGCCAAACTTAACTGTAATGGTCTGTGGTTGAAGCCTGTTCATTTTTGTTAAAATGGAGGTCATCACCAAATCCAAGATGGCCGCCGTTGAGAAGTAGGTCAAATTCTTAAAAAATCTTCTTCTCACGAACCGCCAGGCCGATTTCGACGATACTGGGTATGAATGATCGATAGTTAGCGCTGTTTCAGATTTGTTCATATGGTGACCCCTGGGTCAAAAATAGGCGTGGCCCGAGGGGTCAACTAGGGGTCAAATTATATTTTTGCCCGAATATGGTCATATATAAATCAAATCGAAGGTATCGACTAGTTGATCACTCTGGACCATTTTTTGTCTAAATCAGAATGATTTTGTCATCCAAGATGGCCACCGAAAGGTAAAAAAGTTGTTCTTTTACTAAAGATTTCAACGTATTCTTCTTGTGAACTGCTTGGCCGATATTGGCCAAACTTAACTGTAATGGTCTGTGGGTGAAGCCTGTCCATTTTTGATAAAATGGAGGTCATCACCAAATCCAAGATGTCCGCCGTTGAAAAGTAGGTCAAATTGTCAAAAAATCTTCTTCTCACAAACCTCCAGGCCGATTTCGACGAAACTTGGTGTGAATGATTTATAGTTAACGCTGTTTCAGATTTGTTCATATGGTGGCCCCTGGGTCAAAAATGGGCGTGGCCCGAGGGGTCAACTAGGTGTCAAATTATATTTTTGCCTGAATATGGTCATATAATATATCAAATCGAAGGTATCGACTAGTCTATCACTCTGGAGCATTTTTTGTCTAAATCAGATGATTTTGTCATCCAGGATGGCCACCGAAAGTTAAAAAAGTTGTTCTTTTACTAAAGATTTAAAACGTATTCTTCTTGTGAACTGCTTGGCCGATATTGGCCAAACTTAACTGTAATGGTCTGTGGGTGAAGCCTGTCCATTTTTGTTAAAATGGAGGTCATCACCAAATCCAAGATGTCCGCCGTTGAAAAGTAGGTCAAATTGTCAAAAAAAATCTTCTCACAAACCGCCAGGCTGATTTCGACGAAACTTTGTATGAATGATGGATAGTTAACGCTGATTCAGATTTGTTCATATGGTGGCCTCTGGGTCAAAAATGGTCATGGCCCGAGGGGTCAAATAGGGGTCAAATTTTATTTTTGACCGAATATGGTCATTTTATATATCAAATCGAAGGTATAGCAGTAAATCACATGCACATTCGCAATATATGTTAGATCAGAAGGTACCAACAAATTCTGTGGAACATTTGAAGTTGTAAGTGAAGAGTCTTTGTGAAATCAAGATGACCACTATGGAGGCTTTTAGGTGAGCGATACAGGCCCATTTGGGCCTCTTGTTTTAGTTTAAATGTTGTTTTTTTTTTTGTTTTTTTTTAAACATTAATTTTTTGTAGCCTTATGAGTATGCGATGGGTAATTTAATGATCGGGGTTCATCCTTACCGGAATTCCTACTGGAGACCTGGTTTGGCCCTCACATACGTCTTTGGCATTTTGTATGTGACAGTTGAATCTGGTTATACCCCTTATGTGAGTATTACGATTATTCGTAATCTTATTTTAGGGGTAGGGGCTAAGTAACTGGTTTGGTATGGACCTGGCACCAGGTCAGGTTATACGAACTTCATGGCTGAATATATTTTTTCTCGATATAAATATTCTGTTCTGATTTTGGGATTTTCCCTCCAATGCAGCAGGTTATATACGGGATTGAACTTGTTTACCCGGCCTTAAATGACCTTAGCGGTTGATAAGCCGTTAAACACCAACAAACAAACAAACAAACTCTTTACCATTGATTTTGTTCAGCTGCAATGCTGTGGTAGGGACTCGTATACCGACTGGTTCTCGTCTCCGTGGGAGAAAACCCAGACCAGCGAGAATGTAACCAACGCCGTGCCCAAGTCCTGTTGCCATGGAAACCAGAATACATGTGTAAACACGAATCTGCCGAAGATGATGTCACCCAACAAGACACTGGACATCTATACAAATGTTCGTATATTGGGGATACTTATTAACACTTTCAACACTTCAGACTTCTATCATAATGTTTGCAAACAGTGTAGGTCCAGATGAGCCGGCTCGTAATGAGCCGTCTCATCAGGGGCCTATTTCATCAACATTGCAAAGTATACTTTACTAGCAAAGTATACTTTGAGGGAGTAATCATTTATTTTTCCTGAAATGCATTATTTCATATAGAACTAACAAATGCATATATTTCATGATTAAAAGTATGCAGAATTATTAAATGGCTGTGATAATGTAATAAATTCAGTATAATAAAAATTAATAAATGTTTCAAAAAATTGAAATTTTCTCCCTCAAAGTATACTTTGCTAGTAAAATATACTTTGCAATGTTGATGAAATAGGCTACAGATGAGCCGTCTCATCAGGATCTGCACCATTTGAGGATAGTTACTTATTTCTAGAAACAATAGCCTTTTCTGATGAATGGAATAGTCTGAAACATAGCATGGGATGGTCCATTCCAGTTACTTACGGGTGAAAGTGACGACTTTAAAACTACTACTTCATAGCATAGATACAATCACAGGCAATTGTATTCTCCCCTCCCCTGTTCTGTCATTAGGCGGGTCCTATCTGGGCCAATTATACTATGTATATCATGTACATATACGGTCTGTTCCACGTTTTGCTGCCGACAAACTTTTGGCCATTAAACACATTAAATCTAAAAAATATTTAAAAGTAAGTACCTTTTCATCAATAACCAAAAATTCACCCTCCCTAAAAAAATTATTGATTTTATTGCGAAAAAATAATTTTCCTATGGGAATTTAACATGGGGAGTCAATTTCCAAAACTTTTTGTTTTTTGATCCTGAAGGATAAAAAAAACGAAAAGTTTTGGAAATTGACTCCGAAACCTGGCGAGATAGCTTGAAAATGATATAACTAAGAAAACAAAAGTTAGATTTTGAAAATCAGTCCACAAATAAAAAAATAAATATTTGATGGAATTTTAATCAAAATATTTTTTGGGAGGGTGACTTTTTTGTTATTGATAAAAAAGTACTTACTTTTAAATATTTTTTAAATTTAATGTGTTTAATAGCCAAAAGTTTGTCGGCAGCAAAACGTAGAACAGAGAGTAGTTATAATTCACATTGTATAGTTGTCTGTGATACTATCTAGAGTATTTTGATTTTCTCTATTGAATCATTTTACTATCCTTCGACAAAGACAGCGACACGAAATATATCGTTTTATCACTTTATAAAAGTGAATTAAACAGACATGCATAAAATAAAAAAGTCTGAGGTAAAGTTGATGTCAATTCACACTGGACCATTTGTTGAGAATTTGGCAGGGTATATAATTGTAAAAGTCAAGCTGTTATTTTACAAATTTATATACCCTGATAAATTCTGGAAAAGAATGTTTGCAACTGTGACTTTAGACTATAATTACAAGTCCTATATGTTTAGGTGCTATTCCAAGTTATTCATTCGCATTAATTTCTATGAAATAATGACTTCAATACCGGAGGTTGTGAGTGCACTCCTGATCCTAGGTGTGAAGAACAGTTACATGGTATTTGTTGTTGTTGTTGTTGATCCTTATGCTACTCTTCCGCTAGCTTTGGTCACATCTGTGCTTCGTAATCTCAGGATGCTCTACACTTGGTGCTTATGTAAACTCTCTTGTGACGCATGCATGAAGTAGAGAAAAAAATATTATTGAAACCTCCCTGTACCCTCAAGGAATCTCAGGAATGCCATAATTAACTCATCTCTGCCGTAGTCACTTATCTCCTCTCGAGGGCTTGGCGCAACACTAGTCTAACTAGGTTTTTGTAAACTTTTCAGGAGAAGGTAAAAACTGATTATTCCCAAAACTACTAGGACTAGAGATTTGATAATTCAGAGTGTTGGTATATATTATATATGAAATTAAAATATCAACTTGTTTTTTTTTTTTTAATAATTGAAAATATATATTTGAAGAGTTAGACTTGTTGCGCACTGAAATTTTCAGCGCAACACTAGTTCAACTCAAGTTAGACTAGTTGCGCACTGAAATTTTCAGCGCAACACTAGTTCAACTCAAGTTAGACTAGTTGCGCACTGAAATTTTCAGCGCAACACTAGTCCAACTCAACTTAGACTAGTTTCACAGTGAAATGACCAGTGAAATGACCAGTGAAACAGTAGTCCATCTCAAGTTAGACTAGTTTTGTTCCAAAATATTTGCCACAATAGCAGATGTGTAATGATAACATAACTGTGTTTATACTTTATTTTATTTATTCAACATTGATATACATGTATGAGAATCTCTAGATTCAAAACAAGATCTTAACTCTTTACATGCTGGGTAAATCACGGTTAAAATAGTTCAAATTTTAGCAGCAGACGTCATTTCATATTTTAGTTTTTCTTACATCTCTCTGAAAACTGAAAATATGGTATGGCATATCATTAAATTGCATCATTATGATGCAATTCCTATGAAATTCCACAACATATTTGGCCGCTATGTTCGCCGCTAGCATGCAATGGGTTAAGTGATGATAATGTAGCATGACTTTCAAGATGTTTGCAATTGAAAACATTATGAAGTGGAAATTTCAAACATCACATAAAAAACTAGACGACACCACAGTTTACAGTCATCCGTCAGATCATGGGTGTGGAAATATGGCAAACTTATTTTTCATTGATCCGCTGACGACTGAACTAAATGACAAAATGGAAATGTTAATATTGTGTATTTTTCAACACTAGACTAAGTGAGCAGGGGGTTTATAGATACACCGACTCTAGTCTGACTAGTAATTTTTATTTTGTGATTGTAATATGAAATTTGGCATGTAATAAGACCAATGGGTGTGATAAAGAGGTATATAAAATTTAAAGTCCATCCGACTTACTATTGGCATCATTTTTAGAGCGCAACATACTAGTATGGAGTCGGGATGGTGGTGGGGGGGGGGGGGGGGGGGGGGGGGGGGGGGGGGGGGGTAATCAGAATATCAATCAATAAACCTTCACATATCTACATTAAGTGCATGTCAAATTAATCTGAATCACTGTCTGCTTGCGACTTGTGGGGTGCAATGAATAGAAAAAAGTATGATGAACTTTGGGAATGATATTTGATGTACATAGCTGGGTTAATGCCTTGTATTTGGCCAATGCCACTTTTGGGGGCTTTTCTCACTGTCGCAGTACAGTTTCTTCAGTGGTGGAAAATTCATTTGGGTAGAATATTGCTGTTGTGATCGAGCTAATCTTGTGCTACTGCGTTTCACACCAAGATTAACTCTTGCAGAAGTGAAGTCGTTGTATCTCAGATTCATAATTTCATATTCCTTTTCATCAAATGAGACCACCTTTATTTTCATCCATCGTATTTTTTTAGCATCTACATCAAAGTCAATATTTGGTATTGATTGCGACAGGCATTTAAAATCGAAGAAGTCGTCAGAATCAAGTTCTGCCACACTATATAGGGTTTGCCTGACGAGCATTTCGTACCGTTGCAGCCCATTGAGGAGTAGTAATATCGATTTGCCTCGACTGCTGTGCTCAATTGTGGCATGAATGGCATCATTCTCATTCTGTGTGTGGCCCCGCTCCAAAAACTTGTGCTCCAGCCTGATGAAACCAAATTTTTGTTTTGCGTAACATAACATTGACACAAAAAATCTATTGCGGTTCTGTCCACCACAGTTGTCAGAAAATAATGAAACTTCTTTCGTCCTAATTCCGCTTGTTTTTCAAGATACTTATATACACAAGATGCAATTTCACATGTCCCTCTTCCAGATATGGCTTCGTGCCAGATATAACAAAATCCCTCTTTTGTTCCGAGATCGTAAACTGTGAGAAGATTAAAGCTGCATAGTTTTCTACTGCAATACAGAACAGACTCATTGCTTTTGGGGGTTACTAAAATTTGCTGGAGGTCAAGTCAAAGCAGGCAGCAGCACAATCAGGATTATTTTTCGCTTTCATTTTATCCTCATCTTTCATGTCCCTTGCCAGCTGTTTATTCTTAATGTGATTATCATATTCTGTTTGCATGTCTAGCCGTTCTGCTTCTGACATATTTTCGAACCTGGCACACAGATCACATCTGTCTTTGGTAGGTGAGTGAAATCCAATGTTAAAGTGTGTATCAAAAATATGTCTGTAAGTATATATTGATACAGCTTCAAAATTGTTTACTTCACAATGTGATTGATAAAGGATGTACATTTTTTGCACACTCAGGCCTGGTTCAAGATAATGTTTAAATGTATCTTTCCGACAATAATGCGATTCAACCCTTGGGAAGGAGTTGATGTGAACTTTAACTTGATTTATCCTATCTTCCGGTACCTTGTTTGGCCTGTTATTGTGTTTGCCTCTTCTGTCCTCGGGCACAATCCCGGACACACTATTCTCCTTTTTAGCTTTCTCTAGAACGGTATCAACCATCTGGTGACTAATGTCTAAGGTATCCAGGAAGAACTTTTTACATACTTTGACATTCGATCCATCAATTCTAAACTGCCAGGTCCTCGTGTTTGTACGCCGAGGGGATATGTTTGGTCCGGCTAAAGATGCTACTTTCTTTGGTTTACTCTGTACCCAGTTGGACAATTGGTCTCTCTGTCTGTTAACATCTCCAAGACTCCAAAATTCATGAAAAATGTGTTCACGTTGATTTTGATTTATTCTATCATGACATTTGTATCGACATGCATGACCACATCCATTTCCCAATATTCGTGCTCGTTTTTCTTTGTTAGTTCTTGAAAGGTATGTTTTACCAGTGTTTTTTTGCTCCTTAGTAACATTTCGTTTCCAGCGTGATTCATTTCTTGTTCGTTTTCTTCCTCTTCTAGATTGCATGTGATGGTCTGATGGTGGAATTTCGACAGGGGATACTTCATCATGCTCAGAATCGACTGTGTTTGCAGTTGGTTCTTGAGAAACTGGACTAACATGGTTAACACAAGTGTATTTAATATTTTCTTGATTTCCATGTGTAGTTGACATTACATTCATATCAATGGGCTTTAGCGGTGTACTTACACTTGTCTCAATGGATGAGCTTTTTCTGTATTTACTCAATGGTATATCATCCTCAGACTCTGATCCATCAAGAAGATCAAATGAAATATCAATTTCAGATACATTTAGCAACCCATGTTGTACTACCCTAGCCAAAAATGATTCATTAAAGTCATGTTCTGGATCCGCAGCTGGGACATTAGCTGTGACAGGTTCAAATAGATCATTGAGGTTCATGGTTTCATTCACTGGGACAGGTTCGGATAGATAATTGTGGGTCATGGTTTCACTAGCTGGCACAGGCTCGGATAGATCATTGTGGGTCATGGTTTCACTAGCCGAGACAGGCTCGGATAGATCATTGTGGGTCATGGTTTCACTAGCTGGGACAGGTTCGGATAGATCATTGTGGGTCATGGTTTCACTAGCTGGGACAGGTTCGGATAGATCATTGTGGGTCGTGGTTTCACTAGCCGAGACAGGTTCGGATAGATCATTGTGGGTCGTGGTTTCACTAGCCGAGACAGGCTCAGATAGATCATTGTGGGTCATGGTATCACTAGCTGGCACAGGTTCGGATAGATCATTGTGGGTCATGGTTTCACTAGCCGAGACAGGCTCGGATAGATCATTGTGGGTCATGGTTTCACTAGCTGGGACAGGTTCGGATAGATCATTGTGGGTCATGGTTTCACTAGCTGGGACAGGTTCGGATAGATCATTGTGGGTCATGGTTTCACTAGCTGGGACAGGTTCGGATAGATCATTGTGGGTCATGGTTTCACTAGTCGAGACAGGTTCGGATAGATCATTGTGGGTCATGGTTTCACTAGCTGGGACAGGTTCGGATAGATCATTGTGGGTCATGGTTTCACTAGCCGAGACAGGCTCGGATAGATCATTGTGGGTCATGGTTTCACTAGCCGAGACAGGCTCGGATAGATCATTGTGGGTCATGGTTTCACTAGCTGGGACAGGTTCGGATAGATCATTGTGGGTCATGGTTTCACTAGTCGAGACAGGTTCGGATAGATCATTGTGGGTCATGGTTTCACTAGCTGGGACAGGTTCGGATAGATCATTGTGGGTCATGGTTTCACTAGCCGAGACAGGCTCGGATAGATCATTGTGGGTCATGGTTTCACTAGCCGAGACAGGCTCGGATAGATCATTGTGGGTCATGGTTTCACTAGCCGAGACAGGCTCGGATAGATCATTGTGGGTCATGGTTTCACTAGCTGGGACAGGTTCGGATAGATCATTGTGGGTCATGGTTTCACTAGCTGGGACAGGTTCGGATAGATCATTGTGGGTCATGGTTTCACTAGTCGAGACAGGTTCGGATAGATCATTGTGGGTCATGGTTTCACTAGCTGGGACAGGTTCGGATAGATCATTGTGGGTCATGGTTTCACTAGCCGAGACAGGCTCGGATAGATCATTGTGGGTCATGGTTTCACTAGCTGGCACAGGTTGGCATTCGGTTCGGATATATCATTGCACGACACGGTTTCACTAGCTGGGACAGACTTGGATATATCATTGCAGACACGGTTTCATCTCAGTGGGACAGACTTGGTATATCAGCGGGTCATGGTTTCACTAGCTGGGACAGACTTGGATATATCATTGCGGGTCACGGTTTCACTAGCTTGGACAGACTTGGATATATCATTGCAGGTCACGGTTTCACTAGCTGGGACAGATGGAGAGTCGCTATTGCATATCGTGCTTTCCTCAGCCATGACAGCATCAGAAATAGCAGCATGAGTCATGAGGTCAATACTTTGGACCATGGGGTGGTAACACACAGACAGTTTGCACAAAGCTCCATCATGCATTGGAGATGCGCTGTGCAATGAGTTGGAATCAAACTCATTTTCATCATGTTCAGAAACTACTTAGTAAAAAAAGACTGTCAAGTTCACTGTCATGTACAGAGGAAACAGAGGAAACACTGGAAGTACTTTCATTTCCTATATGTGTCAGTATGATATCCCTATCCTCATTAAGAGCATAGAGCCGGCAACTATATTCACCATCACTCATGTTTGAATAACCACTGAAATCATCTTGCGATGAATCTATGTTGTTGTCTGCATCACTGAAAGTCTGGATATTGTTGTATGCCGAGTCGCTGATTTCGGAAAATCCATCACTGTTCGTACTGATGTCATCCTGTACTATTTGTGAGACACTCGAGATGTTACTGACTTCGTTCTGGGCTGTTTCTGTTCTACTCGGGCTGTTACTGACATCGTTTCGAGTTGTTTCTGTTCTACTCGGGCTGTCGGAAAACCCATCACTGTTCATACTGATGTCATCCTGTACTATTTGTGAGACACTCGGGCTGATACTGACATCGTTCTGGGCTGTTGCTGTTCTACTCGGGCTGATACTGACATCGTTCTGGGCTGTTTCTGTTCTACTCGGGCTGTCAGAAAACCCATCACTGTTCATACTGATGTCATCCTGTACTATTTGTGAGACACTCGGGCTGATACTGACATCGTTCTGGGCTGTTTCTGTTCTACTCGGGCTGTTACTGACATCGTTCTGGGCTGTTGCTGTTCTACTCGGGCTGATACTGACATCGTTCTGGGCTGTTTCTGTTCTACTCGGGCTGATACTGACACAATTCTGGTCGACCTGGGTAGTTTGTGTCACGCATGTAATGTTACTGTCTTCATCCTCTTCAATTCGCAGAACATTGTCAGGAAAAGACCCTTCAGATGCCATTGTCTGCAAACAAATACATAGATCAATCAGAAAACAGCAAGTACAGTAATTGTGTTTGACCCTGGTTTTAGTGGGGGCTGCATAGATATGGATTTGTCACACGGCAGAAGAGGACCCTCAGAGTAATGGGTGTGTGTAATATGAAGAATTTCAGAGCAAGGGAACTGAAAATATGAACATTTAGCCGCGGTTTGGGTTTTGGGGAAAAATCTACTATACAGCCTGACTGACGCTATGGCGAACCCTTGAGGACACTCCTGATTTCTCAGCAGGGCCCTAAAACAGTAAATACCAAGTGGCAAGATATTGTGCCGTCGGATGCATTAACTAGCAACATCAGTAGTAAAATGTGTACATTGATTGGAGTTGTCAGGTGTATCTAATATAGTATTGAACAACAGCTTATAATAAATTATCAAGAGTGTGAAGGTCACAATATTGAGGTATAGCCAAAAAAAATAAAAAGGGTCTTGTTATTACTAAGCTAAACTTCATAAATTATTGAAACTATCCAACACAACAATAAGTTATCCTCTCATTTCATGTGAATTCCAAGCAGCTTGCAGAGATTAAAGGTAGCCAAACACAAATTTTCAAGTATTATGACCTTGAGCTGGACATATGGGCATCATAGCTGGGCCATGAAATAAAAATATTATAACACAGCCATGTCATATTTCTAACCAAGCAGATTTACAGCGATAGAAAGGAAACCCTATAGGCAAATTTGCAAACATTTATTCCAATCTGACCCTGACCTTGACCCCACGTATGGAAATATTTGAGCTTCAGAATAATCAGGCTTGCAGTGTTGCAGAAATAATAGGTACTGAAAACTGTTCACGCAAATCCGATAGACGAACCGATATAACTGCACATGTGAAGTTTCATGAAGATCGGACACACAAAACTCATGTCATTGTGCAAAAACGAATAGCAATATCTTTCAGCAATGGTGACCATGACCTTGGTTGGGAACAACCAATATCCAATAATAAGTGTCTTGCCGTCATCAATATCAATGTACATGACTGGAGTTTGATGAAGGTCAGAGACACACAGTCTTGAGTTATTGTGCGGAAACTAAAATGTTAAGAACGGTCAGACAGATGAATAAGGTGATAACCGTATTTGTCGTGTGGGTGGAGGTGGAAGGGGGGGGGGTGGGTTATAAACACATTGCAAGGATACCTTATTTTGTGATCATTCCGTATGTTTCCAAAGTTACTTTAAACAATATTTATTGAATAATAGTACACGACAAATACGTACAGTGTTGACAAATTATGGGATTTGACCGAAAGCATAGAAAGTTAAAGCGTCTGTTTCCAAAACGATCCTAACAAAATTCTAACTACTTGCAGTGAGTAACGCATGTCACTGTCCGTACAGGAGAAATAACCACAATGTCTCGAATATTCATAAAAATCGATGTTTATTCAAAATAATTCAATAATATTAATTCGCTCAATTCTGCTTCTGGTGTGCAATTATGATACTTTAATATAAATCGTCAGAAGTCATAATTATTCTCATATATCAGTAAATTTATTTGAATATCTAAAATATTTAAAAGTAGTCGCCATTTCTTCAAAGTACGGACAGTAACGCGCAGCTCTCTGTGTACAGTAGTGAGAAATTAGTCATTATTGTGTAAAAAAAAAACGGTCGCTTTTGATGTTGGAAACGTGTGGAATGATTACCTAATTAGGTATTACTTTTTTTAATATTTGTTTGGCGAAATGTAATGTGTGGGTTATTTTTATGCGTCTTTGAACAAAACCAATTTAAATATACAAACAAATAATACCAAGAAATAGTTTATAAAATTAATGCACAATTGTCAAAAAGATATTGTAAAGTTATTGTTGCAACTTACCAGTTTAGCAGTCATCTGTCACTTTTTCCTCCAAAGCATATTTTCTTCACATGGTTAAAATAGTAAACTTTGAGAATTTAATTTCCTTCCAAATATAGAATGTTATTGCATTGTCTACATGCTCAATGTTGTAAATGTAGATAGAATGAAAGCTGGAGTAGTTTTCATAACATATATACATGTATATTGTTTCTGTCATCTATTCCAGATTTCACACTATAGTAAAATGTGTGTCTGTTAGTTATTTCTAACAGCATGACTGTAATCATTCACCCGGCACTGGTCAAATTATAGGTATCATAAAATTTGAACCAGATGTGGAATAGCAGCCATCCATGTTTCACACATAGTCTTAGGGACACTTCTAATATTGGTGGAGCAGGTTTTTCTAATTTGATAACCATATATATAGCACATACCATATGTGTATAATAAATTGAACATTGCAAGCAATTAAAGAATGATTCTGCACAATGGTATCTGAAAAATGTTTTCGCAGTATACAAGCTATAGACATGCAGGCAGGCAATTTCGATAATCTGTGTTTGATTAGTACACCAAAAAATTAAGAATTCACCTATAACTAAAGTGTTAACATATTTTGTGACCAGGGCATCAATTAATCAACATATTGCAATGCAAAACAAGTCCATCTGGAGATAGACTAGTTTTGCACTGAAGATTTCAGTCCAACTCAAGTTAGACTAGTGTTGCGCCAAGAAAAATAGCGCACTATAAGTCCAACTCAAGTTAGACTAGTGTTGCGCTGAGGAAAATAGCGCACAATAAGTCCAACTCAAGTTAGACTAGTGTTGCGCTGAGGAAAATAGCGCACAATAAGTCCAACTCAAGTTAGACTAGTGTTGCGCTAACAAAAGTTGTCAGTTTGAGATAGACTTATTGGTTTCTGGTTAATTAGGGTGTTAATTAATTAGCAATTATGGCCAATTTTTTCACAGAATGTGTATTTCAGGTCATATATTCAATTTATGCAAAAAAGTGATTTTCTGAAAAAATTGAGTTAGACTAGTGTTGCGCCAAGCCCTCGCTCTACATTCCCAGTATATATATATTTAAGATTCAGGGCATCACACATTTCAGTATTTCCATCCCACTGGTGTGTTGAATGAGGTTTTAAACTGCGGTCCCGTCTCTATATGACCTTAGCTGTTGCTGGGACGTTCAACCCACTCACTTTCACTTTAAACTGTGGTCTCTATATGACCTTACTGTCTGTTTCACGAAAGCTGCCCAAATTTTACGACTATATAAACAATTAAAAAACAAGATTTCTTTTGATAATATTAAATCAAAGGAAAAATTAAGAATGAGCCTTCTTTTTATTTCGTGAAATTTGGTCAAATATTGATTTTATTGCGAAAAAACAATTTCCCCATGTTAAATCCCCATAGACATCTTCACGGAGTGAAGATATCTATGGGGATTTAACATGGGGAAATTTTTTTGAATTTCAAAAATACTGGACCGATTTTTAAAATTTAACTTTTGTTTTCTTATTTAGATCATATCCAAGCTATCTAGTCAGGTTTCGGAGTCAATTTCCAAATTTTTTCGTTTTTTGACTCCTCCCACACTTCCTTACCACTTTTTCCCCCATGTTAAATTCCCAATGACCGAATTTCACGAAATAAAAAGAATGCTTATTCTTAAATTTTCCTTTAATTTAATATTATCGAAATAAATATGGTTTTTGAATTGTTTATATAGCCGTAAAATTTGGGCAGGTTTCGTGAAACAGACTATATGTTACTGGGACATTGAACCCACTCACTTTCACTTTAAACTGTGGTCTCTATATGACCTCAACTGAATTTCACTGGTGTGTCGGATGAGACTTTTATCTGTGGTCCCGTCTCTATATGACCTTAGCTGTTGGTGGGATGTTAAACCCATTCACTTTCACATTTTCTCTTGTTTAACAGGGATGCTATAAGATTGTGACAAGCTTCATGGAAGACAACATGGCCATCATTGGGGGCGTGGCGCTGGGCATTTCCTTCTTCCAGGTGAGACATAAGTAGAGATTATTGACCCATTTTATACGAAAAATAAAATTAATTCCCTTCTTTCTGTTCAAAAGTATATGTTGTGACCATTCAATTGAACCGTCTCGTTGAGACGGTTCAAATGAGTGGTAACAACATATAGTTTTTTTGTGCTTAATTAAGAGAATTATTTTCATTAATCAAAAAATAAAAATAATTCTCTTAATTAAGCACAAAAAAACTATATGTTGTTACCACTCATTTGAACCGTCTCTTATACAAAGGTATATGTTGAGATGGTTCAAATGAGTGGTAAAGAAATATAGTTTTGTGCATAATTAAGATAATTATTTTTATTATTAATAAAAAAATTAAAAAATTTTCCTATTGGTACAGTCGAACCTGCTCGGGCGGTCACCTTTAATCAGCGGTCACTCGTCTGTTGCGGCCAGTGGTCATTAATTATCGTCCCAAACTAGTGATCCAATTTCAGTAAACGTTCAATGAAGCGCGAATTAACAATGATGTCGGCAGTCAATGCGGGTAATTCAGTAGACATTTTCTCTGCCGAATCACAATCTGGCCTCTATCATTTGAGTTAACTTTAGAAAACATTTACTGGGCCCATATCAGTCGGTATCATTTTGCCATGAAAAATATTGCATGACGCCATTAACGGTAAATCCCAATTTGCATAATGCAATTCCACGCACGTTATAAAACTCCATAATTAGTTTCGAAACTGTGTTTACACGATGCTGATTCGTCCAAAGTGGCCAGCCTAAGTTAGCTGGCCGACATCAAACGCACTGCGTGTCAAGATTTACAACACAAAGCCATATCAAATATCAATACACACGGTTGCTGACGTCAGTTTCATATTCGTCACTAGACTGGTACCCTGTCTTGATGTGTGCCTAGTGAAACAATTCTACTGGGAACCAGTCTATTTATGACACGGTAAACATGTTTATGTGAATTGGGTCTCTATCTCTGACAAATCTATGCATTAGCAGCCAGACCAGGCGGTGCATTCGAGTAGTCTGCACATGGTTTAGTGTTCGCCAATCTCTAATTAAAAACATCATAATTATGTCAGCAGACAGTGCAAATTGGTCATAGCTATAGGCTGCTTTCAGCGTCATTTCGGCTGCACTGCCAAAATTTCTGTCGACATTCTTCGTCATTTACGGAAGATACGACTGATTTTGAAATATTACACAGGCGAGATTTGTGTGTTGCTTTGTGCAAAAAAATCGATAACACCCAGCCGTGTCAACTGACAAGTGTTTATCGTATGACATCATTCAGCACGAGGCTGTAAACTGTGTGACCTTTAGGTTATGTTTTGAAATTGCTGTGATTGGTCAACACGCCTTTTGATGTGCCGCAGATGTCGCGTCATGGGGCAATCAGTAACCCATTTCATGAGGATACGCTTATGTTTGCGGAAATCCTAAATATTTTCCTTCTATGCACTCAGAAGTATATGCCGCGACCACCATTTAAACCATTTCGTCAGACGGTTCAAATGAGTGGTCACAACATATACTTTTATTGAGAAATAACAAAAATAAAAATAAAATATTTAATAAATTTCATATCCGTAAATGTGTATTCCAAAAGGAATGGGTTGAAAAAACACTGGATTGCAGATCTGTCGCCATATTTCGCCGATATTGATTGCGAAAATATTTTCCGTAAATGGTGTTACATTGTTTGTACCGGATACGTAGGTAGGTTTTGGTCAACTGGGTGGACGCTTAACATGGAAAAGAGATGGTATGGCCTAATGGTAGAGCATTGTCTTCAAGACTGGAAGTTGTGTAGTAGTATAAACAAGGCTGGGTTTGGACCTTATCACCTCCTGGAGCCCGCCCCTTCCCCACGCAATACACCAGCCCCCTTTCCCAGACACGACCATTTTTTGGGGCCCGTATATGCAGCAATACAAGACCAAATATACCATTTTGTGTGCGCCAGAAACACCCAATTGGAGACATGTAGCCTGAAGGACATAGAGCAACTAAAGCTACACCAAGATAGTACAGCAACCAAAGCTAGAAAACCATGGCAGTGCAAGTCCGAGAAAGTCGTATATGGGCCGCAAAAAATGGCATATTCTGTCTTGTATTGCCGCATATATGGGCGACATGCTGGACATGGTCCTGTCTGGGCTGGTGTATTGTGTGGGGTGGGGGCCCACCCGTAGGGGTGGGGCGGGCTCCAGGGGGTGAAGTGGTCCAAACCCAGCCTTGTTTATGCTACTTGTGTACTTAGTCTCTGCCTTAGACTTAAGCTAATGCAAATAGTATTTCCATCCCACTTGTCTTTCAACCCTGGAGTGGACCGTGATATGGTAATTTAAGGACGACTCTAATTGCACAAACTGATTTTCCGACTAGTCATTTATAAGAAGGGGGTTTTCTTGTATGAAAATATCTTGCAAAAAGTGTAGATCCTTATGAGTCGGCTCGTCACTAGCCGGCTCATCAGGATCTACATTGTTTGCAAACACTGCTATAATATGTAGTGTTGAAAGGGTTAAATGATATTTCAAACCAATTTCACATTTCTATGAGACCCGACTTGTCACTGGGACATTAAACGCCTTTCCTTTTTATACGACAGTTTTTTACGGTACGTATTATGTTTTACCGCACGGCGGGCGGGCGGGTGGGTGGGCGGGCGGCTGAAGAAAAAGCGCATAGTTCGTGTACACAACTCCACCGAAACCGTTCAGTCGATCGATCTGAAACTATACACACTTTTTCTATACATTTCTATATACGGTACAGATTTTGTGTACACAACTCCTCCGAAACCTCGATCGATCTGAAACTATGCACATGTCTTCTACACATATTGAAGATGTGCACCTTGGTGTTTTTATGGCGAAAAAATATTTTTTAACGAAAATATCACCTTTTTAACTTACCCATTTTTTCTACATTTTTCTATACAATTCTATCTACGGTACAGAGTTTGTGTACACAACTCCTCCGAAACCTTTCAGTCGATCGTTCTGAAACTATACACACGTCTTCTACACATATTGAAGATGTGCACCTTTGTGTTTTTATGCGGAAAAAATATTTTTTAACAAAAATATCACCTTTTTAACTTTATAGCCATTTTTTCTACATTTTTCTATGCAATTCTATATACAATACAGAATTTGTGTACACAACTCCTCCGAAACTGTTCAGTCGATCGTTCTGAAACTATACACACGTCTTCTACACATATTGAAGATGTGCACCTTGGTGTTTTTATGCCGAAAAAATATATATCACCTTTTTAACTTAGCCATTTTTTCTACATTATTGTATCCAATTCCCTATCATTTCTACTTTACACTCTACTTTTCTATCTCTGCCTAAATTAGTATGCATATTTAGCACTACGAGATGAAGAAATAATGCTATAGACTTTCAAATTCTCATTAATGTTTCTTGCCTTGGTGACAGCTTCACATTTCTGCATCTTCGCTGTCTGGCCCATATTCGACGGGCGTATTTTGTGACTTGCGGCACTCTTGTTGTTAGCTTCTGTTAATTTCATCTACTTTCAGCTCCTGGGAGCAGCTCTTGCTTGTTGCCTAGCGAAGAACGTCAACAAATCGCGTTATGAGCAGGTCGAGTAAGGGACATAGCTGCTGTAGCGGTCTGGTGGATTGGTTGCCGTGGATACCAGTTGGAGGATAGTGCAATTCAGTTTTCAAGGTCATTGATGGACTCTCCTGAATGTCATTGTTGATGACCTTCAATACTGGCCTTGAATTATTACCGTTTATGATGACATAGTAATGACATTTTTTTATGGACCTTCACTGATAATGACCTTTCTATTGACCTGAAAACCTTTCTTGTCAATGACCTTCTATGCTGACCTGTATTGATGACCTTCAATAACCGTGAATGTTGTTAAGTTTAGTAATAACCTGTTGTTTTTTTTTAATTTTGCAAACACTCCATGTTGATCCATTTTTTTGCAACAAACAGACAATTCATATGTGCCGCCAAAACATATTTTGATGCAAGTTATGATGACAAATGTGAAAACACAGCAGATAATATTTGATTCCCACCTTTACAGGTTAAATGTTGATATTCAAAATTGAACTTAAATGCACTTCTGCGTTCGACCTCCAACAGATATTACTGTTCAACAATGACCTTGAATGCTGATGACCTTGAAATGTTGGTGACCTTCAAAGATGACCTCCACCAATGGCTGCTTGGATGAAAGCATTTGTTTTATTATTTATTTAACCATTTTGTATTCACTTTTTTTTTACTTGTATTTATTTTTTTGTGGCAGAATAGTTCTTACGTACGTATTATATGGGCCTATCTTTGTTATTACCTCCCTTATCACATCGCCAGTTTTCAGCGATATTGGTTTAAAAACTTTTGTAAATACCATAATTACCAGGGATACCTCTGGCGATCGCCACTTTCGCAATTTTTTTTGAAGTGCCGATTTTTTTTATTTTCCCCAGTGGAATCCCTGAATTACCCTAAATATCCGGACACCGCTCAAAGTGTATTCGAATATATTGTAATTGCGATACAGTACAACTCTACTAATCCTAATCATTGCCAAGGGAACCAAGATATTTCTTTGCGTTTCCAAGAATAAAATTTGGCTGAATATTTACAATAACATGGAAGATTGACACAGCATTCAGAGCTCATACAGAATTTTATTCTAGATGAGCTTTGAATTTTGTTGTCAATTCTTTATATAATTTATAGAAAATATGAAAGAAATTGTGTTTAAGCAATATCAGCGGACTAGGACGATACAACCAGGGCACCGTTTCACTATAATTTGTATGACTAAAATGTTTGTGAAAAAGTGAAAAATTATGATAGTCTGTAAATGTCACATTAAGAATGTTTTCTTGTAAACAAATATTGGATTTACATTTATTGAGCATAGGCTGCATATGCAGCCTATGCTCAATAAATGTAAATCCATCAATTGAAATTTCAAGACGATCCTAAATTTGCACTTAGGAACATTTTAGTCATACAAAGTTTAGTGAACCGAGTCCCAGGCCCATATAACTATTATGGTACTCATTGTATTCGTGGAAGGGCTAATCAAAATATTGTTGAGCGATCTGTTTTATTTATTGCTAGTTAAATTATTGTACATGTATTTACAATTCAGCCAGTATGTCAGAAAATAATAGCTCCTATTTACAGCAATGTTTCTGAAGGATTGGTTCCATACCCGGACAGATTATCATGTGCCATCTCCCCATAACATCAGAGCCTATTTGATTGGCCAGCAGTAATGAAAAAAAGGGGCTAATTGTTATACCAGTGTAATCTTAGATCAGCTAAATACCCCAGGGTCTGAAAATAGCACTGGTCCGAGGTACTGGACCTGCAAATTTTAATGTCGGACCTTTGTATTTTACAAGCAACAAATCCGCCGCGCCAGACTTGTGATAAAATTGAAATTTACATTCAGTGGCGAAGTTAAATTCATTCTGATTATCGTCTATGTGTCTGCATCTTCAATCATTGTTATTTAAATTTGCTACCAAATTGGCAGAGAAATAGAAAAAAATATTCCCAATAAAGTGTTGATGGTAACTTTCCCCAGGAGCATTCTGCACTTGCTACACTATCACAGTGTGCAATAGGGAACCAGCAAAGGTCATGTGTAAATAGATTATGGACGTTTCGGTTCGATGAACGCTTCAGACATTATCCAGAAATTAGTCGTGAACGTTTCGGAATTCATTCTTGGACATTTTGGACCATGTCCACAAATTAATGAAATGACAATTCATAGGGACATGGTCGAGTATTTACACATGATGTGATGGGTCATTTTGTATGAAACAGACAAATATTTCTAGAGATTATCCTCTCAGACCTTCAAAAATATTCCTCGGTGTCCGAAAATGGCCTCGGACCTTTCACTTTTTTCCTTGCTATTTTGCCTCGGACCTTTCACTTTTTCCTTGCTATTTTCAGGCCCTGTAACTGAAATAAGGGACACAAATTGGAATGCTATTAGCAAATAGAGGATCTTACATGGGTGATGACTTAATATGGTATTTATTCAAAGATTTATCAGGTCAGACTAGGAACACAAATGGAAGACTCGGACATATGACACCAAAAAAAATGCCTATTAAAAAAATCCCATTACCCCACCAACTTGGTCTCGTACAGTACCATATGCTATATATAGCATATGGTACTGTACGAAACCAAGTGGGTGGGGTAATGGGATTTTTTTTGGTGTCATTGGTCCGAATCTTCCACCTGTGAAATGCATTGGAATTCCGCTTTTTCTTGTGTGCTGGCTTAATTGAATTTGTTTTTCATGTATTTACACTATCCCGCATAATTGTATTGCTTGTGAAACCACCTGTAGCGGTGCCAGACTCTTAACTATTAAAAAAATCCCATTACCCCACCCACTTGGTCACATGTAGCGGTGCTAGACTCTTAACCAGGGCCCAGTTGCTCAAAGACTCTGTTAGCTTAACAGACTGTTAAATCCTTAATGTTGTTAAGGATTTAACAGTCTGTTAAGCTAACAGAGCCTTTGAGCAACCGGCCCTGATTTCTTGTTGATTGTCAAACTCTGTATGCTGATTTTCCCTCCAATGCAGCAGGTTAACTGCGGGATTGAACCCGTTGGCCCGGCCTTAAATTACCATAGCTGTTGATAGGCCGTTAAACACCAGTAAACAAAAATAACACCACTCAGCTCTACCTAAGGCTGTCGTAAAAACACATTTTTCGTCTAGTTACGGGCGCAAATTTCTTGCGTCGGTTACTAGGCAAAAATGTGTTTTTGCAGTATCTTCTGCATGTAGCTAAATGGGAATTCATCACGAATCCAGTGCCTATTTTGACGTGAAACATTGTACGCCGGTGCGGAGTGCAGCACCAGTGGATTAAGCCAAGGAAAAAGAAATTTCAACCCTTACTACGCTGAATTAAATGTTGTCGTCTGCTGGAAATGTTTCATTTTCAATATTTCTCGACAAAAATCTGGTTTTGACAGCACATGAGAATTCTCATGTGCTGTCAAAACCAGTTTTTTGTTAAGAATTAAAGTAAAAATGAAAAACAGCAGACGGCAATTTCCGTCAACAGCGTAGGAAGGGTTAAGGACATAAACAAAACAAAATGTACTTTGGTTCTCAGATATCACCATGTTACCGTATATTATAGCGCCCTAGACACATACAATTGTACGCTAAATTCACTACATGATCAATAAAAAACACTACATGCAAAAATATGTTAATTCCAATCATTTATAACGAAAATCTGATGATGTTTCAAGGCTTTATAGATTATAGTAATTTTATTGGATTGGTCGGAACATTAGCATATCACAGTCCATTCCAGTTCCTTAGGGTTGAAACACAAACCCGCGTCTGAGAACCAAAGTACTTTTTTACAGCCTAAGTGATGTAGGGTGTGGGATATTTTCTTTATTTTTTATTTGAGATGTTCGGTATTGTAAATAGAAAACTTTCATTGGAAGAAAATGTATACAGTTTAATCCAGATATATCACAGTAAAACACTTCTCTTTTTGTTGTATATGTAGATCTACAGCCCTGGTTGGTTGTTGATATTTGTATCCTGTACCACAGGTGGAAGTAACGGACCGAGGTCTATACATACATTAAATATAAGCAAAAGCATTAATTAATAAGTGGGGGAAAAATAAGCTAAAACAAAAATTCTTTACTCCCTCCTATACACAATAACTGTCCTATACACAGTAACTGTCCTATACACAGTAACTGTGTATAGGAGGAGTAAAGAATTTGTTTAGCTTATTTTTTTTCCCACTTACGAATGCTTTTAGGTATATAGTTTAATAATTCCAGCACAAAAATATTTTCACAATTCCCTAACATTTGATTGACTCCCACGCCGAATTACTTTCTGTAACTGTGAGGTGCAGTTAAAATAATTCTTGAGAAAATGGAAAATAAACACATTTTCTTGATGAATTTATTTCAAATGCTGGAATTATAAGGAATGAATGGCCTTTTTGTGGAATTTATCGTGGATATAAACTTCCGTCCTTCATCCAGTATTCCCACGACTTTTCCCAAGTTTATACCCCGATAAATTCCACAAAAAGGCCATTCATTCCTATAATAATGTATTTATAGACCTCGGTCCGTTACTGCAACCTGTGTCCTGTATTTGTGATCGTTTATTCACGACACTGTCGTGTTTTAACATTCCAGTTGCAATACGATGCTGTTTAGTTTTCTTATCTAGTCATTTTGCCCTTTTCATGGCTAGAAATCGCACGCCAGTGTATGTAATTATTGAGCACTGCTCAAACTTGACCAATCAATTGAGAGGTTTTGCTCTTAATGGGATTCACACATGTGGCCAAATGATCCGGTGATATAAGGGTGCCTGGCACCTGACCAGCGGGCCGTTTCACTAAACTTTGTACGACTAATTTGAGATAGTCTGAAAATTTCAATCAATGAATTTACATTTATTGAACATTGGCTGCATGTACAGCCTAAGCTCAATAAATGTAAATCTAATAATTGTTTACAAGAAAACATTGTTATTGTGAAATTTACATAATTTTGCACTTTAAGTGCAAAATTATGTAAATTTCACAATAACAATTCGTAATACGAATATTTTAGTCATACAAAGTTTAGTGAAACGGCCCCCAGGACACAATTGAATGCTGAATGTTTATGCCCCACCACGACAGTTGAAGGCAATTTAGGGCAATTAGAATTTTGTCTTGTAACACATCAAAGATTTAAACCGTAATAGCTGGAGGCTTGATGCTTGGTATGTAGCTTCTTCATGGTGTGTAGATGCACAAAGTGAATTTCTATTTTGCCGGCACCGAGCCATGGATTATCTCCCCCTTATGAACACATTCTCTAGTTTACTTTTATTCCAAGTTTTGTGATCTAGAAATTTCATCTGTATTATGGCAAGGCAGGAAAACACGCCAAAGTTGAATTGGGTTATAGCCCATTATGAAAGTACCAAAATTATCATTACTATTCCTACTGCTTTTGTGGGTGGTGGTCGGGCGAACGAGACGGCGTAAATTAACGGTAGGGGTTCCTCCTTATAGGAATCACGATTTGCCTGGTTTGGCCCTCAGGTACGTTTTGATCTTTGGCTCTTTTGTTACCTGGGAGTTTAATTGGGTTATTGCCCATTATAAAAGTAGTAAGATTATTACTGATCCTACTGCTTTTTGGAGGGGCCAAGTGATTCTTGTGTGGCGAGGACCTTGCATCAGATCAGGATTATTCTGATTTCAGGGCTGAATATATAGTTTCTTTATTGTAAATATTCAGTTCTGATTTTGGGATTTTCCACCCATTTGTACATTTACTTGAACATGATTGACCCAGCCTTAAATTACCTTAAAGTAGCTGTTGATAGGCCGTTTAACCCCAACAAACAACCTACTGCTTTTGGGATGGGGCCAAGTGATTCTGGTGTGGCAAGGATCTGGCATCAGATCAGGATTATACTTATTTCAGGGCTGAATATATAGTTTTTTTACTGTAAATATTCAGTTCTGATTTTGGGATTTTCCCCCCATTTGGACATTTACTTGAACATGTACTTGTACAGGTAATATACAGGATTTAGTACTAAACCCATGGACCCGGCCTTAAATGACCTTTAAATAGCTGTTGAAAGGCCGTTAAACCCCAACAAACAAACAAACAAATACTGGGGATGTTCTCAAAATTTTATATATGTCCTCGAAATCAAGACGTTTGATTGGCCGAGACCGAGCCTGGGCTCGGGCTCCACCAATAAAACTTCATGATTTTGAGCAAGAGAACAGAGTACATGGTGAGAAAGTTTAATACTCACAGACACATTCCTGCAGACATAGCGGTTTGCTGTGATTTGCGTACACTATTCCTTGTGTTTACGTGTGTGGTTGGTCGGGCGAAAGCGAAGGCGTAAATTAACGGCAGTGTTCCTCCTTATAGGAATCATGATTTGCCTACGCCTGGTTTGGCCCTCAGGTACGTTTTTATCTTTTGCCTCTTTTGTTACCTGGGAGTTGAATTGTGTTATTGCCCATTATAAAAGTAGCCATATTATTACTGATCCTACAACACCATTCCTTTTGTTGACATTCCAGCTGCTGTGCTATGTTGTTGTTTACTTTTATCAGTTTTGCAATCTAGTCACAGGATACTTTCAAGGCGAGAAAACATTTGCCAGCAATTATAATGTAAACTCATATTATAAGCTTGTTCTCAAATTATGTACTCCAAATCAGATAATTTGATTGGCGTAGAGGGAGCACAGCTCAGACTTGACGGTTCAAATGAACTATAACAACATATACTTATATGTGCATAATTAAGAGAATTAGATCTAGTTTTATTTTTTGTATGAAAAATTGTGATGCCTTGGCATGTGATATGTTAGAATGTTAGTATCAAGGCTGAACGTCTATTTATTATTACAAATTAGGATGTTTACAAACGGGTATATCCCCACCAATCAAACAATGCATTTGTTATATTCTTGCTTTATTTGTGTATGCTCTAGAATAAATTTGGGTCCAATATTATAAAGCTTTCTCGAGCGTGCACTCGAATGGTTAGTACTAATTGTATTACTTTTATGGAGGGGACACCATGTCCGGTTATTCTAATTTCAGGGGTGGATGGCAGGTGGGAGAATGCGATGGGTAATTTAACGATCGGGGTTCATCCTTACCGGAATTCCGACTGGAGACCTGGTTTGGCCCTCACATACGTCTTTGGCATTTTGTATGTGACAGTTGAATCTGGTTATACCCCTTATATGAGTATTACGATTATAGTAATCCAATTTTAGGGGAAGGGACCAAGTGAGTTTGGTGTGGTATGGACCTGACACCAGGTCGGGTTATTTTAATTCCAGGGCTGAATATATTTTTTCTGGATGTAAATATTCCGTTCTGATTTTGGGATTTTCCCCCCAATGCAGCAGGTTAAAATGGGATTGAACCCGTTTACCCGGCCTTACATGATCTTAGCTGTTGATAGGCCATTAAACACCAATAAACAAACAAACTAATTTCGGGGCCGAATATATATTTTTTCTGTAAATATTCAGTTCTGATTTTGGGATTTTGTGAAATATGGGTTTTAACCCTGTTAACCTGCCTATTTTGACCGTAGCTGTTGATAGGCCGTTAAAGACCAATATATCAAATCGAATGATTAGTACTAATCATATTACTTTTAGCGAGTGGGACTAAGTGACTCTGGTGTGGTGAGGACAAGGATCAGTTATTCTAATTTCAGGGCTGAATATATATTTCTTCTGTAAATATTCAGTTCTGATTTTGGGATTTTCCCCCCATTGCAACAGGTGAACTATGGAATTTGACCCTGTTAACCCGGCCTAAAATTACCTTAGTTGTTTACTATAGGAATGAATGGCCTTTTTGTGGAATTTATTGGGGTATAAACTTGGAAAAGTCGCGGGAATACTGGACGAAGGCCGGAAGGCCTCGTCCAGTATTCCCGCGACTTTTCCAAGTTTATATCCCCGATAAATTCAACAAAAATGCCATTCATTCCTTATAATTCCAGCATTTTAAATCAATTCATCAAGAAAATGTGTTTATTTTCCGTTTTCTTAATTATTTTAACTGAGCTTCACGGTTGCGGAAAGTAGTTTGGCATGGGAGTTTACTGGGATATAAATTTTTGACAGAGACTTGCTATGGGCCAATCATATGTTAGGAAATTGTGTAAATAGTTTTGTGCTGGAATTATAGGCCATTAAACACCATTAAATAAATCAATCAAATGAGTAGCTATCCTAGAAATGGGGCTTACAGGTTTTGCGACCAGTGCAGATCCAGATCAGCCTGTGCATCCGCAAGTCTGATCAGGATCTGCACTGTTCGCCATTCCATCAATGAAACACCGTCATGATTCTAACAAGCAATATAGATCGCTATCAGACTACAAGAGTGTGCTATTTGACCTGGGACTACACTCGAGGTGTATGATCACGTGGTACTAACAACAACAACAAATACCGATTCAAAGTACGTATTCTTTTATAGTGTCCTTATTACGTAACAGATTTTGATGAAATATGGTGCATCAAACGTGTCTTGTGTAGCTGCATTTGGTGGTCTCTGAACGTTGGCCCAAACTTATGTCGTTTTTGCGAAGAATTGATTTCCGATTCTTCGCAAAAACAACATAAGTCGTTGCCAAACTCCCTAGACCACCAAATGCAGCTCATGAAGACGCGTTTGCTGCTCCATATTTCATCAAAATCCGTTGCATATTAAGGAAAATATCACATAATACTTACTTTGGAGTGGGCGACGTTGTTGTTGTAACAAATCCCATAAGCCCCATTTCTCCCATCATAGACACATACATGTATGTGTTTTATTTTTGATTGAAAGACAGTGTGTCTACAGGGAATGCTTTGAATAATTATGGACCCAGATCATTGTGAAGTATTCCTTGTTGTTTGTTTTTTCTTACACCATTTTGACTTTCGGTATATGAGTATTGTTCTTATTCGTAATCCTATTTTAGGGGAAGGGGCCAAGTGACTGGTGTGGTATGGACCTGGCACCAGGTCAGGTTATTCTAATTTCAGGGCTGCATATATTTGTTCTCGGTGTAAATATTCCGTTCTGATTTTGGGATTTTCCCCACAATGCAGCAGGATAAAACGGGATCAAACCCGTTTGCCCGGCCTTACGTGACCTTAGCTGTTGATAGGCCATTAAACACGAATAAACAAACAAAACAAACAAACACCTGTGAAGGATATAAGGTCATAGTTATATTATCCTTTCATAGCATACATGTTAGGCCAGGCCCGTATTCAGAGGAGGTGTGGGTGGTGGTCGGGCGAATGAAATTAACGGTATGGGTTCCTCCTTATAGGAATCAAGATTTGCCTGGTTTGGCCCTTTATCTTTGGCTCTTTAGTTACCTGGGAGTTGAATTGGGTTATTGCCTATTATAAAAGTAATAAGATTATTACTGATCCTACTGCTTTTGGGAGGGGCCAAGTGATTCTTGTGTGGTGAGGACCTGGCATCAGATCAGGATTATTCTGATATCAGGGCTGAATATATAGTTTTGTTATTGTAAATATTCAGTTCTGATTTTGTGATTCCCCCCCCCCCATTTGTACATGTACTTGAACATGTACATGTACTTGTACAGGCAATATATGGGATTTAGTACTAAACCCATTTACCCGGCCTTAAATGACCTTAGCTGCTGATAGGCCGTTGAACCCCAACAAACAAACAAACAAATGCAGAGGAGGTGCGACTGATGCGTACGCACCCACCTTAATCCGCCGAGGTCCGTATGTGGATGTGTAAAAATATCTTTTAGCAACTACCGCCCTTCGCGCCGTCGATAACGCACCCCTCTTATACAGGCCTGTATAAGGCCCAAGTCAATATATACTCTAAGGTCCTGTTTGTCAGACCGTAGCCCGAAATTGTTATTCGATACCTTACACATCCATGCACAAACTGTTTAGAGTAAACTTAGCATCACATGCCATGAATGAAAAGTCAGCATGGGATAACAACAAATGTGGTTTTGCTCCAGGCACTCGTTTTCCTCTACATTAACCCTTAATTGCACTGCTGAATGAAATGTTGTTGTCTGCTGTTTATGTTATATTTTCGATTTTTCTCATCAAAAACATGCTTTGACAGCATTTTAGAATCATTTCCAATGGAAATGATTCTAAAGTGCTGTCAAACCATGTTTTTATTGAGAAACAGGGCAAAATATAAAGCTACAGCAGACGACAGTTTTCGCACTCAACAGGCTATGGGTTAAAAAACAGACTCTGGCTGGCCGTGTTTACATAGCAAACACCATTTTTTCTTGGGTATTTTTTTAAACCAGGTACAGGTCAAGTGGGGTGTGTCGGAACAATGCTCTTGCAGTGTGGATGATTGAGGCGAAAAATAAGCGCCTGAATTACAGACATACTACAACAAAAAGATGATACTATTTATAGATACTAAATCGAAAATAAAAGTACAGAACTATAAATAAATGTTTGGCAAGAAGAAAAAGTTTCCCTAGATCTGTTTTGTACGGAAGCCCATTAGGGCCACTTCACTTTTTTTTAATTTCCATTTATTCAAGATGTTTTCTTGAATTTTCAAGTTCTCTTAAGTTCTTTTCTTGAATTTTCAAGATCTTTTCTTGAATTTTCAAGAAAAGATCTTAAAAATTCAAGAAAAGAACTTGAAAATTCAAGAAAACATCTTGAAAATTCAAGAAAGTAGTTTGAAAATTCAAGAAAAGATCTCGAAAATTCAAGAAAAGAACTTGAAAATTCAAGAAAATATCTTGAAACATCCTTTATTAGAAACGATCTTGAAAATTTGAGAAAGATCTTGAAAATTCGAGAAAAATAACTTGAAAATTCAAGAAAAGATCTTGAAAATTCAAGAAAAGATCTCGAAAAGATCTTGAAAATTCAAGAAAAGATCTCGAAAATTCAAGAAAGAACTTGAAAATTCAAGAAAAGATCTTGAAAAGTCAAGAAAAGATCTTGAATAAATGGAAATGTGAAGTGGCACTAATGGGCTTCCATAGTTTTGGGAGGACTGTGATTTGGCAGAAAATAAAAATGTGAGCTTTTCGCAATGAAAATGTGATTATAATTGTGTATATTGGTAGAAAATCTTGACGTTCTGACAGACAGTAGATCTCCAATGCCTTTAAACAATAGCACAGTCCAGTTAGTCTCTGTTATTTATGGACTGGAACATAACCTTTTTGTATTTGCCCTTCAAAATGGAACAAAGACAAATTGCATCAAGTACAGTATCGGTGGCAGATTCCAGAGGGGGGGGGGGGGAGGGGTCATATGGCACATTCAATGATTGTGGTAATACATGTATCTTCTGAACGAGGCCCTCTATAATAGCTGTACTGTCGTCTGATAAAATTATCCTAATTTAACCACGGGGTCCAAAGTTGTGCTGGGAAAAGTGTACTGAGTCCAAATCAGTGGGTGTCTTAGTCGGTGGGCGTCTTGTAAAAAAGAGCAAGACGCCCACCGACTAAGATGCCCACCGATTCGGACTCGGTACACTTTTCCCAGCACATCTTCGGACCCCTGTGAATTTGCCAGTGCGGTAGTAAACCCATAGTGCTATGTCTAAATATTATCTTACCGACATCTCTAGCCGATTTCATCAAAATTGCAAAGTATACTTATCTAGCAAAGTATACTTTGAGGGAGTAATCATTTATTTATTTTTCCCCGAAATGCATTATTTCATATAGAACTAACAACTGCATATATTTGATGATTAAAAGTATGCAGAATTATTATACTGAATTTATTACATTATCACAGCCAAAATGGCTGTGATAATGTAATAAATGCAGTATAATAAAAAATAATAAATTAATCATTAAATTGAAAATTTCTCCCTCAAAGTATACTTTGCTAGACAAGTATACTTTGCGATGTTGGTGATATAGGCTACAGGCTTTCAAGCGTTCCTACATTTTCCTACTTTTTTTTTTATTCCTACTTTTTCCTCCTATTTCATCAAAATTCCCAAAATTCCTACTTTTTCCTACTTTTTCAGTTGAAAAGCTAACAAAAATTAAAAACTATGCTATTCTGATCTGTTATGAGATTTATTTACAGAAAAAAGCTGTGCATGTTATATAAAGTGCTCAAGGGTGTCTTCTTCTTGTGGCCTTGATGTTTGTGATACCTCAGATGCCTGCCAGTTCGGAACAGCATACAGTATTCTCAGGTGAGTGTTGTAATATACTCTTGGATGCACACTGCCCATAAACATTGATCATATTTTATCCGATGATGTTCTGACTGAGGGTACTTGGGTTGTCATCAATTGTCAATTGTCGCTGAGTGATAAACAGAAAGCAAAACGGAGTCAGTGTAGTGAGAAAGCTCCTTCGCACCTGTTCTGGGACTTCTGCCAACCTATGACGTCATTTGCACACATTCTATACAAATACAGTGACGCATGCCGTCGCAGGCTACTTATAACGCTCGACACTGCCAACTTCAGACAATGGTTATACTATTTTGATACATCTTTAAACGATTTCACTCCGACTATTTATGTATATAGCGAAAAACATTGTACATGTTTAATGGCAATTAATGCTAATAAATAATATTGTATATTGTATTGTATATTTTCTAATTAGGAATTAAAATCTGTGTGTAAAAGGTAAACACTGTGATGTTTATATGAGTGTTGCATTGGGAATTTTGATTCAGTATATTGAGGAACAAATTATATTTCAAATAGACATGCATGTATTTCAAACTGCTGCTGTTTCAATACTAAATTGATTTGAATTAAACAACCAAGTTAAATGGGCAATAAATTTATGCAATTTAAAATACTTTTTTACATTGAAGTTTTCTGAAGTAGTTTATAATATGCACATATTTGAACTTGATGTTGGCATTTTGCGTCACTTTTCATATGACATCGCCATTCACATCGATTGAAAATTCATGTTTAGGGACTGGCACATCTCATGAATGGATGAGTCGAACAAGACTAGATAGCTCAAATTATTCAGCAGTTGCAACTACATTTCTGAAGCTACCTTGCACAGTCCCCAGGCGCGGATACAGTGGGATGGGGTCCAGGGGGTCCGGACCCCCCCTTGCTCCCGACAAAAAAAAAAAAAATATCTACAATACTCAAATAGTTTTTTTCGTGGCCTAGGTGTCAGGAAATCGCATCTGCGGCGATCTGGCATTTAAAAATTTCCTGGGGGGAGGACCCCCAGACCCCCCAACTTTACAATTTCGTGCTCGCGCAGGTCAGCTATGCCGAATTGTAATTACAGACCCTCCCTGCAATTATTTCTGTATCCGCCCCTGGTCCCGTTGGTATAAATTAAAAACAAAATATGAAAATACATGATAGTCTATGGGAAATGTATTTTGTCCTTTAAATACATGGCACATTGATAGATTTCTAGTCTTCATAGGCTACACATTAGTATATTAAGTAAATTAGGCCATCAACCGAGAAAATGGACCTTATAACTTTTCCATCCAGCTGAACATACACATGTGTAGTTTGATCAGACTCCACACTGCTTGCCAGACCCATATCTTAGCGCCATGTAATGGCATGCCAAACAGTGTACACCGAGATCAGACCTCATAACCTCATACATGCTGATATACTGGTTGAAAACCATAAAAGGCATGCTCTTAGTTGGTGTCTATATTGCTGTAAAATGTTAGTTCAAAGAATAAAAAAAAACAATTTCAGACTGGCAGCATCCGTAATGTTGAAGACACAAGGCCACAACAAGAAGACATCACTGAAACACCATGTTCCGAGTAACCGTGAGTACAAGAAATGTTCAAAGTAAAAGTCACAGGTAAGAAAATATGAACAAATGTTCCTACTTTTTTATCATAAATTCCTACTTTTTGCGAAAAAAGTTCCTACTTTTTTTTCCTACTTTTTCACAAAAGGTCACCAGAGAGCCTGAGGCTACAGAACCTCGACATCAATTCAATGTCTCGTTACTACATTGAATCAACGTTACCTAGTTCTTAAAATCGCTAAATCACTCCCGTTACTCTCTGTACATATGCCTAATGGATACAGGAAATACAAAAAACAGATGACATACATGCAGTAAAAGACATCCGTAGAGCTGAGATTATATATTCTAGTCTAGAGAAGATTTTATCGATGGAGCCAAATTTTCCCCAACATGTTATAAATGAGATTGGCCAGGATCCTGGGACCGCGCTTAACCCTACACCGCTATCTTAATGTTTTGTTGTCTCCTGTTTATGTTCCATTTTTTTCGCGCCTGCTTTAGCAGAGGCGCGACTATAGTCGGCGCTTTTTCCGTCGTCGTCCGCGTCGTCCGCGTCGTCCGCGTCGTCCGCGTCGTCCGCGTCGTCCGCGTCGTCCGCGTCGTCCGCGTCGTCCGCTCATCGTCGTCGTCCGGTTTTTAGCTCGACTATTCGAAGAATAAGTAGAGCTTATGTTGTCACCCCGGCGTCGGCGTCGGCGTCGGCGTCACCGTCACGCCTTGGTTAAGGTTTTTAGTCAAGCTTGTATATGGAATACTACTGGCCCTACACCCACCATACTTGCACAACTTCATCTCCTAGTGATGTACATCAATAACCCCTGATCTATATTTGACCTTGACCTACATTTCCCCTTGAATTACTTGGTTAATTCCCCTTGGTTAAGGTTTTTAGTCAACCTTGGTTAAGGTTTTTAGTCAAGTTTGTATATGCACTACTGGCCCTACACCCACCATACTTGGACAACTTCATCTCCTAGTGATGCACATCAATAACCACTGATCTATATTTGACCTTGACCTACGTTTCCTCTTGAATTACTTACTTAATTCCCCTTGGTTAAGGTTTTTTAGTCAACCTGATTAAGGTTTTTTTTCAAGCTTGTACATTGAATACTATTGTGCATCCAGACACCATACTTTGACAACCTTTTCTCATAGGTATGTACATCAATAACCTCTGATCTATATTTGACCTTGACCTACATTTCCTCTTCAATTACTTACTTAATTCCTTTTGGTTAAGGTTTTTAGTCAACCTTCTATAGGAATACTACTGGCCCTACACCCACCATACTTGCACAACTTCATCTCCTAGTGATGTACATCAACAACCCCTGATCTATATTTGACCTTCACCTACATTTCCTCTTGAATTACTTAATTCCCCTTGGTTAACGTTTTTAGTCAAGCTTGTAGATGGAATACTCCTGGCCCTACACCAACCATACTTGGACAACTTCATCTCCTGTGATGTACATCAACAACCCTGACCTATATTTGACCTTGACCTACATTTAACCTTGAATTCCTTACTTAATTCCCTTGGTTAAGGTTTTTACTCGACCTTGGTTAAGCTTTTTACTCAAGCTTGTACATGGAATACTATTGTGCATACAGACACCATAATTGGACAACCTTTTCTCATAGTGATGTACATCAATAACCCCTGATCTATATTTGACCTTGACCTACATTTCCTCTTGAATTACTTACTTAATTCTCTTTGGTTAAGGTTTTTAGTCAAGCTTGGTAGATGGAATACTCATGACCCTACACCAACCATACTTGGGACAACTTCATCTCCTAGTGATGTACATCAACAACCCCTGACCTATATTTGACCTTGACTTACATTTAATCCTTAAATTACTTACTTAATTCCCCTTGGTTAAGGTTTTTACTCAACCTTGGTTAAGGTTTGTAGATGGAATACTATTGTGCATACAGACACCATACTTGGATAACTTTTTCTCATAGGGATGTACATCAATAACCCCTGACCTTTATTTTACCTTCACCTACATTTAACCTTCAATTACTTGGTTAATGTTTATAGTCAAGCTTGTATATGGAATACTTCTGGGCCTACATCAACCATACTTGGACAACTTTATGTCCTAGTGATATACATCAATAATCCCTGACCTATATTTGACCTTGACCTACTTTTATCCTTGGATTACTTGGTTATCTCCCATTGGTTACGTTTTTTACTCAAGCTTGTATATGGAATACTCCTGGGCCTACAGCAACCATACTTGGAAAACCACGCACCTACGTCCAAGGTCAATGTCACTGTTGAAGGTCAAAGGTCAAACCTATTGAAATTCCCTTCCGCTCTATATCTTCTACACCGATGCATGGATTATCAAATTGCTAACCACGCACCTACGTCCAAGGTCACAGTTGAAGGTTAAAGGTCAAACCTATTGAAATTCCCTTCCGCTCTATATCTTCTACACCGATGCATGGATTATCAAATGGCTTGGCACAGATGTTTTTCATGATGAGAAGGTGTGTCGCAATCAATAACCACGCACCTACGTCCAAGGTCAAGGTCACAGTTGAAGGTCAAACCTATTGAAATTAAACCCTTCCTCTCTATATCTTCTACACCGATGCATGGATTATCAAATGCTTGGCACAAATGTTTCTCAGGATGAGAAGGTGTATCGCGATCAATAACCACGCACCTACATCCAAGGTCAAGGTCACAGTTGAAGGTCAAAGGTAAAAAATATTGAAATTCCTAAATGGCTTGGCACAAATGTTTCTCACGATGAGAAGGTGTGTCGCGATCAATAACCACGCACCTATGTCCAAGGTCAAGGTCACTGTTGAAGGTCAAAGGTCAAACCTATTGAAATTCCCTTCCTCTCTATGTCTTCTACACCGATGCATGGATTATCAAATGGCAAATTGCACAAATGTTTCTCATGATGAGAAGGTGTGTCGCGATCAATAACCACGCACCTACGTCCAAGGTCAAGGTCACAGTTGAAGGTCAAAGGAAATTGAAACTATCACTGATCTGGATTATAAATTCTACCACGTGGCATTGGAAAGGTCTATGACCCTTCGCTCATACTTCTACACCGATGCATGGATTGTCAAATGCCTTGGCACAAATGTTTTCTCATGATAGAAGGTGTCAATCAACCACGCACCTACGTCCAAGGCTAAGGTCACAGTTGAAGGTCAAAGGTCAAACCTATTGAAATTTCCTTTCCGCTCTATATCTTCTACACCGATGCATGGATTATCAAATGCCTTGGCACAAATATTTCTCAGGATGAGAAGGTGTGTCTCGAATCAATAACCACGCACCTACGTCCAAGGTCAAGGTCACAGTTGAAGGTCAAAGGTAAAACCTATTGAAATTCCCTTCCGCTCTATATCTTCTACACCGATGCATGGATTATCAAATGGCCTTGGCACAAATGTTTTCTCATGATGAGAAGGTGTGTCACGAATCAATAACCACGCACCTACGTCCAAGGTCAAGGTCACAGTTGCAAAGGTCAAAGGTACAAACCTATTGATAAATCCCTTCCGCTCTATATCTTCTACACGGAATGCATGAGGTTAGGCCAAATGTTCCTTGGCCATGCAAATGTCAAAGGATGATAGAAGGTGTGTCTCGATCAATAACCATGCACCTACGTCCAAGGTCAAGGTCATAGTTGAAGGTCAAAGGTCAAACCTATTGAAATTCCTTTCCGCTCTATATCTTCTACACTGATGCATGGATTATCACACTATGCCCAGGGTCAAGGTCACAGACTTGATGCGTTTGAAACCTAAACGCTCGGCTAAATGGCTTATAATCAAAAATGCCTCGTTTTCTTTGGCTGCCAGTGGGGGTATTCGTGTGCCGACAGGCCACATTTCTAGTTTCCCTTGGTTAATGTTTTTAGTCAACCTTGGTTAAGGTTTTTATGTAGGCCGCAGCCACCTTCTTTGTCAAGCTATATGTACATCGACAACCCTCGTAGTCGAGCTATGCTGTTCTCCTACAGCTCTTGTTTTGTAAGGCAAATGCGTTAAGTTATTGTTTTTTCACAATATCTCTTTAACCCCTTGCCAGACATTGATAATATTTCACATCAATGTTTGTCTAGGGATGATGCTTCATTACACACACCGCCACATCCAAATTTTGAAGGTCAAGGTCATTTATTTCCTTGTAATGTTCACCGGTTTTGTAACAGAAATGCGTTAAAGTTATTGTTTTTTCACAATATCTCTTTAAACCCTTTCAAGACATTGATAATATTTCACATCAATGTTTGTCTGGGGATGATGCTTCATTACGCACACCCCCACATCCAAATTATCAAGGTCAAGGTCATTTATTTACTTGTAATGTTCATCGGTTTTGTAACAGAAATACGTTAGTTATTGTTTTTTCACAATATCTCTTTAACCCCTTGCCAGACATTGATAATATTTCACATCAATGTTTGTCTAGGGATGATGCTTCATTACGCTCACCCCCACATCCAAATTCTCAAGGTCAAGGTCATTTATTTACTTGTAATGTTCACCGGTTTTGTAACAGAAATGCGTTAAAGTTATTGTTTTTTCACAATATCTCTTTAACCCCTTGCCAGACATTGATAATATTTCATATCAATGTTTGTCTAGGGATGATGCTTCATTACGCACACCCCCACATCCAAAGTCTGAAGGTCAAGGTCATTTTATATGTAATGTTCACTCCGGTGTAACAGAAATGCGTAGCAAAGTTATTGTTTTTTCACATTATATAATCTCTTAACTTGCCAGACATTGATAATATTTCACATCAATGTTTGCCTAGGAATGATGCTTCGTTACGCACACCCCCACATCCAAATTTTGAAGGTCAACGCCATTTATTTACTTATAATGTTCACCGGATTTGTAACAGAAATGCGTTAAAGTTATTGTTTTTTCACAATATCTCTTTAACCCCTTGCCAGACATTGATAATATTTCATATCAATGTTTGTCTAGGGATGATGCTTCATTACGCACACCCCCACATCCAAAGTCTGAAGGTCAAGGTCATTTATTTACTTGTAATGTTCACCGGTTTTGTAACAGAAATGCGTTAAAAGTTATTGTTTTTTCACAATATCTCTTTAACCCCTTTCCAGACATTGATAATATTTCACATCAATGTTTGTCTACGGATGATGCTTCATTATGCACACCCCCACATCCAAATTCTGAAGGTCAAGGTAATTTATTTACTTGTAATGTTCACTGTCAAATGCCTCGGCAGGCGCGACACCGCTTCCGTGGCGGAATTCTTGTTTATCATCAAAAACTTGCTTTGACAGCACTTTAGAATAATTTACAACATGCTTTGTCAGCATTTCAGAATCATTTCCAAGGGGAAATGATTCTGAAGTCCTGTCCAACCATGTTTTTATTGGGAAATAAGGCAAGATATAAAAGCAAAAGCAGACGACAATTGTTGTGTGTAACAGTCTAAGGGTTAAATGAAACCATGTACTTGGTACTCACACATGAACATTTAGCTCATTGATTTTGGACGACTGGACAATTAATAATTAATTATTAGATTCTCATCCAGATTTAGGAATTGAGGGGAAAGGTGGGCAGGGCAGGTGAGGGTAATTTTCTTCTCTAAAATTAAAATCAATGTAAAAATAGTGCAAAAATCCTATTTTAGGGGAAGGGGCCAAGTGACTGGTGTGGTATGGACCTGGCACCAGGTCAGGTTATTCTAATTTCAGGGCTGCATATATTCCGTTCTGATTTTGGGATTTTCCCCACAATGCAGCAGGATCAAACGGGATCAAACCCGTTTGCCCGGCCTTACATGACCTTAACTGTTGATAGGCCGTTAAACACGAATAAACAAACAAAACAAACAAACACCTGTGAATGATATAAGGTCATAGTTATATTATCCTTTCCTAGCAAACATGTTAGGCCAGGCCCGCAGAGGAGGTGTGGGTGGTGGTCGGGCGAAGAGATGGCGTAAATTAACGGTATGGGTTCCTCCTTATAGGAATCACGATTTGCCTGGTTTGGCCCTCAGGTACGTTTTTATTTTTGACTCTTTAGTTACCTGGGAGTTGAATTGGTTTATTGCTCATTATAAAAGTAGGAAGATTATTACTGATCCTACTGCTTTTGGGAGGGGCCAAGTGATTCTGGTGTGGCGAGGACCTGACATCAGATCAGGATTATTCTGATTTCAGGGCTGAATATATAGTTTTGTTATTGTAAATATTCAGTTCTGATTTTGGGATTCCCCCCCCCCATTTGTACATGTACTTGTACAGACAATATATGGGATTTAGTACTAAACCCATTGACCCGGCCTTAAATGACCTTTAAATAGGTGTTGATAGGTCGTTAAACCCCAACAAACAAACAAACGCAGAGGAGGTGCGACGGATGCGTACGCACCCACCTTAATCCGCCGAGGTCCGTATGTGGATGTGTAAAAATATTTGCAACTACCGCCCTTCACGCACACCCCTCTATATAAATTCCTGCGTACAGGCCTGTATAAGGCCCAAGTCAATATATACTCTAAGGTCCTGTTTGTCAGACCATAGCCCGAAATTGTTATTCGATACCTTACACATCCATGCACAAACTGTTTAGAGTAAACTTAGCATCACATGCCATGAATGAAAAGTCAGCATGGGATAACAACAAATGTGGTTTTGCTCCAGGCACTCGTTTTCCTCTACATTAACCCTTAATTGCACTGCTGAATGAAATGTTGTTGTCTGCTGTTTATGTTATATTTTCGATTTTTCTCATCAAAAACATGCTTTGACAGCATTTTAGAATCATTTCCAATGGAAATGATTCTAAAGTGCTGTCAAACCTTGAGAAAAAGGTCAAAATATAAAGCAACAGCAGACGACAGTTTTCGCACTCAGCAGGCTATGGGTTAAAAAACAGGCCGTGTTTACATAACAAACACCGTTTTTTCTTGGGTATTTTTTAAACCAGGTACAGGTCAAGTGGGGTGTGTCTGAACAATGCTCTGCAGTGTGGATGATTGAAGCGAAAAATAAGCGCCTGAATTACAGACATACTACAACAAGATGATACCATTTATAGATACTAAATCGAAAGTAAAAGTACAGAACTATAAATAGATGTTTGACAAAAATAAGAAGTTTCCTGGATCTGTTTTGGGAGGGGTCCTGCGAGAAAATAAAATGTGAGTTTTTCGCTTACGCAAATGTGATTATAAATATAATCGTGTATATTGGTAGAAAATGTTGGCGTTCTGACAGACAGTAGATGTCCAATGCCTTTAAACAATAGCACAGTACAGTTAGTCTCTGTTATTTATGTATTTATGGACTGGAATACAATGTATAACCTTTTTGTATTTGCCCTTCAAAATGGAACAAAGACAAATTCAAGTTGAAATTGCATCAAGTACAGTATCAGTGGCGGATCCATGATTCCTGTAGGGGGGGGGGTCCAATGCCTTCAAACAATAGCACAGTCCAGTTAGTCTCTGTTATTTATGGACTGGAAATCCGAATATAACCTTTTTGTATTTGCCCTTCAAAATTGAACAAAGACAAATTGCATCAAGTACAGTATCAGTGGCGGATCCATGATTCCTGTTGGTGGGGGGGGGGGGGGGGGCGGTCTAATTCAAACGACTAATATTCATTAGAGAATGCTAGTGTCATAAGGCACATTCAATGACACATAGACACTTTGACACATATACATGTATTCTCTGTCTGTGTTTCACAGTGCTTGCTATTTTTTTTACAGAATCTTCTCAATTGGAAATAAATCTGGAATCCTGAAAGTGGGGTCCGGGTCACCCCCAGGGTTCCCACTGGTCCTTCTATTCCTGGAAAGTCATGGAATTTGGAAAAATGGATTCTAGGCCTGGAAAGTCATGGAATTTGCCTCTTTTTCTGAAAAATTCATGGACTTTGGATTCCAGTCCAATTATTGGTGTTGTTGAGCAAAGTTTAGTGCAATTTCGTGATTTCGAGCCAAACGATTTGATGTGGTAAGAGCACCTGGCACCAAATCGGGATTTTGTAAATTCAGAACTGAAGTACTACATGAAACGGTGTCGAGCCTGGAATACACTTGTGTTGGGGAGAGAAGTAACTTCTCTCCCCAATACAAGAGTATTCCAGGCTCGACATGGTTTCATCAGCATCATCCATGCAAGTATGGATCCTTGAATTCGAAACCAGGTCCTTGAAAGTCATGGAAAAGTCATGGAATTTGGTCAACTCAAAAGAGTGGGAACCCTGCACCCCCTGAAACCGCCACTGAATATCTACACCAGAGCTCCAGTTAAGGTGCGTAACTTGGAGGTAAATTTCTTATTTCTCCATCAAAAATGGCAAGTTGGGAGTGCTTTAGAATCGTCTCAAAGAGACGATTCTAAAGGACTCACAAATTGCCATTTTTGATGAAGAAATAACAAAATTTCACCCCAAGTTGGTTAAATTACGCCCCTTAACTGGAGCTCTGATCTACACGATCGTGTTACGTACATATTCTATTTAGACTACCGGTATATCCTATTGCAAATAGATGACCAAGATGTACTGGACATTTCTCCATCCACCAACCCCCCCCCCCCCCCCCCCCCCACCCCCCCCCCCCCCCCCCCCTCCTCCATTTATTTTCTATTGTGGGGGTGAGGCGGGTGGGATGGGGGTAGTCAAATAAATATGACTAACCGCTGCGGGGTTGATGGGCTCTCACTGTGTACTTAAAATCACCAAACCACTCCTGTTAGTCTCTGTGTGAAGACTGAGTAACAGAAAAAGAGATGATTAAACAAAAAGTGAACAACAATATCATCAATATGGAGATCCCAGCAAATGGTACTGTCTGTTTCACGAAAGCTGCCCAAATTTTACCGCCATATAAACAATGCAAAAACTATTAATTTTTTTCTATAATATTAAATTTTATCAAAATTTAAGATAAAATTTAAGAATGAGCCTTCTTTTTTATTTTGTGAAACTTGGTCAAATATTGATTTTAAAACTAAAAATGAGGAGGAGTAAAAAAAGCAAAAGATTTTGGAAATTGATTCTGAAACCTAGCTCGATAGCTTGGAAATTAACAAAAGTTACATTTTGAAAATCGGTCCACTATTTCTGACATTAGAAAAATTTCACCATGTTAAATCCCCATAGACATCTTTAATTCACTCTGTGAAGATGTCTATGGGGATTTAACATGAGGAAATTGTTTTTTCGCAATAAAATCAATATTTTGCTATACTTTAATATTATCTAACCGACATCGGAACCTCAACATCAATTCAATGTCTCGTTGCCACATTGAATCAACGTTACATAGCGCTTAAAATCACTAAATCACTCAATTTACTCTCTGTACATATGTCTAATGAGTGGATACAGATGAAATAGTAAAAGCATTGCGTACAGCTGAGATTATCTAAGCCATTAGATACAGAAAATATAAAAAACAGATGAAATAGTAAAAGATATTCGTAGAGCTGAGATTATCTATTCTAGTCTAGAGAATAATTTATCGATGGAGCCAAATTTTCCATGTTTTCCAAACATGTTATTAATGAGATTGGCCAGGATCCTGGGATCGTGCTTAACCCTTACACCGCTATCTTAATTTTTTGTCGGCTGCTGTTTATTTTCCATTTTTATCATCAAAAACATGGTTTGACAGCACTTTAGAATAATTTACAACATGCTTTGTCAGCACTTCAGAATCATTTCCCTTTGCTGTCAAACCCTGTTTTTATTGAGAAATAAGGCAAGATATAAAAGTAACAGCAGACGACAATTGTTGTGTGTAACGGTCTAAGGGTTAAATGAAACCTTTGGAGTACATGTACTCGGTACTCACACATGAACATTTAGCTCATTGATTTTGGACGACTGGATAAAAAATCAAAGTACTGAAAGTACTGAAATATGTTATCTCACAACATTACAGAACTAAAGATAATAGCTGCTGTATTACGCACAAAATGTCTTGATTCGTATTTTCCAAAATTTAGCTGATAAACTGAGCCCAAAACTGAAAACTGTAGAGAATACTAGTATATGTAGAGTTTTACATACAAAGCAAGACAGATCAAAACACCATAGGATAAGTTGGCACAGGGCACTATTTTCTTGGTCGTACTCGCCGTTTAGGCGTAGCACGACAATATGGCTGCCCCCATAGATATTTGTGTATCATAATATGCTATCTCAAGGGAGACAACATTATAATAATTAATTATTAAATTCTCATCCAAATTCTCATCCATATTTGGGAATTGAAGGGGGGGTGAGGGTCTCATTCTTTTTTAAAATTAAAATCAATGTCAAAATAGTGCAAAAAGAAACAAACCAGTAATTTAAAAAAAATAAATCTTTATTTGGTACATTGTTGTTTTTATATCAATAATTGGACTTTTTATGTCAATAAATAAATACTGAATAAATAATAACCGTGCCCCATAATATGCTGCTTTATTATTTATCCAGTATTTATTGATGGTAAAAAACAAGAACGGCTCACCTGCATTTATTGATTATTTTATTATTTAAAAAAAATCGAATTATTTATATCAATAAAGTACTGAATAAAAAAAAAACCCATATGAGACAAGCCATGTGATTGTATAACTATAATAAGAACATGTGTGATTTTTGTCAAGCCCGCTCGCGAAAAGTGAGACATAGTGATCACAATGACGTCCGTGCGTATGTGCGTCCGTCCGTCCGTCCGTCCGTCCGAAATATGCGTTTAAGTTTTTAAATACCTTATATCTCTGCAGTCCTAAGTCAGATTGACTTGAAACTTCATATGCTTATTAGTCATCATTCATATATTCATTTTGTGTCCCACTCATGCGGCCCCTGTGCCGCTATGTCAAGGTCAAATGCGTTAAAGTTTCTGTCAAAATTTGCGTTAAAGTTTTCACAAACCTACTATCTCTGTAACCGTAAGTCAAATTTGCTTGAAACTTTGTATGCGTATTGGACATCATCCATATAATCATTATGTGTCCCACTCATGCCCCAAGGTCAAGGCCAAATAACTTAGAAATTTGCGTTATTATAAAATCTGCGTTAAAGTTTTTACATATCTTATATCTCCACAATTGTGACTCCAATTTACTTCCAACTTCCAATACTTTTCATCATCCATATTTTCATTCCATACCCTGCCCGTGTGGTCCACATGCCGAAGGTCAAGGTCAAATGTGTTAAAGTTTTTACATACCTTATGTCTCCACAACACTTACTCCGATTTACTTCCAACATCCAATACTTCTAATTCATCATCCATATTTTCATTGTATAGCCTGCCCATGCGGTCAACATGCCCAAGGTCAAGGTTAAATGACTTTGAAATTTGTTTTAAAGTTTTTACATACCTTGTAATCCATAACACTTACTCTGATTTACTTCAAATAATTCTTTATTTAATATCATCCATATTTCATTTTATAGCCCAAACCATGCGACCCACATACCTAAGATCAAGGTCAAATGACTTTAAAATTTGCGTTAAAGCTTTTATATACCTTATATCTCCACAACCCTTAATTCAAACATCAAATAAATACACTCTGAGACCAGCAAATGCCTCGGCAGGCTCGACATGTGGGCCGTGGCCATCTGGTTTATTAAAAACATTTACAGGAATTCTGATTTTTTTTGTATGTGACGTTGAAAGTTGACAAAATTCCGTATTTGCTCTGAAACTTTTGTCAACTGTCGCCATCATTTAAGGAAAAGTTTGTAAATTTTGTAAATATTTTTAATGAAATATCGCGTATCTTTGGTACAAAATCACATGGGTTGTCTCGTATGTCGCTGTGACTGGAGAAATGGGGGTTATATATTTTTTGACCAGTGTAGATCCAGATCAGCCTGTGCATCCACACAGTCTGATCAGGATCTGCACTGTTCGCCATTTCATCAATGAAACACCTGTCCCGCTTCTAACAGACATCAGGAGTGAGCTATTTGATCAGGAGCTACACTGGTCACAAATCCCGCCAGCCCCATTTCTCCAGCCACAGCCACATGAGACAAGTGATG